>CM076576.1:504796839-505208764 GCA_034641835.2 Pinus albicaulis | reverse complement strand
CATTTTGAGAGCAAGAAAAAGTGTGCTGCGTAACTGAAAAGAAATCTGCGTAGAACAATATAGATTGCTGAAAGGACAGAACATTTAACATCTAACTATGCATCAATCTAACCCGAAAAGGCGGGTCTCTCAAAACTACTCTAAAAGAGGGCAAAAATCTAGTCAAAACACACATAAAAAGAGGTCAATATATCTAGGGTGGAAAGGGACACGGATCCAGAGGATAAAGCTGCTGAAAAGAGGTGCAGATCACAGCCAAGAGACAGAGGCAAGGTGGCTGGAAAAAGGAAGGAAATCAGCAAAAAATGGAGGGGGCAAGGGGGAGGCCCAGAAAGTAGGTCCAAACAAAACGACAGGAGGTGATTTGAAAGGAAGAAAGTCAGATTAAAAGGGATCCGAGGATGAGGTATCGTATCCGAGAAAGGGAAGGTCGAAACTCAAAATCGACACCAAATGTTTTAAACTCTTCCACCAAAAGTGGAGGGTACCGAGCCCTGTGGGGCTAGGTTCCCACTTAGATGAGAAACAGATCCGAAACAAGTCGAAACGGGCCGATACGGCAGGCCGGAAAACCCCGACGTGCTTCCCGTAAAACCTGTACCTCAGAAAAATGCAGTAAAAGTCTGTGTCGCTAGCTTTTTGACTGCTTTTTCTGTCTCGTCATAGCTTTGGGGCTGCTTTACGATTCGAGATATCGCACTTTGGGCCAAAAGTGCGACCTGCACTCTCGGACTCTCTACAAGTGCATCGTAAAAAAATGCCGTCGCCTCGCTACCGATGCTCCACACCACGCAATAGGGCCAGAAACACACGGACGTTAGAAATTTTAATGTTTGAGGGCTTTATGAGGAAAAAACCACATGAAAATAGGAAAAACAAAAATCAGAAAAGAAACCCTAGTGTCTGAAGTAGCTGGATATGCAGGAATAGGAAAAACGACAACGGTCGTAATTTAAAACCCGTGTGGAGTCGCCATTTTGTTAGTATGAATCCTTCGTAGAAGTGTACGAAAAAGGACCACTTTAGCTATGCATAACTAATATAGCCCTAACAACAATAGTGGCTGCCAAATATCTTCAGATCTACGGTTAGTAATAAAAATTCTGCAATAACCAGATCTATAAATGGAAAGACATTAAGCAGTAAAGTAAAGGGTTTGCTCCATGCATCCACAACGCACAAGACAAGAACACGATTTTTTGAAAAGAATTTTATATTGCTAGGGCACCGTGGAGGAAACAAGAAGGTGTATCCAAATTTCCTCGAGAACCAGATGGTTCTTGTAGTCCTCAAGACTGCATCTAAGCTTTCTTCTCAGAAAGGTGTAGAAAACCCAATGCAGAAAATAGAGCTCAATGGGAGCAAATGGTGAAAATAACAAGGAATATTATCTAAATAAGATTTAAATAATTATTCCTAGAAAATAATAAGATAACTATGGGTTTATCTCATTAATTTCTTTGTTTTTTGGGTTAAACATGACTGGGAATAATAATTAAATTATGGTTTAATTAATTATTCCATGAGGAAAATCAAACAAATATAGGTTTGTTTAATATTTCCTTTTGGGGTTTCCTGTTTTAACATAGTGAAAGCAGCTTTACTTAGGGTAAAACTGGTCTTACATGGTGTACTTGGGTCCATCTAATGATAATGAGTTAGATGACCAAAAAATGGTGTAACACATACCCTTCCCACATTGCAATATGCCCTTTCCCAAATCCCTACATTAACATCCCTTTTCCCTAAGCTTTCATTTCCTTAAAAACATAAGCCCTAGGTACATTGTTTGCCTAGGCTCCCAATTCCCTACACCTGTAATTAATTTCCTATTTCAAACCCCTCTACATCCCTACTCCTTGTCACATACCTTAACTCATAAATTCCTACCCCCATCTCCCTCAATTACCCTGTCCCATTCCCTATTCCTAAAAACCACATTCCACCATCATCACACCTCCCTAAGGTTTTGAAACTAATGCATCATGATAGAAGAATAAAACAGACCATACAGTGAGGGAGAAGAAATAGAGGAGAAGAGGCCACACAAAGGGGGGAGAATACTCATATTATAGCCAAAAAATACCATGGAACTCTTGGAATCTCCTATGGCTGTGACATGTTTCAAACATGTTGGATGTTTTGAGTTCTATGAGCAAATTCAGAAGGTCTAACGCCATGCTATGTTGACCAGAATTTCATTTCTAATCTCCATGAAAACCAAGTTACTCTAGCTAGTGTCACTTTCACTATGTCAACTGCAATCATCTCAGCTGCCACCAGGATCCCAAATGTTGGGGAGAAATGGTTCAAACAGAAAGACTTGGAAGATCATTACTATGAGCCTTTCATCAAACCTAGGTACAAGAAGTAGAGAAAGAGGATTTTTCCTTTCTCTTACCTACTGGGGAGATATGCTCCCATGATGAAAATCATCATGAAATACTTTTCTTGTGAAGGTAGGTTCTCTAGACTGTATGCCTATCACATCTGAATACTTATGCACTTCACAAGGGTCAAAATGTTCAACATACCCTACTACCTCTTTTGGAGCATTGATAAGATGGAATTTATTGTCTAGAATAGAGAGTATAACCACCAAATGAATAGTCTTTTCCATCATTCCCTCATAAAAATCATAGTCCTCCATCACCTCAAACAATTGAACATTCCATGGAGTTAATTCATAGCTAATGACATATTCACTACTCCACCTATTCAGCATGCCCAAGATGTGTCTTCATCATCTCATCCTTCCACATCCATTCCTCCATCTCAGCCCACAGTTCATGCATCATCATCAGATCAGCCTCCTTCGTCTATTTCACCACCATCATCTCCATCCCACATTGAGACTAGGTCATCTAGCAGAGTTGAGATCAATGAGCCTAAGTAGGCTAATGTGGCTAAGATATAGTCATTGGAAAAAACATACCAGAGGGGTCATCGGAAGGTGTTTGCTCCACATATTGTGGAAGGGGCCTTACCTTCTTCACCAACAAACTAGGTACAAAAGGGGAAAGAAAAGATGGTAGAGGAGGATGTACATGAGGTAGTCATTCATGATGAGGATGACCTCCATGAGACAGAACAATATTTTGACCTTGTTGACCTAGATGAGCATGATGTTGATGAGATCAATAGTATAGTTATGAAAGGAAAGGATGCTAATATTAGAGAGCTCCAAACTAATCTCGACAGGTCCAAATTTTTCATAAACTTCCTTGAGCAGGAAAACCAGTGGCTGAAAACAAAACATGTCATTGATGAGGTCAAATTCATCAAAGCTCAAAGGAGGCAAAAAAAAAATTCAAGGTTTCGTTAGAAGATACACTTGAGAAACCAAATCCAAAAATAGAAGAAAAGAGATATCAACGCCTTAGAAATAAACCACTTCGAGGGGGAAACCTCCAATACATTACATAAATGAAAAATTCTTGGATGATACAATTTACAAAACCTCCTTTCTATATATAGGAGTCCATGCGGCCATAATGTAATCCTAGTGGGGCCACAATGTAATCCTAGCCGACCTAACAATAATAATTTAAGGGCACAATAATAACAATATGGGGGTTACAAGGGTACAATAATAACAATAAGGGGGTTACACTAACAACAATAAGGGACTATACTAGTAATATAGGGACCTAACATGCCCCTCTCCTTCAAAAAGTGTTGTCCTCAATGCTTGAGTAGCTCTGGGTGCTTCTATATAAAATTCTCATCCTCCCATGTAGAATCTTCAGTGGATAAGTTCTTCCACTTGATGAGATACTCTGAAATTGATCGATTCCGTAGTTGTCGAGTTCTTGTTTTTGTGACCGCTTCAGGTTCCAATATGATTTTTCCTTCCTCATCAAGTTCTGGAAATATTGTTTGAACTGGAATATTTTCACCTATAACCTTCTTTAAGCATGAAACATGGAAAATCGGATGCACTCGTGAAGAAGCAGGAATCTCAAATTTGTATGCCATAGTACCAATCTTTTGCAACACCTTGTAAGGACCATAGTACTTTGGCGATAATTTATTATCCTTCTTAGCTTGCTTGAGGGACATTTGTTTGTATGGTTGTAGCCGTAAAAATACTCAGTCTCCTACATCAAAACTTCTCTCGCTGCGATGTTGATCTGCCTGTTGTTTCATTCGATTTTGTGCCAAATTCAGGTTATCCTTTAAGAGCTGGAGAACTTCTTGTTGATGCTCGATGTGATCTTCCACTGCTTGAACCTTCGAATTTTCTCTTAAAGATGATGTGATGGATGGTGGATGATATCCATAAAGTGCCATAAATGGGGTCATTTTTGCTGCAGCATGGAAGGAAGTGTTATACCACCATTCAGCTAGAGGTAACCACTTGACCCATTGTGTTTGTTTATCAGATACAAAACAACGAAGATATCCTTCCAAACATTTATTTACTATCTCATTTTGACCATCAGATTGAGGATGATAAGATGAGCTATGAGCTAATTGAGTACCCAAACAAGAAAATAACTCTATCCAAAAATTTCCAGTAAAAATGGGATCTTTGTCGCTCACAATAACCCTTGGGCTTCCATGTAGCTTTTGAATTCTGTCCATAAATGTAGTAGCAACTGTACTTGCTTTAAATGGATGAGATAATGCACAAAAGTGTGCATACTTGGTAAGTCTATCAACTACCACGATGATGACATTCTTTCCTTCAGACTTAGGTAAACCTGTGATAAAATCCATTGAAATCTCCTCCCAACGCTGACTTGGAATGGATAAAGGTTGTAGAAGTCCCGGGTCTTAATTGTCTCCACTTTATTCTGCTGGCAAACCAAACATTCCGCCACAAACTTTTGAATATCAGATTTAAGGCCATCCCAAAAAAATTCTTTCTTCACCCTGTGGTAAGTTTTTAAAAATCCTGAGTGTCCTCCTAAAGGAGAAGTGTGCAATTCCAGAAGAATCTTTTGTTTTAGTTGAGAATTATTACAAAGATATAAGCGATCTTTGTACCATAAGGAATCATTTTTCCAACTAAATGTATTAGATGTACTAGGATCTTGCTGCAACTTTTGAATGAGTGCCCATACATCTTTGTCCTTCTTCCATTCATCTCTTGCTTCGGTTATCCAATCTGGTTGGATAATAGAAATGGCACAAATAAATGCTTCCACCTCTTCATTCTTTCTTGAGAGTGCATCTGCAACAACATTAAGCTTTCCTTTTTTGTAGATTATTTCAAAGTCATAACCCAACATCTTTGTGACCCATTTTTGCTGCTCTTCCGAAGATAGTCTTTGTTCCAAAAAGTGTTTAAGACTATCATGATCAGTTTTTACCTTGAAGTGTCTTCCCATTAGGTAAGTTCGCCATTTCTTTAGTGCATGCAGTATTGCTAACAATTCCTTCTCATAAATAGGTTTATGTAAATACTTTCCTTTGATTGGACGACTTTCAAAAGCAATGGGTCTTCCTTCCTGCATTAAAACTGCACCAATTCCATTTCGTGAGGCATCACATTCCACAATAAAGGTTTTTGTGAAGTCTGGCGTAGCTAAGACCGGTGCTAGGCACATTGCCTCTTTAAGATGTTCATAGGCCTTAGTTGCTTCAGGAGTCCATGAAAATGCATCTTTCTTCAATAATGTTGTTAGAGGTGCTGCTATTCTCCCATAATTCTTAACAAACTTGCGATAATACCCTGTTAGCCCGAGAAATCCTCGCAACTTCTTTATGGTTGTGGGGACTTTCCATTCCTTAATGGCTTTAATTTTGTTAGGGTCTACTTTAACACCCTCGTGAGATACAATATGACCCAGATATTCCACCTCTTGTACTCCAAAGAAACATTTAGATGTTTTTTCATATAATTGTTTCTCCTGCAATAGTTTGAGCACCCTGTCAACATGTTCAACATGATCCTTCCAAGACCTGTTGTAGATTAGTATATCATCAAAAAATACTAGCACAAATTTTCTAAGGAAGGGTTTGAAAATGGAATTCATCAACCCTTGAAATGTAGAAGGTGCATTGGTAAGGCCAAAAGGCATGACCAAAATTCATAATGACCCTCATGAGTTCAAAATGTTGTTTTTGGAATATCTTCAGTCTTCATTCTAATTTGATGATATCCTAAAAAAAGATCCAACTTGGTAAAATAAATTGCTCCATGTAATTCATCCAATAATTCATCAATCACAGGAATGGGAAATTTATCTTTAATGGTGAGCTTATTGAGCTCCCTATAATCCGGACACATGCACTATGATCCATCCTTCTTGTGTACCAATACTACAAGAGCAGAGAAAGAACTTTGACTAGGTTGAATTATACCCGCCTCTAACATTTCTGCAATCATACGTTCAATTTCGCTCTTTTGGACATAAGGATATCTATAAGGCCTGATGTTTGGAGGAACACTTCCCGGAATCAAATGAATAGCATGATCATGATCACAAATAGGTGGGAGTCCTTTGGGAGTTTCAAACACCTTGGAATGATTGTCCAAGACTTGTTGGAGATCTGCAGAAATAGATGATTCTGATGTTGGAACTTCTAGTGAGCATAATTGTGCAATTACGCCTCGCTGTTCTTTCTTTAGAAGCTTTGTCATGACATTAGAGCTTATTATCCTTCCTGGCTTCCTCGCAATACTCCGTAATTCGACTTCCTTTCCTTCTGAAAAAAATTTCAAGAAAAGTTCTTGAAAATTAAAAGCTACCGTCCCCAAAGATTGTAACCATTGTACTCCTAGTACAACATAAACACCTCCCATAGGAATGGAAAGCATTGGAATAGTCAATACATATTCCCCCATGGTTAGCTTGATATTATGGCATTTTCCAGAGCAATTTATAGTTCCTCCATTTGCAACCATCACTTGACATTCGGGTGCTGGGTATAGGAAACAATTTAATTCCTTGGCTACCTTACAATGAATAAAATTATGGGTGCTACCTGAATCAATCAACACTATTACCTTTTTCTTCTTGATATGTCCTTCTATCTTGAGAGTTTGAGTGGTAATTCCTTCCAGTGCATTATACGATATGGTCAGATTCATTTCTTCCTCTTCTAGGGCTGGTTCCTGGTGTATATCCTCTTCTTGTTCATTTTCTTCTTCCTCTTCACAATCTATGTAAAATAATTTCTTCTCAGCACACTTATGACCTTAGTGTATTTGCTATCACAACTGTAGCAAAGCCCTTTTGCTCTTTTTTCTTCCAATTGTTGTGGTGTCAACCTTGTAGGTTGTGGAAATCTAGGCGTAGCAACACTTCCTTCTTTATAGAAGTGAGTGGTAGGCTTCCTCGTCGCCATAATTTTACATTCAATTTTTCTTGCCAACCTGAATGCCTTCTCCAATGAATCAGGTTCCAAAACGCGAACTTCATGTTGGATGTTATCCTTTAATGTACCTATGAAGAGATCAATCCTGTGTTCCTCTGGAATATCAGTTACCCTTATATTCAATTTTTGGAAGTCCTCAATGTGCTCCCCCACTAAACCCTTTTGTTTGAGATTTATCAATTGGCTAAAGAAGGTGTTGTTCTTTGTATCCTCATAATGTGCTATCATTTCCTCCATAAAAATTGACCAAGTGACAATTTTTTTACGGGAGCAAAGCCATCGATACCATACAAATGTATTTTGTTCTAAATGTAAAGCTGCAATGCGTACCTTTTGTGTGTTTTGCACATTATGGAGATCAAAATATTGCTCCATTTGTAGTATCCATGTTACAGGATCCTTTCCATCAAACTTCCTCATATCCATTTTTGGAATATGGTGGTTCTTCCCGCTAACATTAGAGTTTATGAAGTCACGATTAACATTTATTTTGTTCTCATCATGAGTTTCCTCTGCTATCTTTTCACCATTAGGAAACATTTCTTGTATCAACTTTGTCAAACCTTCCATGTCTGCTTTTAGATCATTCTTCATATTTTCCATGTTGTCTTTCATTTTTTCATCGATCTTAGCTTCCATGTCATCCATGTTAGATTCCATGCCATCTATCTTAGATTCCACACCTTTCTTCAAGCCATCCATCTTTTCTTCCACGCCTTTCTTCAAAACATCCATTTCATTTTTTGTTGCTCTTTGCGAGAGCGAAATTTGGTGCACTTGCTTTTTTAATTTTGATAGATCATGTTGCAATTCTTCATCTTCATGAGTCATAGTAGAGCCTTCTGAAGGCTTAATGGGTGTTGAATTATTTTTATGGGGCATTTTTTTTGAACCCAATACTGATATATATTCTACAATATGCCCTTGGAATCAATTCAAATTGATTCTTCAAACAAGACTTATGCAATTCGTAAAAAACATACACACCTTTTTCTTGCTTTTGAGGAGCTCGATATTGAAATTGGATTATCTTTGTGATTGCAGATCTTCAATATCTGAAATTGGGCATTGAGGTATCCTTCTGAATTATCTTTCAAATGCCATAGGTCTGACTTGATTTGGATTCTCCAAGGCAAAGTTATGTCCAATCTCCCACAATGACCTAATTATGGACCGGTTTAGTAGAGCGAACTTGTACGACTTGCCACGTGTCACTGTTTCATCTTTTAGCTCTGAAATTGAGAAAGCAACAAACTAAATTTCTGTTTACTATACTACTCTCTACATCACTCCGAATCCGATGCTCAGAGAGAGTTATGAATATTTTCCCACGATCACCTCTTTGAGATGAAATTCAGAGCCCTAGAAAATTACTACCTTCCACAGATCATATCTCCGAAAAATATTGCAAACCAAGCTCGAAATTTTGAAGAGTTTCCTCGGGATTTAAGTTGCACCCTAAAAAATTACAGATTCTGAAACTTCATAGAAAAAAATCTATGAGAGCGCAAATTCCACAATGACTCGTTTAGATTACATGACTCGTTTAGATTAAATTGAGGAGCCCTCGTAAAACCTAACTTCCACAGATCATATCTCCGAAAATATTGTGAACCAAGCTCTGAAATGTTTAGACAATCTTCCTCAGGATTTTGGCTTCGCATCCTAAAAATTTCAGCTTCTGAAACATCGTAGAAAAAAATTTATAGCGAAAATTCCACGATGACCTGTTTGGAGCAGCGAAACCCTAGAATCCAAAGCTCTGATACCAAATGTTGTGTAACCAGCTCCAAAAATAGAAGAAAAGAGATATCAACGCCTTAGAAATAAGCCACTTCGAGGGGGCAACCTCCAATACACTACATAAATGAACAATTCTTGGATGATACAATTTACAAAACCTCCTTTCTATATATAGGAGTCCATGGGGCCATAATGTAATCCTAGTGGGCCACAATGTAATCCTAGCCGACCTTAAAATAATAATTTAAGGGCACAATAATAACAAAATGGGGGTTACAAGGGTACAATAATAACAATAAGGGGTTTACACTAACAACAATATGGACCATACTAGTAACATAGACCTAACAGAGAGAAACTTGAAAATCATGTCTTGCTTGAAGAACAAGAAGAACAAGCACCTAGAGGCGGACCTAGAACTAGAGGGCTAAAATGAGCTCTAGCACTTCAAAGGAAAAAGGAGGCTGAACTTGTTGATTAGCTAACCTTGAATGAACAATTTGCAATGGTAGTAAATGAGAACCAGGAGCCATGGATTGATAGATCTAACCAGCACCTATATAAGCTTTTGAATAAGGAAAACATAGATAATGACATACTGAGGAGGAATTTCAAACACTATGCCCAAAGAGATAAAATTGCAAAGGCCAAGCTCAAAATAGCCAAATGCAAAAATTGAGGCTTTGACCATGCAACAAGAGAAAAGGAAGTTGGATATATTTGTAGAGTCTTCACTCCAAGCCTAGACACATCATCAGCAATAATTTTACCAAATTTGAAAGGTTTTGGGTCATTTTTGCAATTTATATTTCTTTATTGTGTTTTTGGACAGTCATGTGATAGAGAAAGTGTCAAAAGCGCAGCGCCCTTGGCGTTGCACTCTTTTTTGAGCCAATTTTTGACCAAAATTCCACCATAATTGGATGAAAAATGGTACATACATCTAAGAATGCCACTTTTCCAGACTTGGTTTGCAAAACTAGCAAGTCAAAATGTCAAAAAACAAGCAAAAAATCATGGTTCTGCCTCATTTTTTTCCCTGGCACTGCGCGCCGAGAAGTCTTGGGAGGATTAACTTTTGATAGGGAAAATGAGATCCATTTTGCAAATTGAAGGCATATCTATAAATTCGACTTGAAGGGATTTCCAACAAGCCATCTTGAGGCAAATTTGGACACCTACAACCTAGTCAAAAGCAGCCTGCAACATGGAGGGCACACCTGGCAAAGAGAGGGCGCACCTGGCACAAAGATGGCACATTTGACAGTTTGCTGATATTTTTGAATTTTCACTGCAAATTTGACTTTATTTTTGAAAATGATGATTTCACCTATGTAATTGAGGATTTTAAATGTAATTATTACGTGGATAAGCTACCTAGGGGTAGATTCATGATGTAAAAGTTATCATCAAGTCAAATGAATTAGTTTCAATGTAATTAGGGAGGAGTCACTTAGAGCTCCCTATACTCCAGCTATCAGTTTAGATTTTTGTGGATCTCTTCCTCAACTGAAGGATTCGACCCCTGAGGACGAGAGAATGTTGTTTTTATGTCTATATCTTCCCTTTCTTCAATCTTAGCAAGGGTTGGAATCAGTTGGATGTTGTGTAATTAGTCAAGGACTCTAAGTGTAACCATTTTGGCCATAAATTATTGAAGAATTGCAGCTATTTCCTTGGGATTCATGTGGTATGAATGTTTAGCATTTTTTTTTCTCTGTTATCATTTGTATGAATGTTTTGTAAGATCATAAACCATTTCATGTCTATTATATGATAATTTTCAAGTTGATAGGCAGAATACATGTTCTTTCATGCTCTGTTTTGGGAAAGTTGTCATAATTTTCAATTTTGTTCAGTTTAGGAAGAATACATCTCCTATGCTCTTCTTAACTCCTCATCAGTCTTAAACCATCTCACCAAATCATATTTAAGTGTTAATACTTCTACCTACCTTGTCCCATCAAATGGACTGCAATTCCATCTCTTTTGCCCTAACCTAGTCCCCTTGACGTAATATCCTCATCCAACAACCCAATCAAATCAAATAAAAAAAACCCTTCTGCATTTCATACCTAGCCTCAAAAACCTAATTCATCTAGCCCTCTTAGCTATGATTTTTCTGGAGAGAGCCCTCTCCGACTTGGTAGGGCTAGATACCAAGCCAAGAGATTGGTCTATGGTCACCTATGTTGGGATTTCTTCTTCAGCCTTAGAGATGTGGCGGAGTGATAACGAAAATGACATGCCTTAAATTTTGCCTTGAGTTTATGGGAGAAATGACATGTACATGGTTTGCCTTAAATTTTATGGGAGAAATGGCATAGAAATGAAATGTACATGGTTTCCAAAACACTAGAAAATGCATTAAATTTTATGGGAGAAATGATATGTACATGCTTTCCAAAAACACTAGTATTTTCATTAAACATATATTAAATTAAATTTTATGGGAGAAATGGCATGTACATGGTTTTCCTTAAAGTTTATGGGAGAAATGACATGTACATGGTTTTCCTTAAAGTTTATGGGAGAAATTACATAGAAATGACATGTACATGGTTCCCAAAACACTAGCAAATGCCTTAAAGTTTATGGGATAAATGACATGTACATGGTTTCCAAAAACACTACCATTTTCCTTAAAAATATATTAAATTAAATTTTATGGGAGAAATTACATGTACATGGTTTTCATTAAAGCTTATGGGAGAAATGACATGTACATGGTTTGCCTTAAAGTTTTCCGTGAGTTTATGGGAGAAATGACATGTACATGGTTTGCCTTCAATTTTTCCTTGAGTTTATGGGAGAAATGACATGTACATGGTTTGCCTTAAATTTTATGGGAGAAATTACACATAAATGACATGTACATGGTTCCCAAAACACTAGCAAATGCCTTAAAGTTTATGGGAGAAATGACATGTACATGGTTTCCAAAAACACCATCATTTTCCTTTAAAATATATTAAAATAAAGTTTATGATATAAATTACATGTACTTGGTTTGCATTAAAGTATATGGGAGAAATGACATGTACATGGTTTGCCTTAAAGTTTTCCTTAGAGTTTATGGGAGAAATGAAATATAGAAATGGCATGCCTTAAAGTTTGCCTTGAGTTTATGGGAGAAATGACATGTACATGGTTTTCCTTAAAGTTTGCCTTCAATTTTATGGGAGAAACACCATAGAAATGAAATGTACATGGTTCCCAAAACACTAGAAAATGCCTTAAATTTTATGGGAGAAATTACATGTACATGCTTTCCAAAAACACTAATATTTTCATTAAAAATATATTAAATTAAAGTTTATGGGAGAAATGACATGTACATGGTTTGCCTTAAAGTTTATGGGAGAAACGCATGTACATGGTTTAAGAATTAAAAATATATTAAATTAAATTTTATGGGAGAAATGACATGTACATGGTTTTCAAAAACACTATAATTCTCCTTAAAAATATATTAAATTAAATTTTATGGGAGAAATGACATGTACATGGTTTACATTAAAGTTTATGGGAGAAATGACATGTACATGGTTAGCCTTAAAGTTTGCCTTAATTTTATGGGAGAAATGACATGTACATGGTTTTCCTTAAAGTTTGCCTTAAAGTTTATGGGAGAAATGTAATAGAAATGACATGTACATGGTTCCCAAAACACTATCAAATGCCTTAAAGTTTATGGGAGAAATGACATGTACATGGTTTCCAAAAACACTAACATTTTCCTTAAAAACATATTAAATTAAATTTTGTGGGAGAAATGGCATGTACATGGTTTGCCTTAAATTTAATGGGAGAAATGACATGTACATGGTTTCCAAAAACACTAACATTTTCCTTAAAAACATATTAAATTAAATTTTGTGGGAGAAATGGCATGTACATGGTTTGCCTTAAATTTAATGGGAGAATGACATGTACATGGTTTGCCTTAAAGTTTGCTTTAAGCTTATGGGAGAAATGACATGTACATGGTTTTCCTTAAATTTTATGGGAGAAATGATATGTACATGGCTTCCAAAAACACTAGCATTTTCCTTAAAAATATATTAGATTAAATTTGATGGGATAAATGACATGTACATGGTTTGCCTTAAATTTTATGAGAGAAATGACATGTACATGGTTTGCTTTAATGTTTTCCTTAAGTTTATGGGAGAAATGACATGTACACTATTTGCCTTAAAGTTTGCCTTAAAGTTTATGGGAGAAATGACATGTACATGGTTCCCCTAATAGCCAGGGCCAATGTTCCACCTACAAGGCTTAAAGTTTATGAGATAAATGACATAGAAATGACATGTACATGGTTCCCCCAATAGCTAGGGCTAATGTTCCACCTACAGGGCTTAAATTTTATGGGAGAAATGACATAGAAATGACATGTACATGGTTCCCCTAACAGCCAGGGTCAATGTTCCACCTACAGGGCTGGAGAGTATCTGGTTTTCAGGCCTCGTCTATACTTCATTGTAACCCAACTAACCCTACTAACATCGTTAATAAAAAAACTAACATACTAACAGTGCCATCTCTCTTGCATGTTGACATTTGCATTTGTTTGGAATTTTCATTGTCATTTTATGTTAAGTTATGGTAACAACATAATTTGATCTGATCTAAAGTTCAAAAGTGAAGATACGACGCTCACGGCCTGTCATATATGCTCAAACTTTGCTTAAGTTCAAACTTGGTAAATCTATGGTCGTCACACTATATATCTTTTTGGTACTGAATATAAGAGGCTCACGGCCTGTCATATATGCTCAAAATTTTCTTAAGTTCAATCTTAGTAAATCTATGGTTGTCACACTATATATCTTGCTAGTAATAACTCACTGTTAACACACAGATCTGAACATACAATTTCCATTTCTAAGCATTTTGATCTTGCTAGTGAATATAAGAGGATCACAGCCTGTCATATATGCTCAAAATTTGCTTAAGTTCAAACTTGGTAAATCTATGGTTGTCACACTATATATATTGCTGCTAATAACCCACTGTTAACACACAAATCTGAACATATAATTGCCATTTCTAAGAATTTTGATCTTTCTAACTGTCACTGTCTATATTGGCACATTACCTCATGTTTTTTGTGTCAATGGTATTTGAAAAATGGTTTTCTGCCACACGTTTTGTGTTGGTATTGATAATTTTCCAAACCCATCCATATAAATCATAAAACTTGGACTAAAAGGAAACGATTGTAGTAAAATTTATAGAGACAAGCAAACACAAACTATGGACAACTTCCATGGGAGAGAAATAATAGCATTGCATCAAATGAATAAGTTAAATTATAAGAGAACTTCATACATAGATCCATATGTCAAGGACTTCAAAAAGGATGACAGAATCACGAAATAACTTCAAAAATGATGATAGGGCTTCCGACATAAGAGACCATTAGGACAACCCTCAAAAGAGTACACACAACATAAAGAGGAACATTGTTAAAGCTAACATAGATTCAAATAACATGGCCACAACACCAATAAGGATGACATAATATAAGAGGCTCACGGCTTGTCATATATGCTCAAAATTTGCTTAAGTTCAAACTTGGTAAATATATGGTTGTCACACGCTCAAAATTTGCTTAAGTTCCAACTTGGTAAATCTATGGTTGTCACACTATATATCTTGTTGGTAATAACTCACTGTTAACACACAGATCTGAACATATAATTTCCATTTCTAAGAATTTTGATCTTGCTAGTGAATATAAGAGGCTCACGACCTGTCATATATGCTCAAAATTTGTGTAAGTTCAAACTTGGTAAATTTATGGTTTTCACACTATATATCTTGCTAGTAATAACTCACTGTTAACACACAGATCTGAACATATAATTGCCATTTCTAAGATTTTGATCTTGCTAACTATCACTGTCTATATTGGCACATTACCTCGTGTTTTTGGTGTCAATGGCATTTGAAAAATGGTTTTCTGCCACATGTTTTGTGTTGATATTGATAATTTTCCAAACCCATCCATATAAATATAAAACTTGGACTAAAAGGAAACAATAGTAGTAACATGTATAGAAACGATTGTAGTAAAATGTATAGAGACAAGAAAACACAAACTGTGGACAACTTCCAAGGGAGAGAATTAATATCATTGCATCAAATGAATAATTTAAATTATAAGATAACTTCATACATAGATCCATATGCCAAGGACTTCAATAAGGATGAAAACATCACGAAATAACTTTAAAAATGATGAGAGGGTTTCCGACATAAGAGAACATTAGGAAAACCCTCAAAATATTACACACAACATAAAGAGGAACCTTGTTGAATCTGACATAGATTCAAATAACATGGCCAGAACACCAATAAGGATGACAGGCCAAAAATCTGTTTACCCACGTCGTCAATACGTCGTCAATGTTAACGGCAGAAACAGTTCAACCAAATTAATTTCAAAACTTTGACCGAACTGTTGGGAAAATGAAATTTCTAAACGCGTTTCTCACAAAAGTGTAACCCACCTTCGCATTTTTACCCAATAGCTGCAAATTTTGTCTATTACTTCCTGCCAAATTCACAATTACACTAGTATCCAAAAGCTAAATTCCACAGCATCCAGCCTTTGAAAATGATTAAAAAGTTCCTCATTTAGTCACTAAGGTTGAAATCCTCCCTTGGAGGTCGAATTTCGAGCAAGAAAAGCCAAGTACATGCATATATACATTGTCTACTACATACAAGGGAGGTTACTCAACCAATTCTTCCTTTTCCTAACCATCATGAGACATTTCTTCAAAGAATTAAATGGAGGATAAGATACATAAGTAACCCTATTTTACCCATTTACATTTACTTTCACCCTTTACATTCATTTACCTTTACCCTCTGAATTTTAGAAAAGTCAAACTGAAAATTGTCAAAATTTACACAATGAAATTTCATGGAAATTTATCAGTCATTTGCAGATGCGCAGCGAGCTCTTGGAGGCCATATTCAGGTGTCTTGTTGAAGTCCAAATCCAAATATGAGACCTATTATGGAAATTTGGGAGAGTGTAGATGTATTTAGAGTATTTAGGCATGCATAATGACCCATTTTTTATTGGCTAAACTCCTCAAAAATTTTCTCCATTAACTGGGCTTGGATTCTTCTCAATCAAAGGTTATTTGTTAATGCTCTCCCCTTTCCCACATAGGAGAAAGAGTTTGGTCATGATATTTATAAACAAAAAAAATGATATATGGTAAGGAACCACAGAAGGGGGTATCAACTTAAGGTGAAGTTGGTCTTCAATCTTGGGTTCTTGGGCAACTAATTCACTCAGGCTGATATATGGCCATTTTCCCAAGGTGTCTCCAGGTGTGTAGCGAAAGTGAAAAAGAGAGGCAGAATGTTGATTTTTGACCCCCCTTTTTTTCATTTTTCTCAAAATTTGAGCCCTGAACCAGAAAACTGAGGAAATGGGTTTTGAGAGGAGGCCACTAGATTTCTAAAAATTTCAAACTTTTTATATTTGGAGGCCTAGGGAAGAAGCGTAGCATGAGCTTGCTGCACTTCTGGACCTACTCAAAATTGCTGAAATTTCCAAAAATGCACCAAATTTCACCAAAATGAAAAAATTGCTCTAAATATTCTAAAAATGCATCCAGAAGTGAAAAATAAGGTGTGTTATGCTATCATGGATGCATCAACGAGTAATTCCAACTTACCCTTCTCTTAATTGATTAGGGTTTCCTTTAGTTTGGCTTGTAACTATTTGACTTTGACATTACAAATTTTATTTCTTGCATAGTAATGGTCAGTCGTGTGCTTATGTATCTTATTATCCCTATTGGCCTTTTCAAGGAGATTATCCAAGTGGATATTGACTTTCTCAACCCAAAACTCCATGTTCTCAATGATTTCATTGCCTATCATGTCTTCAAAACTCAGCTCTTCATCTGTAGGTTTTGCTCTCTTTCCTTCTGCAATCATCTTTTGAGACCCATGGTCCTTGGCCTCTTCTTCTTACCTGTTGTTTATTCTCATCGGAATCTTCTATGTCAACCACTGCTTTTCCTTTCACATCATGCATGCTTTCCTCAAACTAATGTTTCTTCAAAGACAACTGTTTGTCCTTTAGCTGGTGGTTTTCTTGCTCTAGGAATGAAATGAAGAAATTTTTCCTTGCCAAGTTGTCTTGGAGCTATTTAATATGAGCATATTTTTCTTTGATAATTCTCTCTAGGTTTTGAGGCTCATCACTAGCCTCCAAGGCTACTAGATCAAAATCATGCTCTTCCTCGTGCTTGGATGTCTAATGCTCTATTGATGTGGGCTTGGCCCCTTCCTCAATTTGAGGAGAAAACACAAACCTTCTGCCTTTCTGATATGTATGAGTGATCTCAGGCCTAGTTTTATTTGTCACCGATTCTTTGGGTGATTGAGCTTCCACCTTGTCTGATGAACCCACCTCCTACATGGTAGGTGACATGGTTTGTTGTTGGCTTAGTGTAATAATGATGGGCATTTGCAAAGCTGCGTCAATGAAGGAATCCCATTTCATATTCTTTTCTGGTAACTAATGGATAATTATAACCTTTACCAAAAAATGATGAAAGATGCTAGGATAATGCTCTATTCCTTTCACTTGCACCTTTTCAGACATTTTAATCACACTCCTATACAAGAAATTGCACAAATTGAGAGATTTAACAGTTGTGAAGTGCATGAGCAGTATAATGTGGTATTGATACATCCTTGAAAATATGCCCCACATGTAAAGAAATTAACGACAACCTTCATTAATGGTGCATATCTCTCCAGAAAATATCTAAATGGGAAAACATGTGAATGAGCTCCTTTATACTATGATTTCAAGTAGGGCTTGTATTCTTCAAGATCTAGGTTCATGCCTTTGAACCAATTCTCACCATGATTTGGTATTCCTGTAGCATGAGATATGGAATCTACTGAAAATATGAAATCAATCCCTATAATAATAGCCTTTTCTCCTTTCAAAGTGGTGGAAAAAATATATGTGAGTTTCTCATGATAACCTACTTCCTACACCCTTTGAGAAAACCCTAAACAATTGACATCTTCAAAGCATTTCTTGATAAATGGAGAGGAAGTGATTTCATTGCAATTGGAGGGCTCAAACCTCAGTATTTTTTCCCCTTTTTTATACTTCCTTTTCTTTGATGGTGATGATTCAGCTTCCATAATTTCAAACCCTAGGTGGAAAGCAAGCAAAACAGTGAAATTTGCAGCTATGAGTGAATGAGGGGATAAGACGGGTTTGGGAGTTTCCTAAATTTTTTAGAAAAATTAGGAGGGTAAGGAGTGATGTTAATGAGTAGGGGGGAATGTAAATTTGGTAAATGAGTGAGGGGAGGGGGTGGTAAAGAGAAAAACATAGTCCTACCTTAGAAGGATATAGGGTAGACTATGGTTTATAGGGAATATAATAGAAATGAAGTGATGAAGCTATGTAATGTATGGAAGTGGTCTATTGACTACAAATAGAGGTGTAGGGGCAAGAAAAGTAGGGTTTAGTGTAGCAATTTAGCATTTTGAAAGTAAAACCATGAATTCTAAGCAAACCCTAGGAGAAAAGGTTTTTCATAAAATTACCTTGGTGAATAGTGCTAGGGGAGAGATGAAAGACTTTGACTTACCTTTGCAAGGATATGGAGGGTGTAATGGCTAAAATGAAGCCTTTAAAAACCAATTTGACTGTTAAAATCCACTTCAGAAAAATGCTACCATGTGCGCAGCGTAGGCTTCCTATGCGCGGCATAGTGTTTCGGCGCAGTGTTTCTATGTGTAGCGCCCTCCTCAGATGTGCAGCGTAGTGTCTGTATGAGCAGCGAGCTCAAGTTTTTACCAGTGAGAGGTAAAAAACAGTTTTTTTGTTCCAATGTGAGAGAAGAGCTCGATGATAGGAGAATAAAAGGGTGCAAATGAGTTTCCCTTTTGTCTTTTTGGCCTTTTTATAAACTAAAGTGCCTTCTTTTGAGTGAGGATGGGCCCCACATGTCATTTCCAAGCACAACTTGCATATTTAGAACTTTGTGACCTTTAGAAATTTGTAACTTTTTTGAAACCTTGAATTTCAACTTTAGGAACATAGTAATTATTACATAATAGAAATAATAAAGTACATTTGAAATTAAACTTTATTGACGAAACTTTCCTATTACCACTCCTCCAATCCCATATTTTATGCATGAAATGACAGTTTTGGTGACCTTGAAACCCTAATGACTTAATGGAGTCACTGAACTGAATGAAATCATCATGGTGATGACTGGAATGATGATGATGATATTTGAAGGATGATACACTCAGTTGAGTGATGACAAGGACCAGCATGTGAAAATCTTGGAAGGAGTGGAAATAACCCTAGACCTAATACCCAGTGACCAAATTTTTACTTGAAAACATAATGAAATGACAAAAACTTGACTATGAGACCCTAACAAGATATGATAAGAGCCCATTTGATCACTGGTGACAGGCTATATATACTGACACTAACAAGATTAATTCTCAGCATGATGTGTCCTTTTTTCCTCGAAGCATAACCTGTGTGAAGAAAACAAGTGACTCTCCTAATCCATTTTACCAAGATTTGCTTGCTTCTCCTTTGTTGTATTCAAAATGCAATAAATAATGTTCTACGATAGGAGTTGCACCCAGCTGTAATGATGGTGTTCCAAAACCATTCTTGTCTGCAACCATGTAATATCCCCAATCGATTGACCTAGTTGGACCAAATAATAATAACATTATAATAGTAATAAATAGATAAATAAATAAATAAATAAGCGGCATTATCCCATGGTTTTTGGTTTTTGACCCCAGGTATTTTCCCACAGTTTCTTCCAAGCAACCTAGCTATAAAAGGAGGGGGAGGATCAAGAGAAACTCATGGAATTTAATCTTCTCTTCACTGATTTTATTTGAGAGCTCAGGCGAGTTTTCAAGGATTGAGGGATTTCAGGTGAGACCTTGTTATCACTCCATACTTTCCTAAGGTTGTGAAATAAATCCAAATGCAACCATGGAACCACTTTTGAATTTAGAATCTATCCCTTCTAAACTCAGAGAGGAATCTCTCTATCAGATTTAACTTTGTTTATTTTGTATGATTTTAGGCTAGATGTAAAAGTTTAGAATTTGATTTTTGAAATGGTTTGATTGGAACAGCAAGGGAGAGCCATTGGGAAATGGATTCAATTAATATTTTAGTTGATTAATTACAACAGTGATGGATAAGTTTAACAAGGAAAGGAAGGAGGAGTTATTAGATCTAAAGATATTTGTGATATGGTAAAGAAGAAAATACTAATGATCCATTAAACATAGAGCAATTAAGAATTCTATTATTTAACTTCAGTTGAAAACATTTAATTTGTTCAAAAGCCAAAATTGAGTGTACTTAAACAAATTCAGATTATTATTTTTCTTTTAACAAAATAGATAAGAGAAACATATGAATTGACAGAGAAGAACACATTAACAAGAGAAAATAACTTCACCACTAACTCTGACACGGGAATCTTGAAAAAGCTTTCTGTATTACTGAAAATTTTTCCACTTGAGATTAAGGAACAACTTTACATTAGAAGTATACTTCTTCATAAAATTCCCAACAATAATACTTCGTATTTTTAAGTATTTATACAAAATTATCAAAATAAATATTTTGAGCAAAAGTCTCAAGATTTTTTACAAAATATCCAAAAACAATTTACAAAGATAGAACGAGAATATAGGAGATAATAAATTGTTGTGGCTATTGGCTCTATTCTTGAGGATGGTTGTTAATGACTAGACCTCAAAAAGTGTTGCCATGTTGTATCGTTGTTGGAGTTGAAACTATTTTACCCAATCAATTCACATAGCTTATCCCATCGGACTTCACTTGGGATAGAAAGTTTTATCAATTTTCTATATGTTTCATCTACATCAGTATACTTCTGGAAATTAGGCTTGATGAAAAATAGGTGTTTGATCTCATGTGTGATGAATAAATCAAAATCGATAGCCTCCATAAAATCTTTCCCTATGATGCTTCCTTTTATGCCTGTAAATTTTGATTTGTCTCGTGCAATGGTAAATAGTTTCTCCTGATAATGTTTTGATCTAATCAGCTTATCTTCTGTTAGAAAATTAGATATTACAGAGCCATGGATGATCTGAATTTGAATGTTATTTTTGATGTGCTAATTTCATCTTCAGATTTATAAATATTTTGTTGATCTTATGCTTTATGTGCATAGGTTTCCTTGGCTTTT
Organism: Pinus albicaulis; assembly: GCA_034641835.2. Taxonomy (NCBI): domain Eukaryota; kingdom Viridiplantae; phylum Streptophyta; class Pinopsida; order Pinales; family Pinaceae; genus Pinus; species Pinus albicaulis. The sequence goes on along the minus strand of CM076576.1, from coordinate 505,187,408 downwards.
ATGAGTGACAAACACGTAAATGAGCTAAGTTTTAAGTTAAATTCAAGAGCATAAAGCATCAAAAACAAATGTTGAACAACAACAATAACAAGTACAGCAAACCATCACAATTTATCCATTAACACAGTGTTTTAATGAAGGAGTTCACCCCTCTTGGGCTATATCTCATTGGTCCAGCTTTCATGGCTTGGGAATCTTTATTAGCTCAAATCTAGAAAAAAAAATGTTTACATTCACCTACAGCTCCTGAAACCTGCTTCAATGTGTCAAGAATGTCCAAATAATTTATAAATGGCTCTTCTTGCACTCAATTTGGTCAAATTTTTCCAAAGATATGGCCAAAACAAATTTTCCTAGTAAACTGCCTCCAAAACTGGAGAAGACTCTAGTTAGGGCCGCCAAATTTGGGGGCAGCTCCTAAAATGGTGGTTCCGCCAAAAATTCCGCTAGTTTAAATTGTAGTTAATTAATGCTTAAACTAAATTAACTATGGATAAGGGTGATATTAGTGCCATAAGCATGTTTTATTTTAATCTTGTATTAAACGAGGATTAATGTAATAATCGTGGGTTAGAGTGCTTAAACCCGCATTACCAACCTTAATTATGCACTTATAAACTCTGCTCTATGTCCTTGGTCTTGTGGATTGGTCGTATGGGGAGGGTGTTGGCCCCCTCCAAACCCTTGCCGCTCGAACCACTTGATAACAAATAGAAGTCAGTGCTTATACATAACAAGGTCTAAAGCTTTGGTATGGAGGTATGAATGTTGGTTGGTGCGGGGGAGGTTGTCGGGTCGACCTCGACCTCCGCCCAGCCTTGTACATAAAAAAATTTCCACTAGATATGTTGTATAACCTAAGGTTATGACCTTTGGATATGATTTAATGTGCCAATATATATATATAAATTCGACTTTGGAATATGTAAATAATTCCTACCTTTAATATAGTTCAAATGCGGACTTTGATAATGTAATGAAATTCGACCCTTGCAAATAGTTAATTCTGACCTTTGACATTGAAATTCATCCAGCCTTGGTCCACTAGAGGGGGAACGTGGCGGCCCTTGGCTGCACCACGTGTCAGCCTCTGGTTGGGTTGTCCCCATATAAAAAAAAATCAAATTCAACCTTAGGAGAAACACATAAACAAATTTCACCTTCAAACCAAACTAAGAATCTGATTGTTTCGCTTTCGTTCAGTTTCCATTCAATTTTGAGAACTTTCATTTTTTAGCTTTTACATTGAACACCTGATCATTCCTCCCCACTAGAAGCCATTTGGACCCCAAAATCACTTTGATTAATGATCATGTGGATGAGGGTATTGTTCCCTCACCCTTCTAGTCTCCATCCACTAAAATTTTCCCATTTTCATCAAATTGAGCTTTTCATAAAAACTTAACTTTTTCCTTCACTCTTACAACCCTCTCTTGTTGTTGTTAACACCATCATGCTGAAATTTCCCTGAATTTTCAGAGCAGCAAACTATTATTGCATAAACACACTTGTTCCTACTTCGGTCATAAATCAAAGGAAACTTAAAAACTGTCTCACCTTGCACACTATCATCATGGCGATTATTAACTGATCTTGCTTTGTACTGTTGGAAATACTGAGAGGGGGGTGAATCAGTATTTATTTTCAATTGTTAATTTTTGCTAGTTAGATTTTGCACAATTAAAGACATAGAGGTGTATAGTAATAATATTATTAGGATTAATAAGAACTTCAATCCTTTGTCAAATAATTGAGTACAATAGATGTGTGAGGGCATTAACCCTTCAATGAATCAGGCACTGACCTATTGCCAAGCACCAACTTGGACTTCGATGAGGCTCCGACCTCTAGGGATCTGACCCTATCTTCTCAAGGCACCAACCTTGACTTTTAGAGGCTCCAACCTCTAGGACACCAATCCTTTAGTCTTGATAAAATGGGTAATGCACTTACTTGGTTACTTGAATATCTTCACAAGATTCTGCATTGTTCAACGCTTCACATGTCCTATAGCTTCATAACACTTAATGCCTCATTGATTGTTACTTCACTGTTCAGAGTTACGATATCGATTTCATCACTTTCCCAACATCCAAATCTTCTTATACATCACACAGGTCTGAGGCTGCAACAGGTAGTGTCCTAAAGTTGTAAACACTCCACAGATCAAAAGCATCACCGAGACTGTTATACCGAGTTTTAAGACTGTAATTTTGCACCAAACTTAACTCCAATCGAGCCACTGTGCAGTGCGAGGATATATTAATAATCTGTGGTTTTGTGATGCTTGTGGTGATAACTCTAGCTTGAATTGAAGGTGTCTATAGAAATAGATGAAATATTGAGCTATTTTTTGGTCCGAGGCATAGAGATACTGAACCTTTCCACAGAGAATATACCACAGATCGATTGTAAATGAGCAAACTCCCAACTGTGACACAATTCTGAGGTGTTAAAGGTGTCTGATTTCTGTGATTAAGTGTGCGATAGTCCGAGTTGTAGCTACTTGTCACAAATATCTCTTTTGAAGGTTGCAAGACCTTATATCCTTGTGTTGGTCCAAATTTTTTGTGGTACTGAATCAAAGTGTTGTGGTAGAAGTCCAAAAATCAATATTATTCCCAAATCAAAGTTTCTAGAACCACTCGTAACCCTTTTTCCTTGGCTCCTTCTCTTCGGTGTATTTAAGTTCACAAGTTGTGTACTGTGATATTTTGTGCTTTGGATTTTCACTGAATTGCCTTGAAAAGAAATGAGATCTGAGGTCTTATTTATATGCATTATGATGTGAAATGAGGGGACATGGCCCTTGGAGGGAGGTCGACATTAGGGATAGGGCATAGGTCGGCTATATGTCAAAAATAGGATATTTAACATTCAAAAATTAATTTCTCCTAGAATACTTGGAGTTTCGAGCCAAGTAATATCTCATTGGAAAGGGAAAATTATGCTCTAGATGATGGTCAAGGTTTCATAGAGAAATTTTTCCTTCAAAGTAGTGAAAATAATTTTCAATGTGAATAGTCATGTATTGATGCAAAAATGGGGGTAGGGCAGAGTGTCTTGGGCTTCTTTGATTCTTCATCATAACTTCCTTCATCATAAGGTTATCATGTCATAGTGATATATGTCTTCATGTAGTCTTTGATCATCATCTAGCATCCTATTGCCATATTTACATCAATGACGACCTATATTAACAATCTCCCCCTTTTCATTGATGGAAATATTCCACCTTTTTCTCCCCCTTTGACATCAATGGAAAATGGGGTGCCAATGTACTCCCCCTATCATGTTCTCCCCCTATTACGATTCTCATTTTCTTGGTTTCTTTAATGTGAGGCAAGCGCAATGACCCCCATCTTTTGATGAAGATATTCAAATTCTTCTCGAGGAAGGGGTTTTGTAAAGATATCTGTGATTTGTTCCTTTGTATTGACATATTCCAACTTGATATTTTGTTTAGAAACTTGTTCGCGGAGAAAATAATATTTGATTGGAATATGTTTAGTCTTTGAGTGCATTATCAGATTCTTTGAAAGACTGATGGTGCTAGTGTTGTCGCAAAAAATTGTGATTGGTTTCTTAGTTTCTATGTTGACATCCTTCAAGGCTTACTTCATCCATAAATTTGTGTACAAAAATTAGCAGCAGCTATATAGTCGGCTTTAGCTACAGAAAGAGATATAGATTATTGTTTTTTGCTCAGCCAAGATACAAGACAATCTCCCATAAAGAAAGCATTTCCACTAGTACTTTTTCGATCATCCACGCTTCCGGGCCAATCAGCATCAGATTAAGTTGTCAAAATAAGAGTTGAACTCTTAGGATACCAAATACCCATATCAGTCATTCCTTTTAGATATCTAAGAATTCTCTTCATTGCTGCTAGATGGGATTGTTTAGGATTTGACTGAAATCTTTCTACCATTCCTACTGCTTGCATAATATCTGGTCTTGTAGCAATTAAGTATAGGAGAGCTCCAATTATTGACCTGTAAAGAGTCACATCTATAAGAGGGGTATCATCATCTTTACTTAATTTACAATCTGTGGTCATCGGTGTGCTCATAGGTGCACAATCTTCCATCCCATATATTTTGAGCATGTCTTTAAGATATTTTTCTTGAGATATAAACATGCCTACAGAGGTTTGAGATATTTGTAGCCCAAGAAAATAAGGTAGCTCACCAATCATTGACATTTCGAACCTTTTGGACATATTTAGATCAAATTCATGGCTCATCTTATCATCATTGCTAGAAAATATTAGATCATCAACGTATACAAGAGTGATCAGAAGTTTTTCCTCGTCCATCTTCATGTAGAGATTGCTACCTTCTACTCCATTTTTTAAACCTTGTTGTTTTAGATAGTGATCCAACTTTGCATACCATGCTTTAGGGGCTTGTTTTAATCCATACAAGGCCTTTTTCAGTTTGCATACAAATTATTTTCCTTCATCAAGAACAAATCCTTCTGGTTGCTCCATATAAACTTCTTCCTTGAGATCTCCATTCAGGAATGATGATTTTACATCCAATTGATAAAACTTGAATTATTTTGAGCAAGAAAATTCCAAAAGCATTCTTATGGCTTCCAATCGAGCTACTGGTGCAAAGGTTTCTTAGAATTCAATTCCTTCAATTTGTGAGTATCCTTTGCAGACAAGTCTGGATTTATTTCTGATGATTTTTCCATCCTCATTCATCTTGTTTTTGAATACCCATTTTGTTCCAATTATATTTTTATCTTTTGGGCGAGGTACCAGTTCCCAAGTCTCATTATTTTTTATTTAAGACATTTCTTCTTCCAGGGCCTTTATCCAATACGGATCTTTACTTGCTTGAGAAAAATTTCCAAGTTCTATTAAATATAATAGAGCAACATCATATTTTCTTGGAGTGTTTGTCATCCTTCTTCGAGTTTGAATTCCTTCATCTATATTCCCAATAACCTGTTCTTCCAAATGATTTTTTTGAATAAATTTTATCTTAGAAGGAGTTTTTGAAGGTTCACTATGAGGTTCTCCATCCTCCTCTTCTTTTTTAGGTTCTTCTTCTTCACTTTCTTCAAGGAAAGGCTCAACTTCATGATCTTCAATTTTCTTTTCTAGAAGGCCTTCATCAATATTCACATCAATTCTTTCCACTATTCTCCGTAGATGATTTTTATAACATTTGTAAGCTTTTCTTCTTGTGGAGTATCCAAGAAAAATTCCTTCGTCAACCCTAGAGTCAAATTTTCCTGGTGAGTCATCATTTATTTTCGTGAAGCATTTACTTCCAAAAATCCTGAAATATTTTAATGAAGCAGGTCTTCCTTTCCATAATTCATAAGGATTTTTTTCATTATTTGGTCTTAGTTGAGTTTTATTTAAGGTATAAAACGTCATCCCAACTACTTCTCTCCAAAATTTTGGTTGTAAATTAGCTGCTAGTAGCATTGTCCTTGCCACTTCTTGAAAGGTTTGGTTCCTTCTTTCAACTACTCCATTTTGCTTGGGTGTCCTAGCAACAGAGAGTTCTCTTTCGATTCCATGCTCTTTACAGAATTCATCAAATAATTTTGAGGTAAATTATCCTCCTCTATCCGTTCTAAGACATTTACTCTTAGAGTCTTTCTCATTTTCAATGAGAGCTTTAAGATTCTTAAAACATTCAAATGCTTCGGATTTATATTTTACGAAATATTTCCACATCATTCTAGTATAGTCATCAACAAATAGAGCAAATTACCTTTCACCTTGAAGATCTAGAGTTCTAGTTGGCCCACATAAATCTGCATGAACTATGTCCAGAGGTTCTGATGTTGAGAACTCCTTAGTTTTGTGGCTAGTTCTGGTTTGCTATCCATGTTGGCATGGGTCACATACAACTTGATTTGGCTTTCACATTTTTGGAATGTCCCTTATTGCATTAATTTTTCTGATGTTGACCAGGTTATCAAAACTTGTATGCCCCAACCACTTGTGCCATAACCAAATTTCATATGTTTGACTTATGTAACATTTTGTTAGATCTAAGACTTTTGTGATCCATAATTTAGATAAATGTCTTCCATATTAATCACATGATTAGGATTAGGTTGACGTTTCGAACCATCTAATGTGGTTCATCCTTAGGAAAATGTGGAAAAAGATGATTGATCTCAAAGAATAAATAGTTAGGATGCATCATTGCCCGGAGATAGTTGTTGAGACTAGCCGTTAAGAACTAGCTGTTAAAAACTAGCTCTTAATTAGTTCAAAACAATTTATTAATAAATGTTTATTATTAATTAAAAATATTTATACATTAATTATAATAGGGTTAATAGTTGAATGTTTTGAAATTTAAAAACCGATTTCATAAAATATATATATATATATATATATATATATATAGATATATATATATATATATATATATATATATATATATATATATATATATATATATATATATATATATATATATATATATATATCTAAATTAAAACATAATTTAATTAATAAATGATTATTATCAATTAAAATATTTATACACTTATTATAATAGGGTTAATATGGTTAATAGTTAAAATCTTTTGAAATGTACAAAATCGATTTCATAAGCAAATATAAAAGTTAAAACATAATTTAATAATATATTAAATAGAATAGGGTGTTTTAGTATTATAATAGGTTAATTATTATAATAGGTAAATCAAAATTTTATAATAAAAGCATATAGCAACCAATTATTAATTATTAATAAAGCAATAATAATAATCATAAAAAGAAAAGAAACTAAGAGGAAAAAGGGTTGGCAGGACCCAAAATATATATATATATATATATATATATATATATATATAGTAAAAATAATAATAATAATAGGGAACAAATAAAAAATGCAAGAGGGAGAAATTATTTAGAGACAGCTGTAATCCATCTCTTACTCAATTTCCACCCATCATCCCTATTGAGATTTTTAGCATGCCTTTCAATCTCAATGGCTTCCCTAAGCCTCCTAAGGTGGAAGTGACCCACCCTAGCAAGGACTTTGGAATCCTCAATGCAAAAACGTGACACGATTTTTCCACACGTTCTGCAAGAGCAAAAGTGTGGGATTGATTATGTCTGATGTCTACCGCATGCTTCTAGAATTTCTGTCTAATAGACCGACCTGTTTCCCCAATATAGTGAGTGCGATAGGAACAAGGAACCAAATAGACACCCTTCATGTCCTTTGGGTCAGTAGGGTCTCTTATGGAACCAAACGAGCTTATAATAGTACAGAGAGGCTTGAAAGAAGAGGAGACATTATTCCATTTGAGGACATGAGAAATTTTGTCCAAAGTCCCCTTGATAAATGGAAGATGAACTTTGGAGATGTTATCACCCTAGTAATTTCTAAAGATTGTGGGCTTTTGATTTTTAGTTTAAGAAAACTAGGGGTAACCACAAACCTACTTTGGAAATTTAGGATCTAGCCTTCCTAAATTTCAGAGAGGGCTCTCTCTTTATGATTTAACTTTTTTTTTGTTTAATGTTTTAGGCTAGTTACAATAGAACAATTGGTTTTGGTTTTGAAATGTTTGGTGGAAAATAAGATTACTTAAAGACAAATTAAAGAGGGATCTACTATTCCATTGGGCTATGGAGTCAAAGTCTAGCAAGTAGAACTAGAAAGCAAGGCCAAAAGGACGCTAATGTATTCAGGGCAAGGTAGATAACCCTCAGAGATTTGGATAGATTGTTTTGATGAAATGGCTTGTTTCGGGATAAAGGGCAATGAAGAATCCTTTGATCCGAAAAAAGAGGAAGGAGGCAGGGGTCAAACGGGACTAGGAGCAATTAAGAATTCCTAAATCCGGAAATCAGCAGAAAACATTTAAATGATTAAGTAGTTAAGACAGGGAGTTTTTACACTAATCCTGAAGTAATACTCCTAATTAATCATTAAGATTGAACAACATATATGAAATTGTATGTAACTCAGAATGAAACCAATGACAGTAAGAAAGTACTTTACTCTTCAAATTATCGCATGAATCCTGAATTATGAAGTCCAATTGGCTATTGTCTAGACTGTTGCTTTGAAATCAACACATGTGAGCCTCCAACGTACCAGCAAAATGTCTATAATGTTATTAGCAATTTTATTCCACCCTAAACACTTCACAAACTGAAGTATTTATACAAATGTTTATTACAAATATCCTAGAGATATCTAGGAATAGTTCTAGGAAATATAAAATATCTTTACACATTAAGAGGGACAACTTCTTAACAACTTTAGCAAGTTGTCCTCTTATCTAGAAAATATAGAACTATCTTATCTAACAAAAACTGTTTGTTGAATAGTTGTCCATGCTTGCTGGCATTTTGAAAAATATCGTTTGGAAGATAACTTCACTGATACTCTTTCCACTTATACTCTTTGACATTGTACTTCATCCCTGAGGTTCTTTCACGTTGTTTATTTATCATGTTACTGCTGTAAAAAGGGAAATTACAGCAGTCAAAATCAGCTGACTGTTTCTTTTCTTTCTGATACACTTTGACTCTGCTCTTTCACCTTGATGCTCTTTAAACTGATATTTTAGCCTTCAACTGCTATAAAAAGAGACTTCTCAGCAGTAAAAAAATCAAAATCAAATAACTGTTTTATTTGTTTCCTTCTCAGACTGACTGTTTCACCTGCACTTTCTTTCATTGTTCTGCTTTTTCATTGCTACAACAAATCTGTAAAAGTCTACCATTGTTCAGCATCTGGTATTTTTACACTTTTGAGTTTTCTAAAGTTCTCATCAGCATCAGTATACATAGCACAATTTGGTTTAATTACAAACAAATGTTTGATTTCATTCTGAAGGAAGAATAAATCTTTAATGTATTGGAGAACAACTTTCCCTGTTGGAGAGCCCTGTGGCAGTGGCTTATTAACCTGTTCTTTGGCATGGTGCCTTATATTTTTGTCATATTCCTTTTGGTCCATCAATTTATCATTAAAGACATGGATGTCTGGAATACCAGCTTGTCTTAGCATAGTGTACTTTGCTAAAAACTTGGTAATGGAAAAATTCATGGCATCACATTTTTCTTTCAAGTTGTTCATTAGAGTTTTCTTTGTCAAAACTTTTTTTATTTGCAATATTGTCTCTACCTTGTCCTGTATCTTCAATTATTCTAGCTCTGTCCTGTTCTTACTATTTAAGAAAGTGATTATCTTTAATTCCTATGCCGGTTTATCTGCTAATTCTTCTGTTGTCTTTTGTATTTCAACTTGACCTGCTAGAAGGAGGTCTCTCTGTTCACATATTATCTGGATTGATGGCCACTGAAGATGTATAGCTTCAATTATATTGGTCCATAGGTGATTTCTTATGTAAGAAATCTGTGTAGTGAAACGCAAATCCTTTTGAAGGCTTTTGACTTTCTCTTCAAGTCTTTTGGCTCTTTGTTCATAATTATTGGCATTAATCAATGTTGCTTTATTGGAAACTTCCATATTTTGAATCATTTTCTTCAAACTGTTAATTTCATTATTTTTCAGGGACATTTGCTACATTGCTTTGACTATCTGTCCTGTATCATTTGTCTGATGTACTTGTGATGTTGAGGAATCTATATTGGAGGTGTTAGCTGATTGCACTGACACTACAGTTGTCAGTGGCTCTTTAGGTGCTAACTTTTATCCCAGTGTAGAAAGAACAGCTGCAATAATAATAGGTATGACTGTAGGAATGGTGGAAGTATCAGTTTCCTTCACAGTTTATTTTTCTTTCATAACTATATCCATTTGACTTTCCATGTCTTTGATTTGAGCAGTTAGCTTTATGATCAACTGCATCATATCATCTTTTTCTTTTTGTTCTTGAAGTATCTCTTTACTATGTGGGTGCTCACTTTGAGGAAGTTTTAATTGTTTCCTTAAAGCAGCAATATCATCATTTTTCTTCTTGATCAATACTTCAGCAGCTTGTACATTTGATGGGTCAACTCCTATTTGTAAAATCAAATCTTCTAAGGCCTTGATCCTTAGATCTTTTGCATATAAAGAGCCTTTGTCAAGTTTCATTTGGTCTTGTAGGTTGATAATGGTATTCTGCAAATTTTTCACACTCATAGCTTTGGTCACCACAGTAGAATATAGCATCTCAGAGCTATGTCTGTGGAATTCTATTTGATCCAATTCATGCACCTTTTCAGTATCTACTTCAAATTCCACCTTTTTGTAATCAGCCACTATTTTTGGAGTTGAAGTAGTTGGTTGTAAATAGGACATGACCATCTTATTTGAGGAGTAATCAAATGTTGTAAGCAACCTGTTCTGATTTCCTGGCTTCTATTTGAGAAATTGAGAATAAATCTCACCTTTGATTTCCTCATTCCTTTGTTTTAATCTGCTTATATCTTTCTTTGATGTCCAAATCTTTTTCTTCTGTTGTTTGAGAAGAAGAAGCTTTTATTTTAACCTGCTTTTCAATCATTTGGGTCTCCTTTTCTTTGGCTGCTACTTGTTCTTTTTCAATCTCTGTCAAAGTCTCTTTAATTATCTCATTAGCTTCATCATTGTTGACTTCTGGTTCATTGACATCTTCAACCTCAATAACTTTATCTTTCCCTATGGAACCAAATCTAAGCCTTTTGTTGTAGATGATATTGAATTTAGTATCTGTAGCAGTTTCTGCTGTGTAGGCTCCCTCATCTCTGATTATTTTGTTTGAAGACTCTGGTTGTTTAGAAGTTACTACAGCAAGTGTGGTATCCATTTTTCCTATCAGCTATTCATTTGCAGTTGCATCTACCAATGTATTTTCTACCCATCCTGTTTGATTAGCAAACTTTTCAATATCAGGCTTTGGATCATGTATAAAATGAGGTAGTTTACACTTGATTCTTATACTGCTTAAAAGACCTTAGGGGTCATAATTCCAAGGGAAACTCACTTGAAATTTCTTATCTTACAATATTTTTTTATCTCTTTTTCAACATCTCTATTATTCACTATAAAAGGACCAATCTGATTTTTTAATTTGAACTGGGTTTTCTTTTTGGAAGCCATGAAGTTAATGGCATCAGCATTCAAAACCTGTCTCAAATACTCTAAAGAAAAGACTCTGATAGTCAAAAACTTAGGTAATTTGTATGGAAGTAGATTGGTTCCAAATATTCTCAATTCAGTGTGTTTCTCATACAAGTACCAATCTCCCATTTTGCAGTCCTCTGAAAGTTGTAATATCCTTTTCATTTCTTCACTTACTCTAGTTTGTTCTGATTTATGTAGCAAATTCATAGCTAGCCTGATGAAAAAATCTGTAAAATCTGTGTAGCTATATTCATTTCCCTCTTTTCTCAATACTGATGTCCAAAAGACAATTGATAGAGGTTGGCCCTCTACATTCATTTTCTGTAATGCTATTGGAAAGTGATCCGCTTGTGAGAATAAGAACAAGTGAAATAAATAGGAAGAATATATGAATACACTTCAGTGGGTAAATTTGTCAATTGATAATGTATGGAATCAACTATAAACCTGGCAAAGTCAAAGATCACAGCAGGAGGTTGACCAGGAGACAAGGTAGACAAAAACACAAGGATGGACTCATCAGTAAACTCATCAGTGAAATAGCCCAATATGAAGGATAACATTGAAATTACATGCCTAGAACCTTTTGGGAACTTGGAAGTGGAATAGGGAGGATTCAGCTTTGGAATATCCACATGACTAGGCATAAAGTTCTGAAAAATCATGAATCTCTTAGGGAAATCCAATCCCAAATATAACTGTGTTAATGCTTCAATGGATAGGGGAACTACCCTAGGGTCAAACTGAAGTTGTAACATTTCATTAATAGACTCTGCAGTGATAGAAAATAAAATCTCCCTATCAGCATTCACAATTGATCTTTGGTCTATAACATAGTACTTTTGGGACATTCTTACTAGGTCTTGACCAGGATGTGTTACTGGGACTACATATTTGGGTAAATCTGCATCCCGGAGAGGCATTTCTTCTTTGTCTAGGAACTTTTCATGACACCAATTACGAACTTCTAATAAGTTAAATTCTACTAGAGGGTCTACAATTTTGTAATCCAAATCAATTAAAGGGATAACTTCTTCATTAGACACTGGTGGTTGAAGAGGATTAACAGTTACAGTGGTCTTTGCAGTGATAGCAGCAGTAGATTTTGGGGCTTTTGCTGCTTCAAACTTGGGAGGTTTGGATCCTCCAGGTTTAACAAGCTTGGATCCTCCAGCTTTAGGTGTCATTTACTTCTTTCTCATTTTGAGATAACTAAAGCAAGATTATACAATTTGAAATAGTTGATTTTTCTTCAATCAGAGGGTAATTGAGCAATTTTACAGACAAAGATGATGGCAGTGGGCAATTTAGTGCTCAATTTAGGAATTTGGGACATAGGCAACAAGTTTGAGACAGAAAACGCAAGTCTTCTGAATGACTGTGACTGCAAAAGATATTGTTTTAGGTATTCTGTGGGTTTAAAAATCTTTCTTAGCCATGGAATTAATCTTTCAAGGGTCTTGGACTGAGAATTTGGCTTAAAAAATGAGGTTTTCTGTAAACAGCAATTTCTAGGAAAAAATTGCGAGGGTTTGCCCTCTTTTTTCAAGGTTTTGGACACTAAGATGGATAAATTCACTCTTTATATCTTAATTGGTTCAAATTGGCAGTTTCAATCGTGAATTTTGCAGGCGAAATTTGGGAAAATACCTGTTTTGCAGGTATTTTGATACTTTGAGAAGTTTTCTGAAGCTTTGGTGGTTCCTGCAGATGGGTCTGGACCGCTGATGCAGAGACTGGCTTTAAGTTATCTTCAAACAATGGAACAGCGGTTGAATTCGGGTTTTTTCTCTGGGTATAAGTCAAAAATTTGAGCAAAAGGATTTTTTTCACAGTGGGGCTGCTTTTCACAGTCAGGAATGCACAATAATGTTAATAAAAATCATAACAAAGATTTTATCCTTTGATATAAATATTTAAAAACTGTAATAAATGCAGGTCAAATCTGTGGTAGGAGCGGTTTTCTCTTTGTGAACGTGAAAAACAAGAAGTTGTTTTCGCGTTGGGTTTGGGTTGTAAATGGTTTTTCTCAAAACGAATGCGACGCAATCAAAATTCGACACGTCATCGGAGGTGGAAATGGGAAAACCACCCATTTTGCGCTCATTTTTGCGTTTAGAAAACGTTTGGTTTGTGAGCGCGAAATGCATCGTCCACCGTCGGATCATCGGGACAGGAGAAAACGGTGAGGATTGCTAGGAAGTTGCGGTCGAACAGATGTGGGACCGGGGTTCTTTATTATAAGGTGTCAGATGAAAATATAATAAAACCTTTATACAAAATACTTTATAATTAAAGTTTTAATATATAAAGTTTAACTATATATGGGATATATGGTTCAAAAAGATAAAATGGGTGGTAATATATATATATATATATATATATATATAAAGGGTTTATATATATGGTAAAATGTGTGTGAGGCGGGGTAACTTTGGCAAGTCTATTGCAAAGGCCTGGGGTGTAATTTTAAGTTTCCAAAGACATAAGATTTGCCCAAACATCATATGTTTTTATTATATAGTCTTAGACCATGGTGGGATCCAATAACCATATGGGGCGGGATTATTTACATAATGTTAGTTTTATGCCAAAGGGGGTATAATTGGGGTTTTTATTTAAACATGTGGATAATTAACTTTGGCAAAAAAGCTTATAATAGTGGGTTTTGGGGATAATTAAATAAAAGGGGTTATAATAATAGGATAAGGTTTGTTTATAGGGATTTAATAAATAAATTATAAGTTAATATGACCAAGGAAAATGAGAAAAGCCAAAATATATTTATATGACTAAGTAAAGTGATAATGTAAAAAACGAAGCTTTATCATTTACAATTTGACCACTTTGACCTAGAATATAATATTTTTGGAGGGTTTTTATGTTTTTATGAATGAAGGAGATTAATCAAAAAGGAGATTTTCTTTTTCATTAAGTAAAAAGGTCTTTACTTATGAAATTGAAGTGTAAATGGATGAATGTAGGGTAAATGATGATAATTAGGGATTAATATAGGAATTCAACACTTTTAACTTAACAGTCATTGAGCCTTGGGTCTAGTCCCAACAAAAGTCAGAGAAATGCTCTGAGCCTATTTGACTGGAAGTTTAGAATGCAGAATAACTATAGGGGAGGGGAAATTAGTTATTTTTGCTTGATGATGAATATTACAATGATTTTCCCACCTTTTTCTACCTACCCAACTTTAATCTAACATTTTTTCTTCCATTTTGCAGGTGCATTTGAGCTAGCAACCTTGAACATTTAATTCTTTTGAAAGCAATAAAAACTATCTAAATCTACCTTATTTTATCCGAGGGCTCAGATTAAACTGATGAGCTCCTCTTTATTCTCTACCTATCTAGTGATTTGTCAGGATTAAATTGTCTAACAAAACTTTATTCACTATCTAAAACAATAAAATTGAAACATGACAAGTCAAGATTGAACAATTCAACTCATCATGGATTATGGCATTTATTGACACTCTGCCATAATCATCGGTAACAAAGTAAAAAGTAGTGGCATTTGGACTTGCAAACTTTCATGTTTTATTTATTTTTTCTTTGGGGTATATTAATTTTTCTAAGTCCTTTGATTTTTTTCCTTTTAGGACTTTACCCTATTTTTTATTTTCTATTTTTTTTTATTTTTTACAAAATATGGGAAAACAACTTGTAGAAAGCAAATTATGTACATATTTTTACAAGACTATCATAATTCAACTCCAAATTATAAATCCTATACTTATAGGACCCTAACAGTGGCTTCACATGGGGATGGCATTTCCTGGTGAAATGTCAAGAACTCTAAGATCAGTAGCCTTGCATTTTGACCATGATCATCCTGTAATTGTCTTCTAATTTCTGGAACAAATCATACTTATGACATTTTACTCTTCAAAGCTTAGGGCCTTCACTCCGGGCTTCAACTTTGGAAAGAAAACATCCAATCCAATCTATAAACTACAATGGATATTTACAATGATGTAAAAGGAAATTAGGACTAACTATTAGTTAACTCAGAAAAATAGTACTGTTTAAGCATTCTACCATTCACTGGTCCTTTTGGAATGTCTGTTCCATCCAAATTTCTGATAAAAAATGCATTGTTACCTCTGTACCCATAAATGACATAAGGACCTTTCCATAGAAATTCAAACTTTCCATGTTTTCCTTTTTCTTCTCTCCTGGAATCCCATTTTAACACTTTATCTCCTATGGCAATCATCTTCTTTAGTTCTTTTATCAAATATTTTCTTGATTTTCTCTTGAATGACTTGATATTTTTCATATACTTCTTCCCTTGTCTATTGCAGATGAATAGTTTGATTGATCCTTCTCTGTATATCATTGAGTTCTATTTGTGATTCTTGGATAATTTTCATGACTGGAACACCTAAAGATGATGGGAAAAATGCATCCATCCCATATAAAATCTGTTAAGGAGATGTTCCAATGGACTTCTTGGTAAATTCTATCTTCCCATAAGGCATAGATTAACTTTTTATTCCAGGTTTTCTTGTTTTCTTCAAGTAGTTTTTTTATGATACTCACGAGGCTTTTATTTGAAGATTTAGCTAGGCCATTACCCTGAGGGTAATAAGCAGTAGATTGGCCTAGGGTAATATGATACTTGTGGCAAAAGGCAATCATTTTCTTAGATTTAAATGTTGCTGCATTATCAGTGATTATTTTCTGTGGGCATCCAAATCTAGATAAAAGGTTGTTTTCTATGAAAGAGATAATGACTGAATCAGTGGATTTTCTGGTAGGAATGGCTTCAATCCACTTGGTAAAATAATCTGTGGTAGTCAATATCCATTTATGTTGGCCAGATTATGGAGGGTGAATTTCTCCAATGAAGTCTAAACCCCATTGTTGAAAAGGCATCTCAGTAGAAATAGGTTTGAGTGGTAAAGGTAACAACTTCCTTTTTCCTTCAAAAATCTGACATTTATGACATGAAGTAATAAATTTTTTCACATCAGCAAATAAGGAAGGCCAGTAGAAACCAGCTTTAAGAATCTTATCTGCTGTACTTTTCCAATATAAGTGTCCTCCACAATCACCTGCATGAAATTCTCCAAGAATTTTGTTAGCTTCTGATTTTAGTAAACAGTTCAGTAATATCCCACTTTGTTCTTTCCAATAAAGCATATTATCTAGAATACAATATCTCATTGCTTTAATTTTGATGAATCTAGCTTTAGTTCTGGTTAATCCAGGAGGAGCTTGTAAATTTGTAAGTACAAAGATAATATCTGAGTACCATGGTGAGTCTATATAGGCTTCACTGATCAATGGAGTCGCCATCTCTTCCTGGTCATCAATCTGGGCAATAAAATTTATATCCAAAGCATTACAATTGGATTCAGCCATCGATCTAGCTAAACCTTGTCCTTTTATGAGCTTGGTTGGTTTAATCTCTATGTCATATTCAAGGATAGTAGCAATCCACTTTCCTCTTCTTCCATCTAGCCCATCTTGTGTTAAAATATCTTTGACTACAGAATTAGGGACATAGGCAATAATGTGGGAGTAAAGAATGTACACTCTGAAATATTTTATGGCTTTAACCAAAGCTAAAGCTTGTTTTTCCATTATGTTATATCTCAAAGGTGCATCTCTAAGGATTTTATTGAAAAATGTTGTAGGCTGTTCAAAACCTTGGTCATTTTTCTGCAGTAGAACTACAGCTATGGTATGTTCTGAGGCAAATGAAAAGATTATAAAATCTTTCTTAAAGTCTGGACTGATTAGGACTGGAGTTTTTGTTAAAGCATGTTTAATGGATTCAAATGACTTTTTTTCTTCAACTGTCCATTTTAAAACAGAGTCCTTTTTTTATTTTGTTCTTTGATGATTTCTGCTAGATTAGAAATAAATATCCTCAAAAAGTTAATTTTACCTAAAAATGCTTGTTAATCTTTGATGTTCCTAGGTGGGTGAATTTGCAATATGGCTTCTATCCTTGCTGGATCTATCCTAATACCTTCCTTTGAAATTATGTGTCCAAGTAGTTTTCTTTATTCTAGTCCAATAATATTTTCTTAGGATTTAATGATATACCAAATTTTCTACACTTAATGAAAACTTGTCTTAGATGATCCAAATCTTCATTATTTGTCTTAGAAAAAACGGTAATATCATCTAAATAAATAACCAAGAATTCATTTATTTCTTTAGCAAAGGCTATGTCCATATCCCTTTGAAAGGTAGCTCCATCATTCATCAAACCAAAAGGCATTTTCACATACATGAAAGTGCCCCATGGAGTGGTAAAAGCTATTTTAGGTTGGTCTTCTTTTTGAACAAGTATCTATTTATATCCTGAGAAACCATCCAATAAAGAAATCCTAGAAGAACCAACTACCCTCTGTAAAATATGATCCATTTTGGGTAAAGGGTAATTGTCCTTTAAAGACACTTTATTAAGATTCCTAAAATCTACACATAATCTGATTTCACCAGTTTTCTTTCTTGTAGGTACTAATTTAGAAACCCAATCAAAATATCTGATTGGTGCAATGATTTGGGCATCATACATGCGTTTAACTTCTTTTTCAATCAACGGTAATAGGACAAGATTAATCCTCCTCAATTTTTGTCTAAATGGTTTCTGATCATCTTTTATATGAATCCTTTGTTGAATTATGTTTGTATCATATGCTTTTAAATCTTCATAACTCCATGCAAAAACATCTTGGTATTCCTTTAAAAGTTCAATGTATTTTTCTTTTTCTTGAGGGGGTAAGGATTTTGACAATTTGATCATTTTTTGTTTTGTTTGTGTCCCAATGTTACACTCCTCAATGTCAGACTTGACTGGTTCCATTTTATGCTTTTTGGGCACATCATTGGAATCAAACAAGTCTTCTAAAGGATTTAAACCCTTAGGTAAAAAATTATCTTTTAAATCTAACATCTCAATTTCATCTTCAATTATTTCCTCTATATCTACCTTCTCTAAGTTATCTATGTCAGATTGAGTAAATACAGTGGGTTTGGTAAGTTTATGTGCATCTATTTTATTTATTTCACAATTAACATCTAAATCTATGTTACATTCTGAATCTAAATTACCATCTATGTCTATCTTACAATTTTGAAATTCATCCTCACTATTCAAAAAATGGTAAATCTATTCATCTTCAGAGAAAATCTGCCAGTATTTGACATTATCAGGGACAATGGGTCTATATTTAACTTCAGCAGTATATCTATGTGTTGGTTGAAAAGGAAAATTACATGTGCTAGCAAAAGTTGCTAGGCAATGTGCTTGCAAATTTTGATTTCTAGGTATAGTAGCAAACTTACATTCTATTAAATCATCACCTAAATCAATTGTTGCATCTCTATATCTGGCTAATCTAGGATTATGAACATAATAATCTCCATTTACTTGCTTAATGATTAATTCTGAATCTCCCATAATTAAAATTCTCTTACCTCCTAAATTTCTGATGATTTGGAGGCCTAAGATAACTGCTTCATACTCTCCATGTTGTTGGTGCATTTGAAGTTGAGTCTAAAGGCATGTCCTTCCGAATGACCTAGTCTCAATGTTTGTGATCCACACTCCGTCTTCTGCTTTCCCGACTTGTTCACCGAACCAAACAAAGTCTAAGTGCCAAAGGGTTTGATGAAAAATATTGTCATTGTTTGGTTTTGGTTTTATGTCAATTAATTCAGCTTTGAATCTCATTATTATCAAAGTTGCATAAAATGAAATAATCAAGATCATTTGGTGTTGAGTAAATTGGATAATTGATTGATCTCTCAAGATTGCTAACCATGTGTTTCATTAAAAGTTTCTCCGTAAAGATTTTAGGTTAAACCAAACACTCGTTATGGTGGCATAGATCATGTCTAATTGTAGATATCCCTACAACTTAGCTCCCCATGAGCGAGAAAGAAGCATACCATACTTTGGTGGGATGTCACTTACCGTAATATCCATGACCATACTTTTACCAAGATACCGAACCAAATTCACACATAAATCTTTTAATAATCCTATGCATTTAACCTTGCTTGAATCAAAAGAGAACAAATCTTTATAAGGCCTTGTTATTTATAAATTCGTAGTTTCCATGATAGCTTTTAGCATTAAGTTGTGAGAAGCTCCTCGAATCTAACATTGCATTATGTAAAATATGATTGTGAATAGTAAGACTTATGTAGAAGGGAGGAACTAACCCATCCGAATGTTTACCATTAACATCGAACCAAAAATTAATTCAGTTGACCATCATTTAGATTAATAGTATCTTCACCATTATTCATATCTGTGTTTCTATAATCGTTGATTTATACAAATCATTCTTTACCATTCGCCCAAAGGAATTAGCATTCTTAACTTTTCTATTTCGCTTGAATATTAAATGCCGGTCGAGATTTACCAGAATCAATTAGTTCATCTTTTAATGCTTATCCGAGTGGATTTTTCGTGCATTTCAAGAACATATACTTTATCTTGAGTTGTCCTATTATTTTATGTTTGGCTGACTCTTGTTGAGTCCCTTTAGTCTTCTTCAGTGGATAGACTCAAGGCGTACAGGATTTTTTTCGCATTTTGAATTTTCAGTTTGCACTTTTAGTGTTAACGGTTTTTTGATTTGATGATTTAGACCCGTAGATTCTTCTTAGGATCGAATCGATGATTTTACTTCAAATTAGGGGATTTTTTAGTGCTATATTTTTTAGCATTATTGAGGTTTGGGCCACTTCTTCAATGATATCAACAATTTTTGGACTTGGCACTTTTTTGGACTCGTAAGGATTGGAATTATGCTTGTTATCCCTTGGGAGAATTTGCAAAATCTTTATTTTTGGGGCTTCTACATTCTTTTTAATTTTATTTTGGAGAGTTGTTTTTTGTAGAAATTTCATTTTTTTTTCTGTTTCTAAGGTTATACCGACCTGAATTTCATTAATGGCGAAGTTATAACCTTGTTTAAAATCAAAGGATTCACTAGATTCTATTTTGAGTTGTTGAAGCACAAAAAGTTATTGATCCTCCCGTGTCGAAAATAGTGTTTTCTTCATCTATCCCCATTATTGCATTGATGTTATCCTCATCTTCATCATTATTGTGAGAACTCTCAAGATATTTTTTCTTGAAATGGAAAGTCTAATGTTTTGATCCGAGTAGTTTCCTTAGCTTTTCCAGGGTTATTGTTTTTTTCCTCAAGTTGGGATTTCTAATTTGTGGTTGGTTATCCCATTGGTTTTATCTCAATAGTGTTTAATATTTCAACTACTCTTTTCGAAGTTTTAGCAAAAAATTCAAATTCACTTCATCCAGTTTGAATTTTTCTTTTTTTGATTGTGACTTTCCTTTCATTCCTAAGTCTAGCTTTTCTCGTTCAGAATATTAATTTCTACACTAAATAACATCTAATTGAATTTGTTCTAATGTTTCAACATCTCTTTCTTCTGGGTTGGTATACATATCCGGATCAAATCCATCAAGGAATTTAAGAAGCATGAATATGGTGTAGGTTTAAGATTCAAGTAGAATAGAATTATAGACATTGTTATACCTAGTGTAGTAACTCGAACATACTCATTAGGACCTCTTTTCAAAGAATCAAACCGTATAAAATTCGCAAAGGGTTCTTTTTCTTTTCCATTTATTTAAAAAATTCTCATGAAATGAAGCTAAATCAGCTATATTGCCGTTAATTAAACTTTTAAACCATTTCTAACCTCCCCGCTGAACTTATGCAAACAACCTCATCTAAACATCTGATTCATCCATTTCATAGATTTCACAATAGTCTCGTTATTCTAGTAACATGTTGTCTAGAAGTATAATATGACAAACCATCAAATAAAGGTATATTCTTCTTGTAATCTTCGGCATATCATGAAGTTTTTGAGAAAAACAAGGGGTGTATATCTAGCAAATTATGGTTGAAGTTTAGCCGAGCTAGAGGTACACTAGAAATGACATGAGATGTGCTAGTTATAGTAGTCGATGTGTTGAAAGATGTACTTGAAGAACTTGGAAAAGAAGTCAGTATATATATGGAATTGGTTGGAAAAGAGAAAAGCTATAAAACTAGTGGATGTAGTGGATTGAGTGAATTATGGAAATACTATCCCAGTCGCAAGGAAACTTAGGAATAAATGGTTATGTGGATGAACTTGTAGTGGAGTCTAAAATGGAAGTGACAAAGATACAAAGTTGAATCGATGTCGGAATTATTGCTGAAAGTAATTGAAAAACTCGGAGGCTTAATGTAGGATAATAAATGGGCTAATTTAATAGCTTCATCAATGTCTTTAATCGTTGTAACATTAATCCTTTCTACTTGATTAGATTCCGCATTTGTCTGATTTTATTATTGTTGAAATAATTTTTCTATTTTTTGTTCATAAAAGAAGTAAAAACATGATATATGACAAGCTTTTTAAATCACTTTCATTTGTTTCTAAAACAATGAATTTCCAAACTTGAAATCAAAATCAATATTAGTTGGCTCAATAATTCTTCTCAAAAGAATCGCTTTTCTTAAGGGCACTTCGCCCTTCTAAATTGACAATTTGTTTTTTCTTTTTGATTTTTCCAATCATATGGGTTATATACTATAACCGTAGGCTTAGGATCCGGGTTAGACTTGGTATAGTAGGTTTTCCTAGAAGCCACAATGACTATCAGTGAATACCCACAACCCTTAAAAATAATATTAAAGTAAAAAGATAGATTAAAGATCTTTCCTTAAGACTATCTTTAAAACCGGAGATTGGTTAATCCCCGCATGGTCTCCGTATGTTATCACCCTAGTAATTTCAATATTGTGGGCTTTTGATTTTTAGTTTAAGAAAACTAGGGGTAAACACAAACCTACTTTTGAAATTTAGGATCTAGCCTTCCTAAATTTCATAGAGGGCTCTCTCTTTATGATTTAACTTTGTTTTTGTTTAATATTTTAGATAAGTTATGATAGAACATTTGGTTTTGGTTTTAAAATGTTTGTGAAAGTATGATTACTTCAAGACAAATTAGAGGATCTACTAGCCCATTGGCCATGGAGTCAACGTCTAGCAAGAAAAAACTAGAAGGCAAGGCCAAGAGGAAGCTAATGTATTCAAGGCAAGGTAGATAACCCTTCCGAGATTTGGATAGATCGTTTTGATGAAATGGCTTGCTTCCTGGATAAAGGGCAATGAAATATACTTTGATCCGTTAAAAAGAGGAAGGAGGTAGGGGGCTGAAATCAGACTAGGAGAAATTAAGAATTCCTAAATCTCGGGAAATTAGCGTAAAAACATTTTTAAATGATTAAGTAGTTAAGACAAGGAGTTCTTACACTCAGTCCCGAATTAATTCTCCCAATTAATCATTAAGATTGAACAAATATGTATGAAATTGTATGTAACTCCTAATGGCAACAATGACAAGATAGATGCACTTTAAGTCTTCAAATTATCGCAGATGAATCCCGAATTATGAAGTCCAATTGGCTATTGTCTAGATCGGCCGCTTTGAAATCAACACATGTGAGCGCTCTCCAACGTACTCAAAGAAAATGTCTATAATGTTTTAGCAATTTTATTCCACACTAAACACTTCATAAACTGAAATATAAAATATATTTATACATTAAGAGGGATAGTTGCTTAAAAAATTTAGCAAGTTGTCCTCTTATCTTTTGTCATAGAGCTATTCATTCAACAAACCGTTTGTTTGGATAGCTATCTATGCTGTCGGAATTTTGAAAATATCTTTTGGAATATGACTCTACCGATACTCTTTTCCACTTATACTCTTTTGAATTTGTACTTCATATCCGATACCTTTTCATGCTGTTTATTTATTATTTCGTTGCTATAAAAAGGAAATTACAAAAGAATAAATCATCTAGTCAAGGTTGTTTTCTCTAATACACTTTAATCTAGCCTTTCACCCCCGATACTCTCTTAACCCGGTATTTTTACCTCGACTCCCGTAAAAAGAGACTTTTTCAAAGAAAAGAAAAATCAAGATCAAATATCGTTTTATTTGTTTCTTTTTTTCAACCGACTGTTTCATCTCCATTCCCTTTCACCGTTTGTTTTTGCCGTTGCAAAAAATTCAAACACTCGCTAATTGCTCATCACTTGGTATCTTCATACTTTTTAGCTCGTAGTTCTAACCGTATTCGTATTTAGAAAATTTGTTTGATAACAAACAAATGTTTAATTTCATTATGAAGAAAGAATAAATCTTCAATGTATTGAAGAACTACTTTGCCTATTGGAGAGCCCTATGGCAAAGGCTTATTAACCATCTTTGGAATGGTTCTGATCTTTCTGTCAGTATTATTTCTGTCCATTAACTTGCTGGCCGAATACATGGATGTCCGGAATGCTCCTTGTCTTAGCATACTTTGCTAAAAACTTGTAATGGAAAAATTCAAAGCATCACACTTTCTTTCCAAGTTATTCATCAAAGTTTTCTTTGTCAATATTTTTTTGATTTTCAATATAGTTTCCTTCCGTCTTGTATTTTCAATTCTTCAAGCCTCATTTCCTTGTTCTTACTATTTAAGAAGGTAATTAGCTTCCTTGCCTATGTTGGTTTATTTGCTAATTCTTTCCGTTGTCCTTTTCTATTTCACCTTGAGTTGCTAGAAGGAGGTCTCTATGTTCATATATTATCCGAATTGATGGCCACCGAATATGTATAGCCTCAATAATATTGGTCCATAAGTGATTTATTATGTAAGAAATATTTGTAGTGAAACTCAAATCCTTTGAAGGCTTTTTGACTTGCTCTTCAAGTCTTTTAGTTCTTTGTTCATAACTATTGACATTAATCAATGCCGCTTTATTGGAAACCTCCATGTTCTAAATCATTTTCTTCAAATAGTTAATTTCATTATTTTTCGTAGACATTTCTTCCATTGCATTGACTATTTGCCCCGCATCATTGGTCGACTATACTTGGGATGTTGAAGACTTCGTAATGGAGGTAGTAGCTACTTGGTAATCGACACCACAAGCTCTGCTCTTTGGGTGCAAACTTTTCTCCCCAAAGGTAGAAAGAACAACAATAGTAATAATAGATATAATCGTAGGAATGTGTTGGAAGTATCATTTTCCTTCACAATTTATTTTCTTTCATCATTATAGCTAATTGAATTTCCATATCCTTGATTTGAGCAGCTAGCTTTATAATCAATTGCATCATATCCTTTTCTCTTTTGTTCCCGAAGTATCTCCTTACTCCGTGCTCACTTTGAGGAAGTTTCAATTGTTTCCTTAAAGAAGCAATATCATCATTTTTATTCTTGATTAATACTTCAACAACCTGTACACGGATGATCAACCTCATTTTCCAAAATTAAATCTTCTAAGGCCTTGATCCTTAGATCTTTTAAAGCATAAAGAGCCTTTATCAAGATTCATCTAATCTTGCAAAAAGTTGATAATAGTATTTTTCAAATTTGTTACACTCATGGCCTTTGTCACCACAAGTAACAGTAACCATCTCGCAGCTATGCCTATGGAATTCTATCTGATCCAATTCATGCACTTTTTCACTATATAATCTGCAATTCCATCTTTTTGTAGCTCTACCAATCGTTTTTGGGATTGAATTAGTAGGTTGTAACAGTTATTATCATCTTATTTGAGGAATAATCAAATGTTGTAAGCAATATGTCTTGATTTCTAGCTTCTACTTGAGAAATTGAGAATAACTTCACTTTTAATTTCCTCATTCCTTTGTTTAATCTACTTATATTTGTCCTTGATGTCCAAATCTTTTTCTTTGTCGTTTGAGAAGAAGAATTTTCCATATTCACCTCGTTCAACTTCTTCATTTGGGTCTCCTTTCCTTTGGATGCAACTTGTTCTCTTTCAATCTTTGTCAAATTCTCCTTTATTATCAGAAGTTGCCTTATCACATCGACCTCTAGTTCATCTTCAACCTCAATAAGTTTCTCTTAGCCTATGGTGCCAAATTTTAGCTCTTATTGTAGATGAGTTTGAACTTTGTATTTGAAGTAGTTTATACTCTAGAGTAGGATCCCTCATCTCTACTTCTTTGTTTGGTGCTCGTTCTTTAGGAGTTACCACAGCAAGTGTGGTATCCACTTTTTTTGTTGGCCGTGTATTTGCAGTCAAATCAACCAATGTATTTTCTTCCCATTCTGCTTTGATTGGAAAACTTTTCAATATCAGGTTTTGGTCGTGTATAAAAGGAGGTAGTTTGCACTTAACTCTTATACCGCTCAAAATAATTAGTCATTATTCCAAGGAAAACTTACTTGGAATTTTAGTTTTGACAATTTGTTTTGTATCTCTTTCGCATCCTTGTTATTCACTACGAAAGGTCAAACCTGATTTTTTAATTTAAACCGAGTCTTTTTGGATGCCATGAAATTAATGGAATCAACATTCAAAATCTTGCCTCAAATATTCTAGAGCAAAGACTTTGATATTCAAAAACTTAGGTAACTTATATGGAAGGATATTGGTTCCAAATATTCTTAATTTAATGTGTTTCTTACATAATTACCAATCCCCCATTTTACATTGTTTGGGTCAGCTTGTAATATCCTTTTTTATCTCTCATTTACCCTAGGTTGTTGTGACTTATGAAGCAAATTCATAGCTGGCCTAATGAGCAAATCATGAACGAGATAGGTAATACTTCCTTCCTTTCTGAATAATGATGTCCAAAAGACAACTAATAGAGGTCAGCCCTTCACATTCATTTTCTCGCAATTCTATAGGGAAGTGTTTTTCTTGTGAGAATAAGAAATAAACAACAAATAGAAGAATACCTAAATACCTCTGGGTAATTTTGTCAATTGATGGTATGGAATCGTAAATAAACCTAGCAAAATCAAATATTACAAAGACAGAGGCTCACTAGGGGATAAAGTGGATAAAAAATCCAAGTATGGACTCACCGTTGAAGTATCCTAAGATGGAAGGATAACATTGAAATAAGATGCTCAGAACCTTCATGGAACTTAGAAGTGGAATAGGGAGGATTCAACTTTGGGCATGTGCACATGAGCTGGCACAAGTTTTAGAAAATCATAAATCTTTTAGGGAAATCTAACCCCAAATATAACTAATTCAATGCTTCAATGGATAAGGGAACTATCCTAGGGTCAAACTCAGAATCGAAACATATTTACCATTGATTGAATCTCGCACAGAAAAAGAATTTCCCCCCGTCATTCACAATCGATTTTGTCCGGGACATAATACTTATGGTATGCCAGTCGTATTAGGTCTCGACTGTGGTGTTAATGGGATTACATACTTGGGTAAATTTGTATACCAAATGTGTATGTCTTCTTATCTAAAAACTTCTCAAAAACACCAAATTTCAGAACTTAATAGATTAAATTTTACCGAGGGTCTACAATTTTGTAATCCAAGTCAACTAAAGGGATAAATTTTTCATTGGACACTGAGGTTGAAGAGGATTAACAATACAAAGGGTCTTGTTGATGTTAGGAGTAGACTTTGGGCTTTGTTGCTTTAGTTTTGGGAGGTTTGGATTCCTCTCAAAGCTTAACAACTTGGATCCTCCAAACCTTAGGGGTGATTTTATTTTTTCTCATTTTGAATTAACTAAAAAATATTATACAAACTTTTATATAGTTTATTTTTCTCTTCACCGCAGGGTAATTGAGAAATTTTATAGGCAAGTGATAATAGCACCGGGCAATTCAATGCTCAATTAGAATTTTTATCAATGTGCAACAAATTTTAGATAAAAAACGTAGGTTTTCCGAACATTGGGACCGTAAAAAGGAGTTCTAAGATTTTTTGTATGTTTTAAAACCTTTAAACCGTGGAATTTGTCTTTCAAGGGTCTTCGACTAAGAATTTGACTTAAAATGAAGTTTTCTGAAATGGCAATTTCCGGGAAAACTGCGAGGTTTTGCTCCTCTTTTTTCAAGCCTCTTGACAAATGTATGGGCACTACTCTTTATATCTTGATTGGTTCAATTGGCTATCCAAATTGTAGAAATTGCAGTGCCATATTTTGGAAAATACCCGATTTGCATGTATCTCTTGATGCTTGAGAAGGGTTTTTGCAGCTGATGGTTCCTGCGGATTGGTCTAAATGACTTATGTAAAAAATAGCTTTAAATAGTCTTCGAATAGTGGAACAAGAAGAAATCGGGTTTTTCTCTGCAAAGGTCAATAATTTGCACAAAAGGATTTTTTTACAAATGAATTCACAATAACATCAATAAAACATATAATATATATTAATATTTATTATAAATCTAAAAAACCAATAAATGTAGTCAACGTCACAGAGTGGTTCTTATTTTGTGAATGTGAAACCATAGGTTTCGTTGGGTTTGGGCGGTAACAATTTTCTCCCAAAACAAAACGCAATCGTACTCAGAAATACGACAAGTCATAGAGGCGGTACGGAAAACCGCCCATTTCGTACTCGTTTGGGCGTTTGAAATCGTTTGATTTGCGAGCGTCAAGATGATCATCAACCGTCGGATTTGGAGTATGTGAGCAAAGGGTCCAGATTAAATGGGAAGTTATGGTCGAAAGGTTGTGGGCCGGGATTAAATAATATGTGCCAGGTCATAGATACTGATACAAAACTCTGTATGGTATGTATTTATATCCAAAGTTTTTGATATATAATCAAAATGGGTTATGTAGAAGCGAAACTCTCGCGTTCAAGGGGTAATATATGGTTCTTAAATGGGTTAAGGTGGTATATATATATATATCAAAGGTTTTATATATATGGTAAAAATGCGTTGAGGTAGGTTAATATATGTTTTAACCTAAGTCTTAACAATTTAGGATAAATGAATGTGGAATATTTATTTTGGACATTTCAACACATAGGGTATGTATGAAAGCGCTTTTCCTAATTTTTTATTTAATATATAGTTTTATACTTTTGAAAGGTCTTTAACCATAGGAGCAGGAATATATGTGTTAGTTAGTTTTATGCCAAAGGGGATATAATTTGGGTTTTTTTATTTAAACATGTGGATAATTAACTTTGGCAAAAGCTTATAATAGTGGGTTTTTGGGAATATTTAAATACAAGGAGTTATATAATAGGATAAGGTTTGTTTTAGGATTTAATAAAATAAATTGTTAATATGACCAAGGATACGTAAAACACCAAAATATATTTATATTACTAAGTAAAGTGATAATGTAAAAAGCAAAGCTTTATCACTTATAATTTGACCACTTTTACCTAGAATATAATACTTTTGGAGGGCTTTTATGTTTTTATGAATGAAGGAGATTAAGTAAAAAAGGTCTTTACTTATGAACTTGAAGTGTAAATGGATGAATGTAGGGTAAATGATGACAATTGGGATTAACATAGGAATTCAACTATCTGATTTAATTTTTATTCACTATTCTACAACAAATAAAATTGAAACATGACAAGTTAAGATTAAGTAAATAAATCATCATGGATTATGGCATTTATTGACACTCTCATAATCATCAAGAACTAATTAAAAATTAGTGGTATTTGGACTTGGTATTAATTTTGATGTTTTATTTCTTTTTCTTTGGGGTATGGCTATTTTTTCTAAGTCCTTTGATTTTTTGATTTTTTGATTTTGTCAAAATATGGGAAAACAACTTGCGTAAAGCAAGGTATGTACATATTTACATGACTATCATAAGTCAATTCCAAATTATGAATCCTATACTGTAGGACCTCACGTAGGTATGGTAAATAAATAAAAATATAAATAGAATAGAGATATGGTAAATAAATAAAATATGCTTTATGTTTACTCCATAAACTTTTTTATATTTACGAAAGCCAAAAGATGAGGTTTTATTTAGGTGAAGCTTATAGGCCAAATACCATACAAATACACTAATATTAATATTAAAAGATTAATATTATTATTATTATTCATTATAATATTCATATTAAGATATTATAATATTAATATTAATAAATTAAATAAATTTGGATCTCGTACGTTTGTATTTGATTACACTACATGCATTACGAAAAAAATCACTTCTCTCCCTAAATATATAAATTTAACACAAATAAAGTGTAGAATTGTATTTGCGAGGAAGGCATTTAGGACACTAGGAAGAGTGAAAGGATTTTAGAATTGTGCATAGTGGAAAATAATATTTTTGGGAAATGATTTCACAATAGAACTTCACATATATTTTTAGGTTTGATTTCATTTTGTCCCGCATTTATTTTTCTTCTACATTTTTGTTTTTACCTTTTCATCTACTTTGACTCCATGGATGTGATCATGTGTAATGAATCCCTCCTTACCACCAAATTAAAATGATTTAGTTTCATTTCTGTCTTCTAAATGTGTAAAACCACCCCTAGATCCATCTTAACTCAGGATCTATTAAACCTTTAGAGGATGAAATTTTTCAAGGTTCAAACCTTTCCTAAATTTTTGCGTCAAAAAAATAGGTTTTCACCTCTAGAGATACTCTAGATCTATCAAGGCCTTGGAGGTATCAAATCTTTCGAGGTTAAAACCTTTCCTCAAGTTTTTCACTCAAAAGAAGAGTTTTCACCTCTAGAGATTTGATCCGTCTAGGCTTTTGATAGATCTAGATTTAAGATGGAGCTAGGTCGGTTAAATTCCATTCCTTGAATAAGAAAGTATGGGTTTAATGTTTCTGTGGAAAACACCCTAGAGGTTTATTGGGGAAAACCTCCAGCGCATCAGGGCATGCTATTCGTAATATGACTCACACACAACCACACTTGAATGCTAAAAAGTAGATAAAAACGATAGTAGAGCTCACCCATAGTCCCACGTTCGATGTAGATCCCACCTGGGTCCAAACCCCCAAATAACCCTTCTTTCCTCCTTCAACTTGGAAAACAAGAAAGAAGGTGTGCACGGAAACCTAGTCAGACAAAGATATACTTCTAGTAACGTTAGTGCAATCCATGTGAAAAATTATATAAACCATGATAAAAATGCGTTAAATGATAATCTTTCACACATATACGTAAACATTAACACATAAGTTCAGGAACAAGATGGTTCTTCATTATTACAAACAACACGCGTAGTAAAAGTGGAGAAATCATCTCGAATCCTTCCACGATCTTCAAACAGACCGTCATCCGATCCATCCCGCCCTTGGGTTCGCCAAGATTCTTTCAAGACTTGTGCACTCGAGATGGCATATAAATGGATGAACATCTCCAGGAAACAAGGGTTTCCCGTATAAATATGGGAAAGTGTAAGGCACGGGAATTCGGATTTGAAATTGGGATTCCAGTCAGAGTATAATGTCTATAAAATTCTTCTCTCCCTTAGGGCCATGTATGAGGGGCTTTATACTCCCTCAAAGTAGTTTCCAATTAGTTGGAAATTGGCCAATAATGACCGGTGGTTTATCCATCGGAGTAAACATCAACCCAAACAAATAGCGAATTTTTATATATTTTTTAATGATTTTATGGCATACACAACGAAAGTACATGTGGACTCACGTATACATGCAAAAGTCCGTGGCTAACCGCGTATGGGAATTTTAACACCGTTTTTTAATGAATTTTGTTCAATTTCGTGGGAATGGGTGCCCAAAGCCATAAAGACAATCATGAATCACTCCGAGGGTGAAAAATGATATAACATTTAATGTTTTCATGTAACATGTTCCTAATAAAGCCATATTACTTATCTTTCATAGCATGATAGGTACAAGATTTTTGGAAAATGTGTGAATCAAATCGTGCATGAAGGAAGTAAAAAAGGAAATTTGAGCAAGTAGAGTTTAGAAAATGTTTATGCTGAGATACAACAAGAGGTGAGCTAGTTGTTGAAAAAGAGAACAAGCCATGTTGTCTATGAAAACAACTTTGCGGGGCTTAGTTTACGTTGAGAATTAGGTGTGTGATTATCTTTTTATGTGGATTTCCTCAAGCTATCCCACTTCCCTCGAGGGATCTAATGACAGTGGACTAGTAACCTTGTGTGTGATAGGAATTTTGTCACCAAGGAAAAAAATTGTGGGTGATATTGGTGACGTATCTATGAATAAAAATTTCCTCGTAAAGCCGTAGCCATTGCAATAAGAAAAAAAGTAAAATGGTATTATTGAGTAGGGAAGTTGTATATATAGTTGGGAGAGACTACCTATCTATTGTATGAAGGCACATTTGGAAGTGTAATCACTTCAAAATGAAAAAAATTATAGTTTTTTAAGAATAGGGAACTATCGAGACCCCCAAGGATAGAGTTTTATGTCACGAGATTATTATTCGATGCCTAGATGCTATGAATAAAGATAGGTAAGTTTTATTGCATTTTTTATTTCAAGGATTGGCCATAACTAAAATGAGATAGGTAATGAAGGTGTTTCATATAAAAATAAGACAGAATATTGGGACTAACACACTTTATTAATAGGTGCAACAAAAAAATGAACAAGAATGGAATGAAACTAGTAGGTGAATAATGGAATTAACACCCACATTGAGATAAATAATACCCTTAGCTCTAAATTTAGAAGTGCATTGATGAAAGTAGAGATTCTTACAAAAGAGAGCAAGGAATTCATGAGGTGATGTATGACTCACAGATGAAGCATTCTCCTTATGTGTATAAAGGGATTCCCAAATGCTTTGCAACTCCTAAAAAACTAGTTCTCTCAATAGTGTGAGAGTGAAAAGGTTTTATTATCATATCTAGTGAAGCAAGGTGCAACTCGAAAATAGTGTAAAATAATAGATGAAGGAAGATCTATTGATTTTCAACGTCCATTAGAGTACAATAGAATTCAGAGTAGAAAAAACAAGGCTTCACAAAAATCAACACATTTATGAAGAAAAAAAGCATCCAATAATGAGAGAATGCAATGGACAACTCAGGAGGCAATGAAATGATGACATGATCAAACTGTTGTTGGTTGGAGAGACAATGCACATGAAGCAGGTAAATAAAAAAGGAGAAACATTAAAATGTTTTTGGTGTTTTCAATATAATGAAATTGGGACACAAATTTCTAAGTGAATTAAGCTACCAAATTAGGGGCATATTGGATTGAATTACTATAGTGGTAAAGTAGGAATTGAATAGAAAATATTCAAATTAAAAGAATATCAATGCATAAATGAGAAAAGTGAGAAAGCACTAGGTAGGAAAGATTTAGAGAAATTGAAGGGACGACTATCTATAAAAATAAGTAAATAAATAAATATAGAATAAATATGCATTTTAAGGGTATACCAAAAATTATATTTAGTGTATACTGTGACCTAAATATCACACCGAGAGGTGGTGAATGTTGTGAGAGAAATTTAACCATTTTCAAATTAAGACTACTGAACAATTATGTACCAATTCATCATAACAATTTACAACATATCAATAAATAAAGTAATGCATCATGAAGCCATCATCACATTAATAAGACATCGAGAGCCATCACATCCTAAAAGAAAGGCACAAAATTTTACATGGAAACACACATGGGAGAAAAACCAAAAAATTATTATTCTTACTATTCCTTCAACATCACATAGATTTGTATGCATCTACCTTGAGGCATCGACCTCTTAAAATATGGAAGTTGCTACTTGCATATTGCCAACCCACTGAGGAACCAACCTTAAAATGTGCAAGAAACAACTCACCGAGGTTACAATCATCGACGCACCAACCCCGATAACAAGAAAGATCCAACCCCCGCTCTAGGCTCCAACCTAATTCTACAGGGCACCAACCTCGATAACTGAAAAACATCCAACCGTTCTAGACTCCAACCTCCGATTGAGACACCAACCTTAATGATGAGAAAATATAACCTTCTAGTCTCCAACCTAATTGAGGCACCAACCTCGATGATGACCAAGATCAAAACTATAATATGTTCCAACCTGGGAGTTGGAGGGGTGTCTACCTCCTTCCTCAACTCCTTGTAGACCGTTTTCAAAATATTTCAAATTGATCCACTTTCTCTCGTAGAACAAGCACGCTTTAAAATTAAATAACATGTTGTTGTAATGCAAACTCTTTCTTGAACTCAGTTTTCCCATATATCCAAACTAATCGCAACCTTATGATAAATTGTCAAACTCGAAGCAGAAAAAGAGATGATGGTCATCAAATATATATGAATAATACTCTCTTTATGCCTTCAATAGCATCCCACCTCTCGATCCCCGTTCATTGAAGTTTTTTCAAAATCCAATTTGGACCATTAATGGCCCCAAAATCTCAAAATAACCATTTAAAACAATATAAAAATTAACCATTTTCCAAATTCCATTTTTCAGGGGAACATCAAATAAAATTCTCATATTTTTGCACCGATGCTACAAAAATATATCTTGTCAATTAGTTGAACATTTAACATAATTATTTTCAATAATAATAAAAAAAAATGGTCTTATTTTGTTACCCGAGAGAGAACAAACAAGCAACTACAATCCATTATCAAGGTTCCTACCCTCAATCGAGCTACACAATGAGCCTTGCAAACTTATGTCACTTACTGTACTAAATTTTACTTTGCACTAGTACGAAGGTGGACCAACCTTGCATGCCAAACATTAGTTTGATGTTGGGGGTTGCGTCAAAAAATATACCATTCATTCTTGTTGAGGGATGATAAAATGAATTAATTAAACTTGGATATGTGTCATGCTCGCCACATTACAATCTGCACATTGAACTAGGGCTCAACCCAAGGTTGATTGGTAATCCTTTGACTTCAACATGATTCCGCCCCTTCAGCTGGATATGATCATGCCAATCAAATTGGCCTCCTTAAGCTTGGCCAATGACATGTTATACCTCTTGGTTCATAATCAAAGTGAGACAACACTTAATCAGGGATTTGGGTGAAGATGGTCACGATGGTCTCTCAACAATTAGGCAAAAGGAAGTTGACTTCTCCTTCGTGATGATAAATAGTGAGAACATAGAGAAAGGCCGTTCTGAAGCTTGGGTGGATACTATGTAATGAGGATAAGGTGCTCATGGGATTAGGACTGTACAAAGGACAAAGGCTCCCTTTGGGTTTGGGTGAATACTATGTATTGAAAACCCATTGGCCTTATGGTTCATCTAAATTTATTGAAAAAAATTATGCTTTGTGAAATATTATGTTTCATCTACTAGTTTGTTTTTGAATGCTCAACTAAGTTAAAAATAGGTTAGGAATGGACTCGGAGTATGAGTATCAAAGGTCCCCCATTAAAAAAAGATATATAGAGACCGAAGTACGAGTATCACTAGTCACCCTTACATTCATTATTTTTGTTTGATGTATTCCATTCACTATACTTAGAATCTAGTAATTTCCTATGCATTTGCATCGTGATTCAGCATTCAACAATTTATCAATCCCTCCTTGTAGTTTATATTAGTGGGTTTGTGTGTGAT
Organism: Pinus albicaulis; assembly: GCA_034641835.2. NCBI lineage: Eukaryota > Viridiplantae > Streptophyta > Pinopsida > Pinales > Pinaceae > Pinus > Pinus albicaulis. The sequence goes on along the minus strand of CM076576.1, from coordinate 505,152,983 downwards.
TTGATATTTATTGGGAGGTGAATGTGAGTTTTTGGAGAGAACTACATTGTTTTAAAGGAAATCCAAGCTCAACTAACATGGGTTGGAACCATGAGTTTCATTGTTTATTGATCTAAGTACAAATATAAGAGAAAATGAGTTTTATTATATATCTTATCTAAGAATAGAAAGAAGAGTGAGTTTCATCATAATGATATAAGCACACACTAAGATAAAATATAAGAATTGATATAATTCTTACATATCTAAGAGTTTATAATGATATATTTACATTTTTTTTCAAAAATTTTGTCAAATAAGTTCTAAATCACATCAATCACAACACATATGTTTGCATACTAGTTTCACTTGAAAATCAATTTATTTTACGTAAACTACCTTTCTCATGCTGATTTTATACCATTATTTTCCTCGCATTTTTTTGATCACGACCTTGATTTTAGGAGAAATAAATGTATCTCCAATTATATAACTACTCCTTCTCGTAGTTGGAGTTAATTTTCTTTCCAAAGACCTCATCAACAATCTTTGCATATTTTTGTTGAGACGAGATGGGAGGCAGCTCTGCTTCCCTCTTCCTTTTTTTATTTATATATATTTTGTTTCTTATCCGTGTCTTTATTTTTTATTTCCCTATATATATATATATATATATATATATATATATATATATATATATATATATATATATATATATATGTGATGTAGTACAATCCACAAATGAAATGCCCCCTTTTCAAGGAATTTTTTTCGGTTAATTTTAACCAAAAGTTTTCATGTAATTTCCTAAAAACTTCGAGTTTAAGTTGTTAAAAATGTATAAATCTCATTTTTCGGAAAATGTTTTCTTTGATTTTAGTGAAAAATTCATTTCCTCTATAAGATAGAGTACACCCACACACACACACACACACAAAATGACCCTTCTCGATAATTTTTTTCTAGTCAATTTTGTTTAGAATCCATATTTACTTTTTAAAATCATATAAAGTTGTTTAATTTACAAAGATCGAGTCTCATTGTTTTTTCACTTCGTGTTGAAATACAAGAATAATCACAATCTCGCTAGAATTATATTGCTATATTTCAGCTAAAAATTCATATACAGTTAATAGTTACACTAAGCTTATAGGCCGTATATACCAAAAATTTATGAATATTAGAATGAGAAGTACGAAAAAAGTACTATTATTTAAGGAAAAAACACCAATGACTTAAAGAAGTAATATATAGTTTGAAATAACAATAGTGAGCTAAATACAAAAATCCATGTTGTTATAATCTAAAGAAAATTTCAAGGAAGGTACTTAAAATTAAGGCTAATTATATGGAAAAATTTATGTAGAAAAGAACGAAAATAATTATGTTAAATTGATTTGTAATTAAGGTAAATTATATGGGCCATTTTCCAATTGTAAAAAAGTCTATAGGTAAAGAACCATTTTAGGGTTAGACATATTGGCCAGGCTGGGACTCCTTGGTCCTTCCATATGGTTTATGGGTGTAAAATGCTTAAATGTGTCTACATATCCATCTATTCACTCATTAATAATTGTTTATTTAACATTTTCACTTTTAATCCTTGAAATTTTATTGTGCAAATATGGCTGACCGACGAGCCAATTTATTGTGGGTTGGGCTTCCATTGATAAATATGGTCTAGGGCAGTTTGTACATTGACATTGACATGAATAAATAAGTCAATGAATGAGATACAAGATGGATGATGATTTTGGGGGGCTATGATTCCACAAGAGAAGGGCAAGGGTCAAATGAATAATTACATGCCAAGATTATTTTATTATTATTATCCATATAGTGCCTCTTTTTACTTATTAAATTCTAGTCCTTGGAATAAGAAAGTATGGCTTGACTATTTGCAGGTAAGAGGTAGTGTGAAATCTATCATTTATATTGGAGAATAAATTATAGGTACAATATTGTGTAGGAAATGTAAGAGTCAAATCGTGTATTGTAACAAATTTGTGAAAATTCCATGTAATAAAAGCACAAAGGGAAAATACAAATACAACATGATGCTTATTTCAAGTTAGAATGTTGGTCAAAACATCATAGTGGGTGTTCATTTTGGTTAATATGGCTAAGGAAATTGGCAAAGGCAATGGAAAGGGCTTGGAAAGGAAAATGGAAATTTTGGCATATTTATTTATGAAATTATTGGAAATGTAGGAAAAAGTGAGTGCAAAGGTCACAAAGTTGCATGTGAGGAGGAAATGAAGGATACAGTGGAAAATAAAGAAAATACATCCTTCATTGATAAAATGCCTTCGAGGATTATTGGTACCTTGTAATTCAGTTTTGGAGCTCTCTCATTATTCTCTCTCTCTCTCTCTCACTCAGAACACTTAGATATTTCTCGGATCACTTTGCACAATAAGAAAGATGAGAGAAGACAAAGAGGAAGGAAGGCTCAAACAAGTAAGACTAGGATGAAGTGCTTACATCAAGATTCTTCTTTGCAGATATCAATTTGCATGTATGATTTCCTTGTTAGATTTGGCATGCATGGTATTGTACTTGGGTTATTTTTTCTCCCGTGTTAGGCTTTTCCAAGTGTGACATTGTTTTCATCCTAGCCTTTCCATTCCAAATAGCCACGTGGTGATGAGGTTCTCATGTTTTGTTTGAGCTCGATTTACAAATGGATTCAAAGCAAGTGAGGTGGATCTATGAAATGATAGAACACATGGCCTAGTAACACCGAATCGAAATGTGGTTGCGGGGTAAATATGTGGATGTAGTGGCAGCCCGATGGGCCTAGGAATCCACGTACCACGCAATGACGGTATATACGATAAATCCTAGAGGTATTTTCTCTAATGTGGCCTAGAATCTTAGGGTTGGAATGCACGCAATGATGAGAGTGTGGCCCCGGCTTTAGGCCCTATTAATCCCTAGATCGACTATGGATTGTAGTAAAGCCCGAGAGACTAGGAGACAAGAAAATTCCTCATAGTGTATGTAGAGATATATATGCTGATCCATGCTTTTCGTTTTTGCCTAGTGATTGGGTGGTGAGATCACAGTAAAGCCTATTATGACACAAGTTGTTGATTTTTCCTTATGATCCGGTGTGGATTACGAGTTTCCGATTTCTATTGTCGAGGGAGGTGGTTTAGCCTTGTGATGCCCCGGGTTTGTTCTTTGGTTTGAGTCCCACATTCATGCTGGAATGAAGGAAATGTAGATTAACCCTAGTAGAGATTAGATTGAATAATATATGGTCAAAGGGAATGAAGTCCCATCTCGAGTTGGCTTTTGTACTGCTGACAAGATTATCCTAGACCTCTGATTATCCATGTTGTTATAAAATAATGGTCGATGTTTCAAATCCCAAATAGCATCCATATTCAAGACAAGATGATGAATGAAGTTTTCTGACATTTTAGGTGTAAATGAACTAGTTTATATGTGGATTCTATGGCTCATGTATCATTTACATTTGTGTTGTTATTATGTTGGTTATAAGCATGTGTTGCGTACGTTGATGATGTGTTTCTCCTCGTGTTTTTATCTATAAATGAATGAACAATGCATCTATGACCTACCTATTATGTAGAATTATGAATTATGGATAAATCATTCTTCCTTATACATAAAGTAATCTAGAACAACAAAGCGAAAGACTTTACGACTATATTTAATAACTATAAAAAGACACATGTAATGAAATAAGAACTTACTTTGAGTCCAAGCACTTCCAAAAGTCTCCATGTCGCTTTTGTCGTAGCTTCAAATTCTAGCCGATTGTGCAAAATATTTCCTACAAGAATGAACACTAAACAACAAGAGATAGCAATAATACAAATGCTCATTCAATTTATCTAGCTAAATAAGCAATCATAAACCATATACATCAAATAAGAAATCATGATATGGAGAATCAAAGCTTATAGCGTATGCATATAGGGAAAAATAAGGTAATCTTTATTAATGATGTGGCTGGGAGGTTACAACCGAGTGATTGATTTGGTGTCACCATCTCCAGCGAATATTCCAAATCTTCATCATGAAAGGCAGATATCTCAGCAATATGTCACTCAAATCAACTCCTCAATTGAAATTCCACCAGAATTTCTTTTACTCAATTATTCCTTATCAAACACTAATATCCGTGCTCAATTTATACATTTCCTAAGATAGTTTACAAATCAATGACTTTCCAATAATAGGAAAGATATGTTCCCAATATTGTAGATGTGAAATGGTCACATGATTAAAATTCTCATACATGTTAACTCTTCTAGAAGGCACTAGCCAAGTGGAGATTCCTAACAATGAGAATTTCTCTCCCAATGTGACCAACTCACTCCGTGAATGTCGCAGAAGTGCTTGCAACATGGGGCTACCCGTATATGCAATGTACTTAGTCTCGTTTAGAGGTAGCATTGATGAGCTCTCATATGATATATTATAAACCTCAAATATTGGAAACCTTTCACAGATGAAAGTCTTGAATGATTTGTCTTGTTCTTTGTCTTAGGGTGTAATATCCCAAAATGGGGTCAAGCCAAGAATACATGCTAAAAATAATGCATTTTTTCGTAAATGTATGCAATGAAAGTTAAATTCAGCTCATGGATACCTTAGATCGGATATTACAGTAACTATATCTGAAAGGAAATCATAAAAAAAATCACTATTGTATGGTTAAATGAAGCCTCATGTTACAAATAGCTCAAAATCATGAAAAAATAGGGACTCGCAACATGTATGAAAGTCGGAATACCATGAAAAAATTATTTATTACCTATGCAATAGAAGTAGGTTATAAATCAGATCTAGAACAAGTATGTGGACAAAAGGTTTAGATACATAGTAGATCCATGCACTATATGCTCTTTATCAATCCCCCCTTGGGGTTTTCTCAAAGAATACACCATGTACAAAATGTGAGATTTGAGTTTTAAGACTACAAATCTATGGAAATATTCATATCCGAAAAGTGGATCTGATCTGATATAAACTATAAAATACCCTCTTCAACAAATCTCCAAAGTGAAGGGAGACATCTCAACACTTCTAAAATCACTTTCCAAATGGTGCACCGAATCACCCCGTAGTTACCCTTCAAAAATTATGTAGATCCGGACTTCTTATACAATGTAGGGGACAAAATAATATTGGCCCGTAGCCAAGATATGAAAATATAGCTCAAAACCTTCAATATTGTCCTCCCAATGGATTAGAATACTCCACTAAAAAGAATCATTTCAATGGCCTAGATTCAAGATTCATCACTATTAGCTCATCGAAACATGCAAATCCTCAATAGGATATTTACGTCAAAGGAAGATGAAGCTTGTTATCAATCCAAATAAGGAAAATATGGTGCAAGACCTCCAAGAGCTCCTCAAGGAAAGAGAAGGAATTCCAACAGAAGACCTGTGCCAACAAAGACTTACTCAAGCCAACAATGCAGAAAATATGTCTAAATACACCACACAATCACAAAATCATCATCATAATCTAACTCATATTACTTTCAATCCTCCTCCTTATAACCAATGTGAGCTTTCACTGGGGTTCTCCCATCATTAGGGTTTCTATCTTCATGCACAAATATCCCTCCAAAATTCTACTGTTTCATAGTCTTACCATATTTTTACATCGTTAGTTGATTTATTGACCACTAGATCAACCTTGATCTGATCTCATGCAGCCCTTTCCATGTTAATTAAATAAAGGCTTTATTCTATCTATCTAAACACATCTATTCCTATTGAGGTTATCTTCATTAATGTTCCACATCCTCCATCTTCGCTTTTATTAATTGGCCAACTTGATTTTGTCTACATGCATGTTTTGTTCACACATGAAGGTGTTTGATTCAGCTTTGAACATGATCCTTTCCCGATTAAGAGGTTTTTATTATTATGAAAGATTAAGGGTTCTCCCTACCTATTTATTCATCTAACTATGTGTTTAGAGAAAAATTAACATTCCTAATAGTCGTACAATGTAGAACATTACGTCCTCCCCTCCCAAATGTTGTTTGCCCTCAAGCAACCGTGCTGGAGAACAACAAGATGATGGAGCTTAGTGAAAAGAAGTCGCCTTCACTAAGTGGGCTCCGCAGCTATTTTTGGCACAGTGCCCATTTTTAGACATAGATCATGGTCTATGAGTTGCAGATGCTATTTATGGATGGTTGGTCAAGTTGGTAAAAATAGATGGACCTCTATTTTTAGAAATACTGCGGAGTCTATTTTTAGATTGCCGCCTAAAAATAGATCGCCGAATATTATTAACTTCCTTAAGCACAATTGGACTATAAACATTATCTTATCCTCAAGAAGACTTCATTTCGAGCTACGGATGTGGCACATGCAAATTGAGCGTAAGGAATTACGCTATTCCTAGGGTTTAGTTGAGCTACTGCATGGTTGAATTCCGCTTAAAACTCATGTGGCAGAGTTTGGTGGAGTTCATGAGACAAGCCAGATGGATGTTGGGGCCTTGCTTTTGAAATTCGGTTAGAACATTTTGAATTTTGAATAAAGGATGACCTTTTGAGTTGCGCATGAAGACACATGGAAATTGCGACCGTGTCGCAACTACCAGGAGTCGCGAGCTATCAAGGTAGCGGAAGCAAGAGATAGCTGAAGAAAGAACACGCACAAAAAGCGTATGAAGAAAAAACACACAAGAGAAGACCGAAAGTGAACACATGTATAATAGGATAGAAGTTTTCGGAAGCAATCGAAGAAAAGACACAGAGGAACCGATAGTCGCGATAGCGGGTGAATAACAACAATACCGTCGAAAGAAGAGGATGCCAGAGGTTGAGAGGCTCGTGATGAGAAGAAGCATAGAGCGACCGCGGGAAATCATGCATGACATCTCTCCGTGATTCCTAATCTTCTCTATTTCTGTTCCGTAAGACATCTCAGATATCGTAGTTGTGGTTATCGTCGAAGATGCTATGTAATCATGAGCTTGGCCAAGAGATTAATATAATGAAAGGTTGTGTTGGCCCCCAATTAAGAGGTTTACATGCATGTACTGTATTTATGCCGGTTTAAAATTTTATTTTGCGATTACTTGAATGCTTGGGTGCTCTTGCGTACATGACTCGTTCTTTATATAATCGACGGCATTGTCCACGCTTCTATGAGTCATGACTCGTTCTTTGCCATCATTCATCCTCTTCTCGCATGTGGTCACAGACAGCCTCCTGGGGAGACTCACTCGCTTCCTCCGAGTAGGGTGAAATGCCGACGTGATCCTAGACTACATCGGACTCTTTGTTGGCCACAACTCCCGAACTCCGGGTCTTGTCCACGAGACCTGAATTCTCGCCAAAAATGGTTCCGTTGCCGGACTCCGCATGTTCCGAGGGGAATCAGATCATGGTATAGAGTGATTTTTGAAGGAGAGATACGGCGATATGTATAATCATCTCGACTAATTCATTGCCTGCCAGCGCAGCTCGCCAAGAAAAGGGAGGTACGATCAAGGAGCTCGCCCTTTTCTTTGATTTAGCCAACATACGTACGAAATATTCTCGTTAAAATTCTCAACGATCTCTACAATTGGTTGCGAAGGTTACATATGAAGGTGCTTAGAGATGGCTTGCGGAAGATAAACCGTAGGTGACCACACTAGATTCAGAAGCCCGTACGACGTGATACTCGGGGTCGACTCATGCAATGGATTTTTGGGTTGAAACCACGTTGACTACCATATTGTGGATTTTGTCGCAGTGCTACCAATCCTTTTCGGAAACTTGTCATTTTCCTGCTCCCGGTTGAGAGGGAAGTTCAAGCCAAGGATATTCCGTTACTGTGGATTAAAGCCCGATGGTGGATGAAGGGTTGATGAAATCCCGCCGCTATGGAAGCGTAAATTTCGGTGCCTGGGGGAAGGGAAAGGGAGCCAGTGCTACGTAGGAATGAAGCGAAGCGGGGATGATGTCGAGGCCGCAAGGAAGCCGAGGAGCGACGTGCGCATCGGCGGGCACGATCGCCGATAGGTGGTGGAGAAGGCATGCGAAGACGGAACAGACGGGAGATCGAGAGGAAACCGAGAAGGAGGCGCTCGCAGGATACACGAGACACGGGTACCCAGTGGGAAGAAGGGATCCAGTTACAGAGTGCGATGGTGCATGAGCCCACGGGACGCAAGGAAGAGATGGTGACTAACGAAGATGATGGAAAGATGCAGCCCGAAGAGAGTTCCGATGACGAAGCAGGCCGCGTGATGCAAGGATGTTTCAAGAGAAGACGGTACTCACCTCCGGTGCAACCCTACTTCCCGACATTTTTGAGAAGTGGCCGTGATCTCACTTTCGGCATCGTATCAACTTTTGTTAATATTTTTCAGACCTGCATGCGGTTACTGAGTTACTACATAGTAGTTCATCAACGTCAAAGAATACCTGCACAGTGTGATGTTTATATGTTGTATTCTTAGTAACTGTTACGCAACGAAGACCCTGATATCATCCGTTCAACACCCGCAAGTACACACGGGTCTTTCACCCGTATCCGTAGTTCTATGTATGGGGGCAATGATGATGTAGAGCAAATGATCGGTAGTCCACGGCGAAGCCATCTAGAGGGTCGCACGCCGGGACAGGAAAGTTAATAGAGTTCCAAACCACGCCGGGAGAGAGGGCTCTCGATGGCGCCATCAAGGGTCTCGGAGGCTCATCCTGAACTCACACCGTGGACGAAAGCGGATTTTGTCCGCGACTGGCTTTCCTGCTGCACCAACAGGCATGTCCAGCCGGGAACACAAGACAAGGCAGACCGCGGGGAGTTGATGCAGATCTAAGGATGCGATCGTGGAAACCAACCACCTGGACCATCCAAACCTCCAGCGGGGACTCAAGTTCATCAAGGCTCGTCTTCGACACGAACCCCTCTCACTCGGCGAAGATTGATAATCCGCAGGACGCGATGGTGCCATGAAGACGAAACATGGCGGCTACCCCCAAGAATACCGTGGGGCCAGCCTGCAACATCCTTCTTCGACAGGGTTGCAACACCGCATCGCCGCTGACCTGAAAGTCAAGGAGCCTTCCGGCCAGGGAGAGACCCACGGCGCCTTTGCATGTTTGCACCGTCGTTCTGCTCGGCGTCACATCGCAACCGAGTGTCCCAAGCGGTGGCGAGGCAGGACCCCGCCGCGAGAAACCAGTGGGGTTTCTCACCACCGAAGGGTAATAAGGATGAACTCAGGGGTTTCAATGTACCGCAACATTACACGGTTCACCAACCGGAAGCCCTCCACCGCCGCAGTACTCGCGACGGATGGGGCATCTTCCTTGATGTGCTCCGATACGACAAGTACCTACGGTCCCAAACAATGTGTACCGGCAGAATTTTTGCTCACGACTCACAACACCGAGTAGTGCAGGCGTCGACGCACTTTCGGGACGATTGGATCGTCCCTCCCGCGTGGTGAATGGAGGGCCCAAGGTGAAGGAGGCGGCGGGCGCGGGGAGTGTCGTGCGCGACGCGGTCCGAAGAACAGCATAACCGTGAATTGTGAGGGTCACGTGGATCGAGAATGTCCCCTCCGCCAAGGACTCGGTGTTCCCACTGCCGGGTAAACGCCACGCGCGTAGGACTATCCGGAGCTCATCAATAAGTGGGAAGAATGGGCGGAAAGGGGGGGAGGGGAGCGACCCGCGGAAATTCGAGCGCGAGGGCATCGCGCGACCCCCAAGACGGGCGTAACGTCGCGATCGTGACGAGGGCGGAAGAAATCGGGGAGGATGCTCAATGGAAGGAGCCAAGACGCAGTGGTTCCCGCCGCATCCCCGAAGAATAATCAGGCCCGAAGCTCGTAAGAAGTATTTCCGTGAGGCAATTGAGCATGTCACTGGGCCTGCGGGACACTGCGGAGGTCCGGAGGAGCCCGTCGCCGTAACTGTGGCGAACGTCAATGTGTACCGTGATTGAGGACTCGGCTTCGCCTATTCCTCGTGATTTCGACAATGTTACGCCTGACAAAGAACAAGCACGTCGGGAAGTTGAGCACACGGGCGAACAGACTTAGGCGGGATCCGACGAAACGCCTGCCCCTCACAGGTGTGGGCCGCGCTCGCTGCAAGCAACGAACAGGAAACAAGCTCCTTGGACAACATGGCAGGCGGCGGCTCTCAAATCAGCGACAATGGCGTCGGATTTGGGGTTCGAACGTCAACATCCCGCCATGAAAGACGCGGGAGGCCCTTGAAGGCCACGGCTGGCCGCCCGGCCAATCCAACTCAAGATGGCAAACCAACATCGTATCTCCGGGCCAATCACCACGTGCCTCGAGGGTGTCGAGGTCGACATTGCGGGGGTGAAGACATAAACCACCCCGGAGGTTATTGATATCATGGGTGACAAGGATCCTTATCCTCGCCTTACTCGGCACTTGATCAGGCTTTTGATAATTACGCCATCATCGACCTTAAAAAGGAGCTGATGATCTTTGAGGATGGGGAGGTACGGGTCACCCGGCCCCTTGACCCGTATCGTGGCCCATGATACACGAAACCCGGTGGGACACCCAGAGGATGCTCGTATGATGGACCACCTTTATCGATGACTCCAGGAAAGTGGGACGACTATATTAACCCGACCGTGACCGGCCCGCGCTGCGTAGTGCATGCGTAACCCCAGCTCTGGACCCGAACCTTCATGGGAAGACCGGCGCAAGTGGGGCACGAGACCACCATGCGGAGATGTGCTACCATTACCCAAGTGCGGTGGGTGGGGACCGAGATCCGTGATATCCCACCCCCGTCAAACATGCAAGTCGTCAATACTTTTATTTCCAAGGTGGAAGACATGGTCCCGTACGAAAGTCGGATGCCACTTTTGATGTGGCCTCTAAACGCCGGCTCCTGCGGGTGGAAAATCTCCGCAACACTCGTTGCGATGGGACTGCATGGTGGATGCGCCGCGGCACGCTTTTAAAGAGAGCAAGGACCGCATTATGCTTAAGTATCATGGAACTTCCGACCCGCGACACCATTTGCGTCCGTGAGGAATAGTGGCGCAAAGATCAGTAATTCCGAGGAGTCATGGGTCCACGTGTTTATCCATTCCCCTCGGATACAATCCCCGAGTTCGGTACCTCGGACGAAGACAGAAACGGGAACTCACTGGGCAGAAGTCGACGACAAGTTTGTTTGGTGCTTCGTTCGAAGGAAGATGGCGCAGAGTCTCGGGCCCGGCAGGCACCGCGCAGGGTTCGAGCGCCCACCATCCCGAGCTCGATGGGGGTCTTGTGTCGCCCACCGAGGCCGCACGAGTTGGCTTGCCAATGGATTGACGGCGGATCCGGATGATGATAGTCTGGAGGACCTCGGTGCATCTCTATTTCGACGAAAAGGAAGGCGAGCGAACATCATGAAGGAGCCGACGACCGAAGGAGTCCATTTGCTGTACTCACTAAAGACGAAGAAGCTAAACATTGGAACGATGAGAAACCCAAGCTAGCAACGCTATGGGGAGTATCATCGGGACGAGGAAATGACAAAAGAAATTTTCGACCTCCTCCCGGAATACCAAGACTTGTCTCATCCTCATTGGCACCGAAGGGGATCAAGGGGACCTTGGCGAAATGCGCATCGTGCCGAAACTGGGGCTGTGCCGGTGAAGCACCGACCTGTCACAATGCTGGACCCACGCATCGTGAAAAGGTCAAGAGGGAGACGAAGATAAGCTGGCCGCGGTGTCTTATCTTCGCAGGGAGAAGCAGTGGGTGAGTCCCATTGTCATTCGAACAAGAAGGACAAAGCGGAGATACGTGTCTCGCGTAGACCACGGGAGTCCGAAAAATGCCCGCATCCACGATCCGTTTCCCACTCCTTTCAGCCGATGAAGTTCTAGATCATGTCGCGGGAAACGAAGCCTATTCCTTCACCGTTGGGTTTGTGGCTACTATCCGGTGCGCATTGTCGAAGAAGACAAAGCAAGACGACATTCACCATCGAGTGGGGATCATTCGCATACCACGTTATGCCATTTGGTCTCTAAGAACACACCGGCTATGTTTTCCCGATTGCAATTGTCGCTTCAGAGTACATTCACAAGTTCCCGGAGGTCTACATGGACGATCGACCGGCCTACAACCCGTTGAAGAAACACACTCAGCTCTTTGCGTATTATGTTTGACCTGTCGTGCTACCGCATTTGAACTTGAAGAAATGTATTTTTGTAAAATTACCCTAAGACACCTTAGCTAATGTGGTGCAAAGCAAGGGTATGTGTCGGACCCCACAAGGTCGCGGTCATAGTTCACATGGAAGCCCCCTCAAACCGTGGAAGGCCATGGCAATCGCCGGCAATACGTGATATTACAAAGTATTTATCCGCAACTACGCAAAGATTACTACTGGGAGAAACCGTTGCGGAAGTCGAAGTATTCCAAAGGGGATGCAGGAGTGTAGGAAGGCCCTTGACACCTTGAAGGAGAAGTCAGACGACGCCCATACTTCTTCATCCCAACCGGGATAAGGCCCACGTGCATATTGATGCTTCCGCATTGCACTTGAGCCGTCGCCACAAACCAGAGAGACAACCCCACCATCCGGCTTGAGCCACCGGGCCCGCAAGCTATCGAATGCGGAGAAGAATTACACCACGACCGAGCGAGAGTGAACTCGGCGATGCAGGTACTCCCCCTCCTTTGGGTTCCGCCACTATCTTCCGGCGTAAAATTTAAATTTTTGGTTTCGACTCACTCGTATCAAGTATCCGGTGAATAAGCTCGTTTTGGGAAGGACGATATCCGTTCGGCTTCTACGCCGGAATTCACGTTTGAGGTGATTTCGTCGTGTCTTGCCAGGCCGAATGTTGGTCACGATCATTTATCCAGTTGGAGACTTTGAGAACGTACTGCTCTTTGGACAATCACCGCCTGAGCGTCGACCTCTTTCCATCGCCGAAGCGGTCCCGATTACTCAAGGCCGACATTGCCGCCTATCCGACCTCGGGCAATGCCCTCGTGGATTACACCCTGCACTCCGTAAACGCCAATTGGTTGTCCCAAGGGGCCGATCACCAATTGATCGCGGCGCCTATACAAACTAGCCTCGGGACAGAGGTGTTGCGCATGCGGCCCCGACCGCCAACGGGAAGCGGTGGCCGGTGGAATGTCAGCCGCGTGTTGCGGAGGGCATGTGGGTGCGAACCCCACCGCAAGAAAGGTGCTCCAAGCTGGCTCGTGGTGGCCAAAAGTACATGCCGATCGTAAGGCTCACGTGAAGCGATGCGATGTTTTCCAACAATCTGTGAAGGCCCTCTCACCGGACGAGGCTCTCGCCACACCCGCGGCAGCAAAGCGTTACTGCTCGAAAAGTGGGTCGCCGCACGCCAGGTCTCATCGCCCGCCCGCCGTACACCTGCCTCGGGTACATCATCGACCGCCACGGACACCCTCACCCTGGCCGAGTGCGCGGCGGCACGCGACCGCCACGGGAGATACCGGCTCGGTTCATTTTTGAACACATCATCACCGATTTGGATGCCCACGAAGCTTAACGGAATTGCATTAGGGTACGCATTTATTAATGCCACTACCAAGTCACTACTTGACACATTTATGATTCAACATCATAAAAGTAGCCCATACCACCCGCAGGCCACGGGTACCGTGGTTACGAACAAAATTTCGAAAAGGCTTGACTAAGATTTGCAATGCTTAGCACGACGATTGGGATGAGCATCTCCCTGGGCCGGCACGGGCCCACCGACCACTTCCGTGGAATGCTTCGACCAATCGACGCCATTCCGCTGGTGTGGCGACGGAAGCTTTGATTCCCACCGAGTTCACCGTACCCCCCGCATTTTAATCGCTACGTCTCTTCGGGGCTTCTTAGAAGAGGAGTCACTTCGGGAATGCCTCCGTGAGCTGTGAGCCGGATGAGGCCCGATTCCCTGAGGAATTCCACCAAAAGGTTCGTACAAGCCAAAGGTAGCGGGTATGACCGCCACCAAGAACAAAGCCTTCCAAGCTTTCCGCAAAGAAAGTTCTCTCTTATATGATAGCCGTCTTAAGCCTGCAAGTTCCGTATGCAATCGGTCGGGGACCTCACTTTGTCACCAGACTGCGACTCAGAGCCGTTCGGTTGCTGTACCGGAAGGTACAAGCCTCTCGGGTGGGTGAATGGTGCATGCCCCAACCTTACCAGAGTAAGTACTCTTCACTTTCATCAATAACTCTCGCACCCGAGAGCAACCGTAGCGTAGCTTAGCTGAATAACTCTCCCGCAACCGGGATGAGCGTAGGGAATGCTTCCATTCATAGGTGGCCCGTCAATAACCTTCGCTGCGGGGCCGCACCAGCCTCGATCGTGGTCGCGGGCGGCGCCCGTCCGCCGTGTCATCCCTGTAGGATCCATCCACATGCCAAGACGGCCTGTGTCATTTCCGCCGGCCTCTTTTTGTCACTCCGTAGATCGCCGATTCGCATCACAATTACCATAAGTAGGCAAGAACCGCACTATAATCATTTGCCATCATCTCACTCCTCTGTACCGTCATGTCCGCCCATTTCTCATGTGCCGCCGTCAACAACCGTCGTATTACACATGCATGCGATCGATCGCATGATTATCGCAGCAAGAAGGCCGCCGAGAATTAATTATCCTTATGGGTCTCATCAACTCCGCTCGTGCTGTGATGACATAACTTGCATGAAGACCAACAAAGACGAGAATGTCGACTGGGCTCAATTTGGCAATCGGGTAATGGCCACCGCAGCGTTGGAGTCTCAAACGCACCGCACCAAGATAGAAGCTCCGTGGAGAATTCTCCAGGCGCTACTCGCCGCCGTACTCAAAATTCCCAAGGCTCTCCCCATTCGTTGTTGAACCAAAGACCGGACAAGCCGTATCCATGGTGACGTAGTCGCTGTTGGCAACACGAGAAAAGACGATACGCCAACTCGTCCGACCCGCTGAATTCCCCTCCCTCCATTGCGTACACATGAGCACACTCACTACACACTGTGCGTAGCCCAACCAAATGTGACCCGCAGTACAGGCCTCCGCAATCGTCCCCGATGAATTTAAGAACTCTTCTCGTCTTTGGGACTACGTGACCGGCCCCGCAATGCACCCGGCTCCTCCTCGCCCGACCCGGCACGGGGTCCTTGTGGCTAAACGAGGAGATCCCCATTCACGCCGAAGACATTCATCACCTCACAGGCTATCTCGTAACAGGCGCAGATGCCTCCGCCGCCGGGTCGGGACATCTTCCAAGTGCACACAAAAGAGGGGTGATACATACCTCTATGCCAAATATGGCACCTCACGGGGGGGGAAAGGCACCAAAATTGATCTCGATTAACAAGCCGGACTGGCTCCGCCATCTCATTGTTAGCAAGTACGTATGCGCATTATACCAAAGGATAGTGCACTGGACACCATCTCCAATGCGGAGCACTGTGTCCAAGGCACCGTGCTGAATTGGTGTTCTTTCGTGCTCAAAGAATTGTTCGCGCATGCGAACAATTATGTTTACCCACTAGTTTCATCTATGGTTACTCCTGACATAGCTTTGCCATGTGGAAATGGCACACTCCTCCTATCCGGCCGCCGCGAAACTACCGTGAGCGCCCTCGCGATGAAGCTCCACCCATGCAAGGTGTGTCCCTTCCGACCCTAGCACTAAATAGGTGAATGCGGAAGCGTTTCGGTCTTCGGGTGAAGAAGCATCGATGCATGTGGTGAAAAACCGAGAACGGTGCCCGTAGGAGCTTGTTGGACGACCATAGTGAGCGTGCATGGCCCGGTGGTAAGCCACAGCACACTTACCTCCTCGCCCACTTGCGTGTTCGAAGCCACCTTCCACCCGACGCCACTCAAATTCCACCGACGATGCTACCTTCCACCGTGACGTCCGTTCGTGGCCTAGGGTCACAAAGCACATCCGCGACGGGATTCCTGTGCACAACTTTTTTTGAGCGGATGCCGCCGACGCAACGGCCCGTGAGACGGCGAGGCAGGGCCCCGCCAGGCCGGCGGGACGGGATGCACGGGACTCCGCGGTGAACTCCTCGAACCACTCGGTCCCCGCTTCCGCCACTTCCGTTCACTCGTGGCGAGTTTCAACGTGGCGACCCAAGTTATTTCAAGCGATGTCTCCTTTGTTTCCTTTATTTTCTGAATTCCAGCCTTCGCCTCGGTCTCTTTCCGTCCCATACCGCCCCTCATTTCTCCCATCCCTACCAACTTATTCACTTCCGCCAGCCCCATCATCACCTCACGTGCGTAATGGCTCCAGACTCCGATCACTCAGATCCTCCGCCCGCTGCACCGCACCATCGTCATCGATCCAACAGGGACTCATCGATGATGATCTGCCACCCACTCACCATGGACATTAGTTCCCCGAGAGCCCCTTATCGACCCCTCTAAAATTCATCAATATTTGCCTCCCCATACCCCTCCACCACACCGTCCACCGCTCCTCCACCGTCCATCCACCGCCACTTCATCCGTTCCATCAAACTCATCTCGCCACTCGTATCCGACTCCTCTTATCTCGAACTCTTTGGAGGAGACCACGGGTTGAAGTCACTCTCCAAAAGATTACGAAATTTCCGTAGTACTCACTCGGGGCCGACTGTGGCCACACCCTGTGGTTATTTCTCTACTATATTTACCCTACCGCTGCCAACGTTGGGGCTGACCCTTACGAGGCTCCACCGAGCATGCCGAACCTCTCCCCGCCGTGCCAAACCACTCAAACAAGAATGGCTAGATTCCGACATGGGCACCTCAACGCAGCAACACACCGGTGTCCCCTCCTAGGAATTCCAATGCATCGCGTCGGCAAGCAACCCTTGCGGAGCGACGTCGTGAGCAGTAAGAATTTTTGGCAACCCCAACGTAGAAACATGGGTACAAACGCTTATACCTATTCATTCGTAGGAGAGGCCCGCAGTGTCAACAACTTCATTCGAGCTGCAGCTAGCCGCAGATGATGAGCGCAAAGACCGCATCATGGTGCTTTCATCGAACAACATCAGCCCATACCGACTTTCATGGAGAAGGCCTACCCGCAGGAGTAGATCACCATTGTCACCGTACTCGTACCTATGGCCCGCCGTAAGGGCTCACCATGCCCCACTTCCCGACGACACGAGAGAAATGTAGCCGGGCCTGTGCTTACCACATTCGGTCCGCTCACCTGCTCTACGCAGTGGAGAATCGTGAACTTGCCGCGTTAGCCGCACCTCCGCGCCCTCCGAACGACAGATTGTATACCCGAACAAGTGGCACGGCTGCACTCCAGGAAGCTCACATGCAAACACCCTTCACTCGCGCGCAAGGCTACGACCCCGTGAAGCTCCGCGGAGTGTTCACCGCCCTCGTCGGGCCGGCAAAACGCAGCCTCATCTCCGCTCCGGGCCGCAAATGCATTTCCGGTGGAACGCGGAGACCGCATCCCGAAGTGCTAGATCAACTATATGTCCAAAGTGACCAGCTTGAGGTTCAAATGCACCGTACCGAGGCCAACTCGCAACCGCGAACAGACATCGCGGAACTCCATCCATCTATCTGCCGTTGCCAACCGCCGCGGTACCAGGCCGCAGCGTCGAGACCCCGGCCCTTACCACGATGTTCGGGGCCGGCCCCGGCGAATATAGAGGGAGGTCGCCGCCACCACAGATCACCGAGGAAGCGTACTGCCACTTGTGGATGGCAACAAGCCGGGTCGGATCACCGGCTCAAAGATATAGCGCTCGCAGGTCCCGCAGTTGGGGCCCTTGTTTGAAATAGCCGCTTGGAGGCAATGGTGAGCAGAACGGGCACGCAGACGAAGGCACACAGTCGGTGGCTGGCATGGGGATTGCCGGGCAATGGAGGTGGAAATCACATTTGTGATTGACTCGTGGACGAGTCAAGGAACTGTGGTCTGTGGCCCGTTGGGGCTCTTGTTTTTGAAATCTGGTTAGAACATTTTGAATTTTGAATAAAGGATGACTTATTTGCGGCATGAAGACACATAAATGCGACCGCGTCGCAACCGTCAGAGTCGCGGAGCTATCAAGCAGGCGCGGGAAGCAGGAGAAGCCGAAGAAAGAACACACACAAGTACGTATGAAGAAAAGACACAAAAGCAGAAGACCGAAAGCGGAACACACAGACAATGGAGAAGCCGGAAGGCACCAAGAAAAGACACAGGGAGGAACTCATAGTCGCAATAGCGTAATGTGCCAGCCGCCCACCCTATTGAAAGAAGGAGGATGATGCAAAAGAGGTTGGGAGGTTTTAGATAGTAGGAAGAAGCTACGCAGCGACCGTTGAAATCATGCATGACGTCTCTCGTGATTCCTAATCTTCTCTATTTCCGTTTCGTAAGACATCCGTATAAGAGTTTAAAGCTATCGCCGAAGATGATATGTAATCATGAGCTTGGCTAAGAGATTAATATAATGAAAGGTTGTTGTCTCAATAAGAGGTTTACATGCATGTAATGTACTTATGCTAGTTTAAAATTTTATTTGCTTAATACTTGAATGCTTCTTAAGTACTCTTGCGTACATGACTCGTCTATATAATCGATGGCTATTCATCATGAGATGCGACCGTTCCTTGCCATTGATATAATCCCCTTCGCATGTGGTTGCTGCACGCCCGGTGAGACTCACTCGCTCTCCGAAGTAGGGGTGAAAATGCCTCTGGCGTGATCCTAGACTACATCGTACTCGTTCGCCACAACTCCCCGAGCTCCGGGTCTTGTCCGTGAGACCCGACTTCTCGCCAACAATGGAGTTTTCGTGTTCGGTTTAACTTAGTTGAACTAGTTGTATTTAGTCTAACCGATAAATACACTAGTGATGAGTGGTGTGAATTAATTATTAATTAATTCACTAATTATTAACTCATAAATCAAACTAAAGAATACACGTTAATCGCGTTGCATGGACAAGCTCAAAGGAGACCGTTGTTAGAGGTGGGTGAAAGGGTGAGTCTACTATCGTATTGTGACTATAGCCGTGCATGAGATTGGCACACACATTGATTGAGATTGCTAATGAGGATTGCGCAATACAAGCCAAGGATTCTAACTTGATCTCACAATTAAGCATCTTGGATTGTTGAAGAGAGTGCGAAAAGTTAATAGGTGGAGGAGATTTCCAGAACTTGTGACTTGTTCATATATCCGAGCTTGTAGTGTGTAACAATTGGAGATAGTGTTGAGAGCTTGTGAGGATTTTGTACTATGATTGTTACATGTTCTATATCATTATAATATACAGATAGTTGGGGGTTTTCACCGTAAGCTTTCCCCATTACATACTCGTGTTGATATGTGATTGATTAATGTTTCAATGTGTGCATGCGATTGTTTTTAATTCCGAAAATTGATGATCAATGGTAGAAGAGGTTATGTATTATGCATGAAGCTCAAATAGTGTGTAACGTGATAATCTCGCTGAATAACTCATCTATTATTCAAATTTCTACATGGTATCGTAGGAAGTTGATCATCTGACGACATAAAGTTGATTACATTTTATTTCTTTAGACAGAGTCTCTAGAAGAGGGCTGTGTAGCCTTCCGGATTCATCCTTTCTTGAGAGGGGTGAAAAATCCAATAAATTCCCCTTGCCGCCTATCTATGTACTAGAAATACTCTGTTCACAATTTCGCATCAAAATCAGCTTGAGTTTTGAGTCGTGTGGAATTCGAATTTGCAATGTTGTTTTCTTGGTGTCGAAGTCAAAATGCCCTATCAAGGATTGCGATTGGAGTATGCTCTTGAAGGTAGCTCGAATTATATTGCATGGAAGGATAGATGGAGGCGGTGCTCGATGACAATGGGCTGAAGGAGTTCATAGATGTTGAAGTTCCAAAGCCCAGCGATGCAAACCTCGTCGAGGCTTGGCAAAAGAAGACAGTAAAGTGTCGAAGGATTCTCTGAGGGTGTGAAGGATCACATAGTTTCCAGCTTGCATGGCAAGGCTTCTCCATTTTTATGTGGAAAGCCTTGACAAATTTATTCCAAAGCAAGAGCGACCGTAGGAAGTCGGGCGCTCAAGGATAAACTCAGGAACATTAAGATGGAGAAAGGAGCGTATGCCCAAGTATCTCACGCCGGTCTTCACCCAATGCACGGATGAGATGGGAAGTGTGGGGTGACCGTAGATGATGAGGACTGTGAGCTTGGCTCTCCTCGTTCTTCCGGTATTGGCATTCATCAAGACTCCGTCAATGGTTGGGAGAAATTTCCAGGATGGGAGCGACTTTGGTCGGATATTGTGCAAGAGGAGACAAGGCAGAGTACCAGGGATGGATCTTCATCAAAGGCATATGATGAAGAAAATTGCACTTTGGCTACCAAATAAAATAAGGGGAAGAGCAAGAAATCTTTTCAATCCGGTGCGAAAGGCAAGAAGCAGGACATGTCCAAGGTGAAGTGCTTTCACTGTCACCAGCATGGACATTATGCCACAAATTGTCCGGCGTAAGAAGAAAAATAAGATGTCGGATTTGCGCCGGGAGAGGCCTTAGCCTCGGTAGCTTGAGCTGGATTTTCACCGATCGCATGCTTCGCGACTGCGGTGATGGGTTTATTTTGGTTCTTGGACAAAAGGCCTTTTTTCACATGACAAAATGAGGATCGAGATTTGTTTTCCGATCTCGGATGAGAAAGATCTTGGAGTGCACATCGAGATGGGCGATGATGGTAGATACAAAGGGACGGCATCGTTACCATTTCCTTTGAGAGGAGTCTCGGTAAACCCTTCGTATTGAAGGAAGTGATGCATGTTCCAGGATTGGAAGAATCTTATCTCGTGGCGATGTTAAGAAGACAAGGGATATGATGTTGTCTTCAGCCGAGGGAAAGGCTTTCATGTGCGTAAGACAATCGGAGAAACCTAAGATAGGGGCTCGAGTCAAGAAACTTTATCAATTGCAAGTAGATGGTCGCGCAAAGAATGGCATGCAAGGCAGAAGGAGTGGTGAGCCGGGATAATGGCGAGCCGTGGCAATCGAGATTGGGCCACCTTCACCATGGAGCTTTGAAGATACCGGCAAGAGATTTCTACCGGGCTTCCTATGGGTACTCTTGCAGCCGCCGTACCGCGGCAAGGGAGCAATGAAAATTTGTGAAAGCCACCTTTCACGAGAAGGATATTCGCGCCATGACGATCCTTGAGAGAATTCACATAGACGTGTGTGGACCTTTCGCAGCTTCGGACAAGCAAAGGCTGTGTACCATGTGATCTTGTCGATGATTATTCTCAAGTGTTGGATCTTCTTCATGCATGAAGAGCGAGACATACTCAAAGTTCCGTGAGTTCAAGGCGCCGGGTTGAGAAGGAATCGGGAAGCGGTGAAGGCTCTTAGGGGCGACAATGGTGGTGGTGAATTCATATTTGGCGAATTCAAGGACTTTTGCGCGTAGAAGGAATTCAAAGAGAGCTCATAGCACCCTAGCAACTCATGTGCCAAAGGGGGTTGTTGAACGGAGAACAGAACGACCATGGGTGCCGCATGGGCGATGTTGCATGATCGTGGCCTACCTATTCACCTGAGGGTGGAGGCATGAAATACTCGTAGTATAAGTGTAGAACCGTTGTCTCGAGAAGATACTTGGGTATGAGTACACCCGAGGAGGTGTTTTCTCGTAAGAGGCCTAATATTTCCCATTTGAGGATTTTTTGGCAGTTTTACTTGTTTATGACCATGTGACGAAGGATTCCAGGAAGAAGCCGGAGCCGACCACAGAGGTTGGGATATTTTGGACAGCACTCGATATGCCTCAAAACTATCATGTGTATTTTCCGTACGGGGCCGCAAGACTATTGTGCAACGAGATATCAAATTTCAAATGAGGAGAAAGCCATGAAGTGTTCGCTTGAGAGGGAGCCACACTTTCACAAGGCAGAGAGAGGAAGCTTGGCTAGTTCCTAAGGATGAGCTTCGGTGGATGTGGATCAACTCACAAGAGGAAGTTCATGGAGTGGAAGATACCACTCATGCAGCACAACCTTCGCAGGCGTAAGCGCACTAGCGAAGCTGAGCGACCGGCTCAAGATGTAGAGAAGGTCAGAGGACCACCTACGCACGCCGGGCAGACAGATAGTCACCGCACCGGTACACCGGATACATGGCTCTTGTGGAAATGTGTCCCGGACAGCCATCCTCTTTCGAGGAAGCTATGGAGGACCCGTAGAAATTTTCTTCGTCAATAATGATTAATTATCCACCAAGACTATCCCGATCACATACAATTCGAATTTATATGCAACACATAATCTCTTCCACTCGCATCATCAAACATGCGGAAATAAAATCAAGCGATAACACATCAAATCATCATACACATTAACACAAAGATGTATGGGGAAAGCTTATAGTTGAAAAACCTCACAGCTATTGTGTATATTATAATGGAGAAATCATGTAACAAACTCGTATAACACTCCTCAAAAGTACTCAAGACTTTCTCATAAAGTTACACACACCTAGCTTGGTTTTGAACAAAGTTACCGGTTCAAACTCACCGCCAATTGCCTTGCCTCTATTGCGCAAATCCAGGCTCCGCTCGTCTATATAGAGATCCAAGGTTCGAACTTTTGGCTTGACAACGCAATCTTCATGGGAAATTCCTCCATGTGTGTGCAAATCTCATGCACAACCGATGTCGCCACCGATAGCTAACTCCACCCTTTCATCTACCTCTTTCACCGGTCTCCACCGAACCGATCATGCAATCGTAGTGAACTGATGTTTTCTTGAGTTGAATAATACACATCGACGAATTAAATAATATATAATTCACCCACTCATAACTAATTGATTAGCTAGTTAAACTAATCTCAACCAGCTTCAACTAAAATGTTTAACACAACTCCACTAGCCGTCTCATTAACTCCTCAAAACTTCGCCATCAAGTCCCAACTCAAGTCAACCATGCATGATGCCATCAAACCCTAGGAATAGTGTATCATATGCATGAGACACTTCAAGGCTCGAACCGAAGTGTTTCCAAGAGAGTAAACTCAAGTTTATAGTCCAAATATTATTAAGGGTAAACAATATTTGACTTCCCTATTTTAAGGAGAGTGCGTCTAAAAATAGACTTCGAACTATAGGTCCAAAAATAGAAACCTACATATTTTTACCACCATGACCAATGCTCCAATAATCTCATACCGCAATCCCCGACTATGCTCCATATATGTCTAAAAATAGACATAGTCTAAAAATAGATTTTGCGCCCTAATTTGCTTCGCGGGCCCACTTAGTAAAGGCGACTTCATTTAACTAAGCTCCATCATCTTGCCACATTTTCACCACTCCCTCTCGGCACAGATATCGATTATCTAAAACCCCTATCCCCGCCCTCTATGGAATTCGAACTTGCTCCCCGGTGAGCGCTCGTCAGATGCTCAGATTCCGATCCTCCATGGGAACATATGAAAGCATCATGATTCTCCGCCGAACACAATCTCTCGATATGATGGTACCGATGTCGATGTGTTTGGACCTATCATGAACATCGGATTAGCCGAGAGCTTAATGCAACTCGGGGTTATCACAAGAGATCGTAGGCTCCAAATGCAACCCGAACAATCCCGTGAGGATCTCCTCATCCAACAGTCTTCGCATGCAAACAAGCTAGCTACCATGTACTCGCCTACCGAATCGAGTGCCACGGATCTCTCGCTTCCTCGCCGTACCGTAAAACCGCCGTCGACCCAATGCTAAAAACTACTCCGTATGTGCTCAGTCCGTTGACTCCCCCGCCCACCCCCACTGCCAATCCAGAAAGCTTCGCTCCATCATCCTATCCGTACCATAGACCATATCCCGATGTGCCTCTAATATAGCGCAATACATGCTTTCCGCTCCAAAAGAGCTTGGTAGGCTTAACTAAGGCTTGCGAAAGTTGGTGCCATCAAAGATAGCATATATCGGATCGCATTGACCAGGACATAAGCGACCCCACCAACTGCCGATAGACAATGGCATCCACTACCTCCGCCGAAGTAGCATCCTCCTTCCTCCAACCACCACGAAGAGGAGTGTCAACAAAGCCAGCCTTGCATGTTGAACCTCTCTAGAATCTCCCTAGGCATACTTTCCCCCGAGAAACAAACACACCTCCGCCGCGCCAAATCTCCAATCCCAGGAAATAATGAAGGATGCCCAAGTCCTTCATCTCAAACTCTCATGTAAGATCCTCCTTGCATGAAAGTATCAATTTCTCATCGCGTCAAAAATCGATCATCTACATACGTACGATGATCAACAACTTCCCTCCACTCACAATCTCTGCACAAGCTTGGATCCGCCTCACTCTTGGAGAATCCAAGCCCTAGTGAAGTAGCCGTTCATCCAGTGCAAGCCTGCCACCTAGGTGCTTCGTTCAGCCCGTACAAGGTTTCCTTGAGCTTCCGCACACATGCGACTCACCGCCAGACCAAACCCTTCGCGGTCGCTCTATGTACACCTCTTTCCTCAATAACCCACCGAGGAATGCAGCTCACATCCATCCATGAATGTGCCACCCCATCCGTGGCCGAGAGAGCAAGGATCGTTCGTATGGAAGAGTACCTTGCGACAAAAGTGTCTCCTCATAACCCTCCATCCGTGAAAGCCACGGGCGACAAATCTCGCCTTGTACTTCTCCACACTCCCGCGCCCGCCCGTTCACTTTGTAGATCCATCGCGAACCTACCATCGATTTCCCCCACCGGTCTTGGGACAATCTCCTATGCACTATTCCCCGACGATCGAATCATTCTCGATCATGGCATCAACCCATGCGGGTTCCTCCACAGCCTTCCTCAAAAGAGGATGGCTCCGTCACAACACATTGACTCACAAGAGCCATGTGACCGTGTACTGAGGTCCGTGACCGGCTCTCCTCGTTCGCGCCCGGTGGCCGTAGGCATCCCACAACTCTCTCTCGCATCTTGGAGCCGCCGCTAGCTTTTGTAGCGCATGCGCCTCTCGATGGTTGGTGCTGCATGGGGTGGTTTCTTCCACTCGTAAACCTCCTCTTATGGCTGATCCACATCGTAAAGCTCCCCCTTAGGAACTAACAGCCCCTCATCCGCATGCAAGTGTAGCTCCCCCCTCAAGCGAACACCGAATGGCTTTCTCCTCCCGAAATTTTATATCCCGTCGCACAACAAATTTTGCGACTCGTCCGAAAATACACCGTAGTTGTGAGGTGCACGTTGTACCCCAAAAAATTCCATCCTCCTCGCTGGGATCCAAATTTTCCTTCTTGCATTCTTCGTCACATGCATGCAGACAGAGAACCAAAAATCCGCAAATGGGAAATATCGTGCCTCTTGCCGTACGTTTCCCCCTCCGTGTACTCATGCCAAGAACTCAGGAGGGACAATCGTTCGCACATACACCGTTTTATTGCATGCCCTTGCACCTTGCTGCATAGAAGGGGTAGTCCTCGATCATGCAACATCGCCCTACAAAGACCCGTGATCGCCTGTTTCTTCCGCCTACCCACCCCGTTCGCGGTGGGTTATGGGGTGCGATGAGCTCTCTCTCGAACCTTCGCGCTCGCAAAACTCCTTGCACCCAAATTCTCGAGATGAATTCACCACCTTTATCACTCAGAGCAATCACCTTCTTCCTCGAATTCTTCCTCGACTCGTGCTTTAAACTCACGTAACTTCGCGAATGTATCGCTTCTTCTTCGCATGAAGAAGATCCAAAAGACTTTCGAGAGAAATAATCAAAGATCACACAATAACCGTGCTTACCAAGAATCCCAGGAAGACCACACACGTTCCCCAGGGAATCCTCTCAAGGATCGTCGTGGCATGACTACCCTTCTCGCAGTGGTGTTTTCACATACTTCCCTAAAGTACACCCCTGCACCGATCCGACCGCGCAAGAGTGCCTAGGAAGCTCCGTAGAAACCGCCGCAGAATCTTCAAAGCTCCATGGTGAAGGTGGCCCAATCTCTCCCCGTGCCACAGTCAGCTCTCATCATCCCTACCACCACTTCTCCCGCCCGTATGCCATAGCCGCGTTGTACCATCTACCCCAACCGATAAAGGTTCTTGGTTTGAACCCCTATCTTTCTGTCTCTCCAAATAGTCTTATTGCGCATGAACGTTTTTCCTCGCTGCAAAGACCACATCACAGTGTCCCTGCCCTCCAACATCGCCACAGATCAAGTTCTTCTTCAATCCAGTATGCATGACATTCCTTCAGACAAAGGGTTTACCAAATTCTCTCCTCAAAGAGCAGGTATCGATACTTAGTTGGCACCGGATTCACGATCATCGCCCATCTCGATGTGCACACCCAAATCTTGTCCTCCATATCCGAGAACAACTCCATCTCTCGTCATATGAAATGACACACCGTCCAAGAACCATACCTCGATCCCATCACACTCGAAACCATGCATGTGATCGTTGAAAAGTCAAGCTCGAACCGTGAAGCCAAAGCCCATCCGTGCATCTTCCGCTTTGCTTTCAAGTCCTTCTTCTTCTTTGGACAATTGGTAGCATAATGTTCGTGATCATGGCAAAGAAAACACTTCACTTCGCCATATCTCGTTTTCACTTTTCAATTTCAACAAGAGGTGTTTTCTTACCTTTCCTTTCTTTGTTTAGCAACTGTAAGCTAGTTCTTTTCATCACTTCTCCCTTGATGAAGATCCATCACTATAGTCCTCCATTCTCCTGACAGAGATCCTACCAGCATTCCCATCCCCATGGTCTTCTCCTCGACCATTGACACTCGTCTTCGACAGGAGTGCCAAGCTCTCTCGGGCATCCACAGCCAACACCATGTCCTCGTCTTTCCATACCACCCCCACACTTCCCACCATCTTCGTACCTGGGCGAGAAATTTCTCGGAGGTATTTGGCGGCGGCCTGCCGCCTTTCTCCATCTTACGTTCCCGAGGCTTTATTTCCTTGAGCGCCGCTCTTTGGTCACTCTTACCGAATGATCCGTCAAAGTTTTCCACACAGAATGGAGAAGTTCTGCGCTGTACTGATACAACAGGATCATTACCACCTCCAACGCATCCTTCGACATTTGGCCATCTTTCTTTTGTCATGCATCAACTTTAGCGTGATCAGCGGGGATTTTGGACATCCTTATTCATGAACTCCTTCGTTGCATCATTATCTTCAATACCGTTCCATGCGATCCTTCCACGGCAACATACCCGAACGGCCTTCAAGAGCACTGAGCCACAAACCGCGCTGAAAAACATTTTCAACACCTACATCAAGAAAACAGAAATCCGCAAAACTTCAAATTCCACCTCAGCCTCAACCGTCGAGATTCCAGGAAAAATTATTTCGAAAACAGATTGACCCAAGGGCTTACTTTCAGACCAATTTTCTTCAAGAAAGACAACCTATAAGGTCCTTAGCTCCCATGCGTACTCCGTTCACCCAATAAGTTTGTAATCAGGATGATCAACTGTCAATAGCTCCATACCATGGCAGAAATTGAACAATAATGATTAATTATCCACCAGACTATCCATCACATAAAATTCGAATTTATATGCAGAAGACATAATCTCTTCCATCAGACTATCAAACATGGCAGAAGTAAAATCAAGCGATAACACATCAAATCAATACACATTACTAACACAAGATGTATGGGGAAAGCTTAGCATAAAACCCCAGCTCATTTTGTATATTATAATGAGAAATCATGTAACAAACTCCAATACAATACTCTCATAAAGTACCTTTCATTGCCAAAGTTACTGTCCAGCTTTATTGAACAGCATCGGTTCAAAACTACCGCCAATTGCCTTGCCTCTATTGCGCAATCCAGCCCTTCTGCTCAGGTATAGAGATTCAGTTTGGAATCCCTTGGATTAAGGAAACAATAATCATGGGAAATTCCTCCAAGTGTAAGTGTAACCTCATGTACAACCGATGTCGCCAATCGATAGCCAACCCCGCCTTTCATCTACCTCTTTTCTAACGTCTCCACCAACCCATCATGACCGTAGTGAATCGACAAGTTCTTTGTTGAATAATGATATTTAATTAAATTAACTAAATATTTAATTCACTCCACTCATAACTAATTGATTAGCTATTTAAACTAATCTCAACCGCTCAACCAGTCAAATCGTAACACAACTCCACTAGTCAGTTCCCCATTAACTCCAAACTCGCCACCGAAGTCCTAACTGAAGTCAACCATGCATGATGCCATAAAACCCTAGGAATAGCGTAATTCCTCTCGTTATATGCATGAGCCACTTCCAAGGCTCGAACCGAAGTGCTCCAAGAGTATAAACCGGTTTCATAGTCCAACATTATTAAGGGTAAATAATATTTGACTTCCCTATTTTAAGCAGATATGGCCTAAAAATAGACTTCGATCTATAGGTCCAAAAAAGAGAGTCCCATATATTTTTACCAACATTGGTAAACATCCAAGAATCTCATACCGCAATCCCCGGACTATGCTCCACAGGTCTAAAAATAGACATAGTCTAAAAATAGATTTTGCGCCGTAATTTTGCCCGCGGGCCCACTTAAGGAAGGTGACTTTACTCACTCAAGCTCCATCATCTGCCGCATTTTCACAGACCGTACCTGCAGATGCCATGGTGGAAGAATATGATCTTAATGGTCGAACAAGACATGGGAGATTGTCCCAAGGCTAGAGGGGGAAATCACAGGGTTCGAGATGGATCTACAAAGCAGCAGTACCGACGGAGTTTGGAGAAGTACAAGGCAATATTTGTTGCCTCCAGTTTCTTACAGATAGAGGGGATCGATTATGAGGAGACCTTTGCACCTCGTTGCAAGGTATTCTTCCATACAGAATATCTTGGTTTCTCCTATGAGATGGTGGCACATTCATCAGATGGATGTGAAGATCGCGTTCCTTCAACGAAGTCATTGAGGGAGGTGTACATAGAGCAGCCCGAAGGTTTCTAGATATTTAGCAATTAGTCGCATGTGTGTGCTCAAGAGAGCGATGTATGGGTTGAAACGTTGCCACCGTTCTTGGCACAATACCGTGACAGTACGCTATTTCACCCACTTGGATTCTCCAAGAGCAGGTGGATCCGCCAACTCATACCGCATTGTCGGGAGGGTAAGTTGTCAGGATCATTGTACTTTATGTAGATGATTTGATTTTGACAGTGATGAGTCGATGATATCAGCGGCAAGGAGGATCTTGTTAGAGAGTTTGAGATGAAGGACTTGGGCCTCCTTCATTATTTCCTCGATTTGAAATTTGGCAAATACAGTTGATGGGACTTATTTGTTTTGCAGGGTGACAAGTTCCTTTAGATACCGGAGTAGTTCAACATGCATGGCCGCAAGCCCGTTGATACTCCTCTCCCGGAGGCTGAGGAAGGAGGATGCTACTTCTACGGGAGGTAGTGGATGCCACTCGATAGTTGGTGGGTCGCTTATGTATCCGTCAATACACGACCCGAGGAGTATGCTATGTTGTTAACCATCTTTTCACAAGCTATGGTTAAGCCAAACAAGCTCTTCTCGAAGGAAGGCAAGTATGTATTGCGTTATCGTGAGAGGTAACATCAGATATGGATTGTGGGTACGACAGAGGATGAGGTGAAGCCATGGCTTCGCCGATGCAAACATTGGGAGAAGCCCAACGTACGTAAAGAGCACATCCGGGAGGGATATTTAGGGCATCGGCCTAGGCGTTACTTTCGCGCGTAGAAGTAGATATCCGTGGCATCAGCTCACAGAGGCCGAGTATAAGGCGCAAGCTCGCCGCATGCGAGGCTATATGGATGAGGAAGATCCCTGGCTCGTTGTTCGGCTCATACACGGAGCCCATCGTGATTTATTGTGATAACCCGCAGTTACACAACTCTCAACATCCGTATTTCGTATAGTATCCAAACACATCGACATCTAGTACCATCATATTAGAGATCGTGTGCAGTCGAGGATCATGTTATCACACATCTCCTACCTGAGAATCGTGATGCCGATATCTTGACGAAGGCGTCACCAGGAGAAAATTTGAATATCAGTAGGCAGATAGGGGTTGCATATAATCCATATCTTGTTGAGAGGGAGTGTTGAGAATGCAACAAGATGATGGAGCTTAGTGAAAAGAAGTCGCCTTCACTAAGTGGGCTCCGCAGCTATTTTTGGCGCAAAGTCTATTTTTAGACTATGTCTATTTCTAGACACAGTGATCATGGTCTATGTGAGTTGCAGATGCTATTTATGGATGGTTGGTCAAGTTGGTAAAACATATTGACCTCTATTTTTAGACATATCAAGCGAGTCTATTTTTAGACCTGCCGGGCCTAGCAGACTGTACTAATGTCATTAACTCTAATAATAATCGGGACTATAAACATTATCTTATCCCTCTTGCAAGACTTCGCCCGAGCTATGATATGGCACATGTACCGATGTATGAATTCACTTTATTCCTAGGGTTTAGTTGAGCTATTGCATGGGTTGACTTCCCGCTTAGAACTCATGGCAAAGTTTGGTGGAGTTGATGAGACAACATGGAGTTGTGTTCGCTTAACTTAGTTGAACTAGTTGTATTTTCTGTCGAATCGATAAATACACTAGTGATGAGTGGTGTGAATTAATTATTATTAATTCACTAATTATTAACTCATAAATCAACTAAATAATACATCGTTTAACTACGTTGCATGGACAAATAAAGGAGACCGTTGTTAGAGGTGGGTGAAAGGGTGAGTCTAATATCGCCAGAATTATACCGTGCATGAGATTGGCACACACATCGATTGATATTGCCAATGAGGACTCGCGCAAGACAAGCCAAGGGACTCAAATCTGGATCCTCACAATTAAGAACGTTGACGTTAAAGAGGAGGCAGCGACAGTGGAGGAGGATTTGAACTTGTGACTTGTTCATATCCGAGCTTGTGTAGTGTGTAACAACGGAGATAGTGCCGAGAGCTTGTGAGGAGTTTGTAATTATGATTGTTACATGTCTTCATCATTATAATATACGTATAGTTGGGGTTTTGTACCGTAATATTTCCCCATTACATACTCTGTTGATATGTGTGATTGATTAATGTTTCCTCAATGTACGCATGCGATTGTTTTTAATTCCGCAAATTGATGATCAATTATAGAAGAGGGCATTATGTATTATGCATGAAGCTCAAATAGTGTGTAATCGTGATAATCCTTGAATAACTCATCTATTATTCAAATTTCTACAAAGAAGGATAGAGCTTAAGTGCTCCCCTCTCTTCTCGTTGTAGCATCATCAAGTGATAAGTTCCTTCCAAAGAAAAAGATGATCTCTCTACAAAATGTCCTCAAGTTGTTCCTCCCATGTGTGTTGCCTTTGGTGAAAATTCAAATGGTTTCAAACATGAAAAAGTGGGACATACATGGAAACAAATAATATGTGGTCTAGAGGCCTTCTTGAGGCATGGAATCAAAAATATATTGGGAATCATCATCCCCACAGTGAAGCCCATCCCCGAGTTATCATCCACAAAAGTGAGCCACCCCTCCAACATGGTAACTCATGAAACATCTCCTCCATGTTAGGCTCTTGCAAAGAAGGTGGGTCGCATGGCTGAATAAGTGGGACTAAAACGTTCACCCCATCGCTTCTCTCTCTCCACTTATGATATGTATGGCCGCCGTTGATCTTGGTTGAAATATCACGGCCTCCAAGAATGATCCAAGTCACCCCATCAATCAAAACATCCATGAAGTGCCTCTCCCAAGAACTCAAGTTCTCCAAATGGCTCCTCCCACATGAAGACAAGAGGTGTAGCAGGGAAATCATGGTTTGTCGATTGCTTCTCCCGAAACATGTAAAGTATGGAAAATCACATCTCCAATGGGCACCTCCAACTCTTTGTACCACCCTCCCAACAAGGACCTCCTACAAATACAAGAACATCATCAATATATGGAAGCATAAACAAGTAAAAGCAAGTTTCCATGTGAGAAACTGTGGAGGGGGTGGATCATAGTTCCAAATGCTCTAACCAACATAAAGGTATCCCTTTGCCTACCTTAATAAAAGTATAACAAGTGTCTTTTCAGCCACTTGTGTACTACCACAATCATCCTACAAGATGAAATCATGAAAGTAACATGTGGTGCCAATGTCAGACACCAAAAATGATGTCGCATCCCCCTTAATCCACAAATAGATTGGCCAACAACAATGTTGCAAATTGCCTCAAGTACATCACAATACAAAATACAAGAAGGAAATACCATCCTTGGTACAATATGTTGCTCGTAAAAAATAAAGGAGAACAAATCATAAAGCATAAATATACATCCTATCATGTACTTTGGTCATTGAGTTGAAATGGCTCAATTGAAAATTCTCCCTTACTCCAAATGATTAGGGCACAGGACAACCTCTCCATCATCATCCGAGTTATGCCTCTCTCCATGTTGATACATCCTATTGGATGCCCTCCCAAGTGAACTCCTCCATCAAGGAATGATATGCTCAAAGTGCATGGAAAAAGAAAGATCACAAGTGTTGCATGTATATCTCTCTTCTTGTGCCTAAAATCCAAGTCAAGCAAAGATCATATCATGGTAATAAATGTCTCCATCCACTACTCCATCACTCTCATCTCCTACATGCCCATCAGTATCATATATGAAGTGATCCCCGGGAACACTCCATCAAAAGACCCAAGCTCCTAAGTGACAGCGATGTTACTTTTGTAATAAAGCTCTTGTCATTCATTTGCTCCATCCTTTGACATCCCACATGTCAAAGTCATCATCAAACATAATGCTACTATCCGTGAGAGATCCCTCCCAAGGTGGAAGTATATAATAACCCAAATTGGAACAACAACAATATTAAACAATACTCAAGCCAGGAAGAACATTTTAGCAAAGTAAGAGTAGGAGGCCAATATGGAGGCTCCTTAATCAGCTATACAATAGAAAATCAGTTTTAAAAATGGGGCCTATACAATTTACAAGAGGAAAATAGAAGACTTATATGAAGAAAACCCCCTCAAAAAGAGGTGTTGTAACAATGTATTAGACTACAAAAGGGATTGGTAGTGTTATTTTAAAGAGTTGCCAGCTTCTTGTACATTACACTCGCATCTCGGGAGCAAGATATGTGTACAAAATATTAGATCTATATCAGATCCTCGTACACTAAGAGCTCTACAATTCCCCCGGGTTTTTGCAAAACATGAACACAAAGAGTAGATCCGAGGTCTAAAGTTGCGTATCTATAGTAATATCAGGAAATCGAAGTAAAAATACAATAATTAGCATCAGATCTGAATATAACATGGATTATACTTATAATCCATGGATCACCATTAATGAAGGGCAGAACACCAACACTAGAGATATCTCCACCAAAAGTATGCCAAAAACACCCCGCAATTGTATACTTGCAAATAACGTAGTCCCGGAAGGAAAAATACATTGTAGGCTCTAAAATACCAGTTTGTTCCGATGCCAAGATCTGAAAATGTAGCTCCAAAGGTCTAATACTCTCTTACCAAGGGGATAAAAGACTCTCCTAATCGAAAAAGAGGCACTAGAATGGCCTAGATTTGAGTAGATCTAGCCTCCACTTGCCGTATCTTACAAGGACAACCCAACCCTCAGGATCGTTGTTGTAGGTGTAAGGTGAAGCTTGGCCAAATTACTGATAGTGGACAAGATCAACAAGACCCCTCCAAGATATACTCAATGGAAGAGGTGGGATTCTCAATCATGAACACCTAGTGCTAAGAAGTACTATTCCGAGCTAAACAACAAGAGAATGATATATGTCTAAACAAACAATATATTCGTAAATGTAATATCACTGGGCAACCCTTCTCGCTATCATCCCTTCTTCTTATAGGATAAAATTATTGCAAAAACCTAAACCATCTCAATGATTTAGCTCCTTTCACATGGTAGCCTCCATCTAAAACGCGTTGTGCATCTAGGAGGTTCACCGCATCTAGACATCGTTGTTGATTTGGTCATGGTTGACCTAGTCAAATAGCTCAATCCCTTCCACACATGAGGGTGTTCTTACAGCATAGCTCAAATTTAACCTTTTTCATATGGGGTATTGTTTTTTTTTATTATCTATTTTAAGGAGTTTTTATTGTCCCTCTATAAACATTTATTCTTGCCATAAGATAATGAAACAAAATTGTATATTCCCATTAGCTTGGGCTAACCGGAATATTATAGTCCTCCCTCCAACCGTTTCGTCCTCAAGAAATCGATAAGGTGAGTTTGCAACTCTCTTCCTCTTCCATTTGCATATACACTACAAGTACATAAGCTTCTCCATGAGCCGAGTGTTCCATCAAACCAACCTTCCATGAATTTTTTTCTCCAATGTTCTTATGAGATGTACATTATCCATCCCACAAGGAGTCAAGAACTCACATGAAACAAACATGGCTGAACCAATACTATCCCCGAAACATGTAGCATAAGGTACATGGAGATTCTCTCATTCCATAAGGTACATACATGCTCCCCATCCTCCCTCCATACAAGCCCATAAAAATTACAAGTATATCATCAATGTATGGAAGTAAAACCGCATACAAGGAAACATAAATTTGAGCATGATAGAGGTGGGTCATAATCTCACATATGATACCAATGTAGTGCATCTCCCCGCTCGCTCAAATCAAGACATGTTAAGGTTTCCACCACTTACTTGCCGCACATGTCATATCACCATGGTTGAAAGTTTGATATGTTTGGTGTTTTTGGGAAACACCCATCATGAAAGAAAATCTCCCTTGCACATCAAGGGGAGGTGACAAGTTCGAAATTCTGCAGTGGCCCAACAATTTCCATGAGATTTACATGATACATTACTCCTTATAGAGCAGGTCGCATAAAAATGGTAAAAGAACATGCAACTCGAAAATAAAACTTTGCTTTACATGATTAGATCTTTTACTAACATTCTCTCTCATACACAAGGGAGTTGTGCATGGATCTTTCTCCTTCCAAGGAAGGAAGACATGGCTGAAATGACTTCGCATAGAGTCCCATGTCTGCCCCAACTCCACATAGCTCATGCATTATTGAAATGTTGATGTAGTTCTTCTTCCAAGCCTTCCCAATCAAAGCTCCCCATGATGATGTTATAGATCCTCATGGAAGGCATATGGTTTAAACAAAACTCTTGTATGCTCCCTTGTAACATTCTTGATGCTTGAGCTTAGAATAAACATTAGATAAAATATTCTACTGATAATAGATGACTCCCCCTTGACTAAGAAGCCCTTCATGAAGCCGGTAATCAAGTATCATACATGTGTGTGAAGATCTTTGCAATAATTCACTATAGCTTGGGATTTCCAATACAAATCTACATCGCTTAACAATGACAACTAATGATGCATAAACAAAAGTTTTTTTTCATGTTATTGATCCTCTCCTCGACATATCCCGTGCCAAAGGTGTGTGTTGGAAGGTCGTTCCTTCCATTCCTCGATCCTCCCACAATACAGAACGTAAAAGAGATTGGGTGATGATGATAGGGGAAGAATATTTCCCTCCTCCTTGAGCTTACCCAAGTCTCCCAAAACTATAGCTTTGTCTTCAAGTGCTCCATTCCTCCTCGATCTAAGTTGGGTTAAGAGACAAGGTCTCTCCTTACTGTGTGAACCGAAATCGTGGCCTCCCGTGGTTTTCCACTAGATAATGAGGTTTCAAAATTCATCCTCATGCATAATAGATGGGATCCTCATGTCCTTGCTTCCATTGCGAAAATTCAACTATGTTTCATGTGGACGTCACATGAAATTTGGAGACCACTTTTAGTGACGCAAGAGTGCCTCTCGATTCGAGCATTTTCTACATTTTCTTTCTCCTAGCAATAGTGGATCATCTTCTCATATGCACGCTTTGTGACCCCTCCTTTGTTCTCGTCTCATTGTATATTTTCAGACACATACGCTTCATGTCTTCCATATGTAAACTTTTGAACTTCTTGCAACATGGAGAGCTCCCTCTAGTGGAAGCAATTTCCTGCTTCATCTCCATCTCCTAATGAAAATGTATCTCCTCCTCGTTATCATAGGACTCATGACCCTTTGCTTTCTCTCTCCTATCTCCTCATCGTGATACGCCCTATCATTAAGAGACCCTTGATTCCTTATTGAAGAATGAACCCTCATGTCTTCTCCTTGAGAAGAGATTTCTTGCCGAAGTGGCGCTTTTGGTTTTGGAAAATCATAAAGAATCTTCAACTCCTTCAACAATGTTTAGAAATGGAGTTGGCTTTATGGATTCTTCCAACTCATGCAAAGAATAAGATTTCTTGGGCTTGATTTGTTCTTCCCAATAAGCCAAACTGTCTTACATCAAATCTTTTCACTAGTCTCCTAGTGAACCTTGCATAAGAAGAGATATTTACACTTTTCAAGTGAAGAAGACTCAAATGTACCACCTGCATAAGCCTTACCTTGAAGATGCCAAAATGCCGATACTATCCTCATGGATTCTTCTTTCCGAAACTGATGCAGAATTGGAAATATGTTTCAAGCTTCCTTACCCAAGATTTTACTAAGTCTTCAAGTGATCCATCAAAATTAGGTAGAGAGAATCTACCGAAAGTGTGCTACTCGAACACTCTTCTTCTTACCATAATGATGTGATCTTTCTTCTTTAAGTTAACAAAACTCTAGGAAATTGAGGTTATCCTTGAATCTATCCGATTGAGACAAATATTCTTGGAGATAATAATGAAGAAATTCCTTTGTTATTCCTCCTTTCCTTCTTTTCGACAAGAAAGTAGGCATGCTCCAATGTTGTAGACGTTGTGTCGCCGAATGCTCGGTTACCACATAGTAAGAAGTACTTCGGGGCTTCCTTGATGTAAAAATATTCTTGGGGGATCTACATGTCTTTCTCCTTCTCATTACTCGGATTTCCCCTTTCATCTCATTCATAGCTTGGAGAAAGAGTTTTAGGAGAACCTTTTCTCCTTTCAATCTTCCAAATAAAGGGCTTTACCCTTTTCTTATGTGTCTTCGTGTAATCATACTTTTCCGTCTTCTTTCTTACATACCTCCTCTATTTTTCAAGAAGAGGCTCTTCTCTTCTCAGGAAAGTGCATATTGGCTTCTGCTGAAAGCATGAGTTGTGCCAAGATGATGCTCGATACCACTGTAATAACCCAAAAATGGGAACAACAACAATATTAAAGAATATTGCTCGAAAATAATGCAAACTTTAGAAAAAGTAAGAGTAGGAGGCCAATATAGAGACTCATCAATCACTTATACATTAGAAAATCAGTTTTACAATGTGGCATAGAATGTACAAGAGGAAAATAGAAGACTTATTTGAAGAAAAACCTCAAAAGAGGTGTCGCAACAACATATTAGACTAAAAAGGGCTTGAAAACGTTATTTTAAAGAGTTTTAGTAGTTGTAGGATATACTAAATTTGGAGCGTATATTTATACAAGATATTAGATCTATATCGATTCGTACACTAGAAGATCTCCTCTAAAAAATTTCCTAGGTTTTGAGCAAAACATGATATACAAAGAGTAGATCCGAGATCTAAAGTTGCGTATTTGCAAAATAATATTCATAAAATTTTGAAGTAAAATACAATAATAAGAAGATAAAAATCTAAACATAACATGGATTATATCTATAATCCATGGATCACCACAAGAAGGGAGAAAACTCTAACACTAGGTACCTCTCTTCCAAAATATGCCAAAACACCCTACAACTATATACTTGCAACAATCTACTTCCTTTGGAAGGAAAACTCGTGCTATAGGCTCTAACTCGGCTTGGCCCGATGCCAAGATCTGAAAATGCAGCTCCAAAGGTCTAATACTCTCTACCAGGGGACAAAAAAGACTCTCCCATTGAAAAGAGGTACTAGAATGGCTTAGATCTAAGTAGATCTAGCCTCCACTTGTCGCATCTCACAAGGACAACCCAAACCTCAATGTGATCAACGTTGTAGGTGTAAGGTGAAGCTTGGAAAAATGCCTAATAGTGGACAAGATCGTAAAGACCTCCAAGAGCTACTCAATGGAAGAGGGATTCTCGATCAAAGAACACTCAAAGGCTAAGAAACATCATTCTTAGCTAAACAAAGCAAGAGAATGATATATGTCTAAACAGAAACATATTCAAATTTAATATCATCAAAAACCATCTTATGTTGTCCTCCCTTCCTTTTATAAGATAAAAGTCTTGCAAAACCCTAAACCATCTCAATGATTTAACTCCTTTCACATGTGTAGCCTCCATCTAAAACCGCGTTGTGCATCTAGGAGGTTCACTACATCTAGACATCGTTGTTGATTTGGTCATGGTTGACCTAGTCAAACATCTCAATCCCTTCCACACATGAGGGTGTTTTATTAGAATAGCCTAGATTTAACCTCGGTTTCACATGGGGCATTGATTTATTCACTATTTTGGAGGCTTTATTGTCCTCCTTACACATTTATTCTTGCCATAAGATAATGAAACAAAATTGTATATTCCCATTAGCTTGGGCTAATTTAAATATTAAAATGGTATCGAATATCCTACAAGGTTGGGGCAAGAGTAGCCCATTTGCACCATGATAGCACCATCTCCTACCCTCGCAAGATCATGCAAAGTATGGGAGAAGATCAACCCATACTTTCTCTCAACAACCAAAGAAAAACTACTCTATTTTCCTCCCCACACCATCATCATAGAATCTAGAGCAAATCCGCTGAAGGAGAGTTGATATGAAAGATATCACATAATTCCAATACACCCAAACTCCTTTCTTCTTCCATGATGCAAGTGCCATGCCAAATTCCATCCATCCACATACCCTTTGAAATAGAATGTGTCATAGGTTGACCAAAATATTTCAAGAGTAACCAATGTGTTCTGCATCCCGTTGTCTAGTGTCATAGATCCGCAAATGGTTTCTCAACCTCTTACTCATCAACATCACCCATCCAACCCATGTGTAAGTGTATATCATCACGTCCAAAAGTGGCATCCCTCCAATGGAGAATACCATCCTCCCATATCAGATTCTTGTCTTTTCATTTCATGGTATGTTTAAATTAAGTTTAGAGATCTCCACTGAAGACCACTCATCAATGACCAAGTTGACCCCATAAGGATCCAAATAGGTGGTAGGAAAAACCTCCATCATGATGTGTAAGGTCTATCAAGGAGTATCCAACACAAACATGAGAGATGTTATCAATCCTAAGATGTCCTCCATCGTTTATCTACTCCCTTTTTTATATATATGGGAAGGGTCATCGTAATGTTCCAAACACACGGTGTTGGGGTATTCTCAACTCATAACCGCCGCTAAATGATTCGTGTTGTTGACTTCCATGATGGTGCAACATACCTCAATATCAGATCCAATGTTGAACACATAGTTTTTCAATGTATTTTTCAGACAATACTCATCCCATCCAACAAGAAACTACATTACAACCTCAAGGGTTGTGTGTACTCTCATCAATGATACATTAGGATGATTGTTTTTCTCTTCCTCGAATGTGAATCCACATGCTCAAGATAGTGAAAGTTTGTTGCTCCAAATCAGCAATATATTTTGACCC
The DNA here is from genome assembly GCA_034641835.2 of Pinus albicaulis. NCBI lineage: Eukaryota > Viridiplantae > Streptophyta > Pinopsida > Pinales > Pinaceae > Pinus > Pinus albicaulis. Next base: position 505,113,446 of record CM076576.1, on the reverse strand, counting down.
TTAGTCATGCAATGGATACATCCCCATCATCCTCCATATGATGTATTTAAATGACAAGAAATGGAAACATGTGCATATATTGGTACAACTTGGCAACATCTTGTACTACTACAAGGGTTCCTTCTTCCAATGTGATGGCTTCCCAAACTACCGATGATTATGGTCGCTCTTTCCGTAGCTTCATCATCGCTGGTACAAGTCTCTTATTCTTCATGCATCTCCAGAATAGTGCATGGTACTATAGCTATCAAGAGATCAACATCATCTTGCAAAAGGTGCAAGTGGCCTTCTCCCCCAAAACAAGTGCTCCCGCAAGAAATGGTGGTCGTGGCTTTCCTCCGATTTCTTCTTGTCAAAATTCTGATCAAATTTTGAGCAAAATCTGCATATGCGTGGGGCCACTTCGCATGATTGAAAACATGAATTAATTAATTGTTAGTCAATCTTCAAGGTGCAGTCACGTAAATTCAAATAAATTCCTTCTCTAATACCGGATGTAGTAGGAAAAATGCATCCAACTTCTTTCCCCAAGCCCTTGTTGTGCATGAGGTTGAACCATCAAAAGTAGACAATAGAAATCTATTTCCTTCATTCTTTCTATGCTAAAGCATCCTTTCTTCTTTCGAGTTGAATGAACCGTGGGAGAGTTAGATTCTCCCTGATACTCTAGGTTGAGACTTATTTTCTTCGCAAGATATTCACTTACAATCTCATGATCTAAGTTCTCTTCATTTCTATGCCTCTTATCTTTCAAATAAAAGGTCATAGTATGTTTCTTTGGAGCTCTATGCAATACCAGATCTTCTTTGCTGATAGGAAGTACATGGACCTTCCTCAACTTGAAAACCCTAACGTGTTTCTGCCTCTTTCCTTCCTTCATCTTGCTTGACCTCCTTGGTGAGGTCCTTCTTAGATCTCAAAAGAGATGAGATGAAACTCATTCCTCCCATTATTTTGATCTTTGTTTTCTCATTGCATCTTAGCTTGAAATTCAAGGTGCTAAGCCAAAGATCATGCTTTGATACCATTGTAATATCCCAAAATGGGGACTACTCAGTAATACATGCTAAAATAATGTATTTTTTATAAATGTATGCAAATAAAGTTAAATGCGCGCATTGATCCCTAGATCTAATATTATAGTAACTATATATGAAAGGAAATCAGAAACAAATCACTATTGCAGTTAAGCAAAATTTATGCCATAAATATCTCAAAATCATGCAAAAATGTCAGTGGACCGAAACCATGTATGAAAGCTGGAATAACATGACAAAGATTATTTTATTACCTTTGCAAATGTACATGCAGGTGATACATCAGATCTATAGCAAGAAGGTGGATAAAAATTTAGAGATTCAGTGATCCATGCATCATACAAGCTCTTTATCAATCCCCCCTTTGGGAGTTTTTAGCAATACACCATGTACAAAATGTAGATTTGAGTTTTAAGAATGTAAATCTATGAAATATTCAGATCTAGAAAGTGGATCTGATCTGATATAAACCATAAAATCAATATCCTCCAACAGATTCTAAAGTGAAGGGCAACATCCTCAACACTCAACAGAATTAGCTCTCCAAATGGTGCACCGAATCACCGTGTACGTGCTCCTTCAAAACTATGCAAATCTAGACTTCTTCTACACTCGTAGGGAACAAACTAATGTTGGCTTATGTTTCGGGGAAAATCAATTCTAGAGGTTCGTTGGGTTACAACCTCCACAGAGTAGGGCATGCTACTTAAGAAGGACTCACACAACCATACATGTTCATGAAAAACTAAATAGAGCATCGAGAATTTACCTGTGAACCTACGCGCGTTGAAGCAAGTATCCCGCGGGGTCCAAACCTCAAAGAACCATCCTTCCTTCTTAACCTGAAAGACAAGAAGAAATAAGCACGAAGAACTGGTTGTACAAAGATATATCTACTCTAAATGTTAGTGAAATCCATATGAAACATTAGATAAAACCATAATAAATGCTTAAATAACAATATTCTCATATATGCAAGCGACACTAACACGTATATTTCGGGAACAAGATGGTTTTTCCGTATTATAAATAGCATGTACAGAAATAACAAGTGGAGAGATCACCGAATCCTTCCACGATCTTCGAGCGTACCGTCGTCCGGATCCGTCCCACCTCGCTCACTAAGATTCCTTCCGAACCGGTGCATACGAGATGACATATAGGGAGATGAGTATCCTGTGAAACAAGGGCTTCCCGTAATGAATCGGGAAGTGTGGAGGCACGTGAATTCAGACTCTGGATAGGGAATACAATGAGTATAATATCAATAATTTCTCTCTCTCCCTTAGGCCATACACATGAGGGGCTTTTATACTCCCTCAAAGTAGTTTCAGTCATTGGAAACCGCTGGTCATGTGCTAAGGTGGTTGAACTACCTAAATAACCATCAACCCCGCCCGAAAATAGGGATTTTTTTATATATATTTTTAATGATTTTAATGGCATACGCGGAAAAGTACATGTGGACTCGCGTATACACGTGAAAAGTCCGGGGCATAACCGCGTATGGGGATTTTTACACTATTTTTAGTGAATTTTGGTCCAAGTCTCAGAGGAATAAAAGCCCAAAGCCATAAAATTAATCATGAATCATATGAAGGTGAGAAATGATGCTATAACAGATGCCCCCTAATATATGAGGCCTGAAGGGGTACATGATGGCCGAAATGTATTATGCACATAGAAAGAACTTCGCAAGGAGCTGAGAGACTTCACCAAATTTCAGACCTACCAAAAACCAATGAAAGAAAAACAGAGATTCAATCATATGCTGAAGTAGCATACCCATGCTCAACAAAAATACATCATATAAAAAGTACCGAATAGATCCAACATGTATACAAGTATAGTCAACCGAAAGTACACAATGAACTATCCGAGCAATAGCCCGGAAATATAAGTCTCGAATCAATGTCCAAGTATCGCATATAGAAAGCCGATCAACAAGGATGGTGCAACCGGATGTCCGATCATATAAGTAACCGAATCTCCAAGTACCGAATCATAAGAGGTGGTACAAACGGTACAATCACGCAACTAGGGAGCCAACATATAGGATGCCGCCACTAACCGCAATATAAGGGTGATCGCATCACCGGGAGAAACCAAATGGACCGTCAAAAGTGAACCGAGAAATGGTGATGCAACCCGAGGTCTTCACCGATCACTATGGCACACCACACAATGGGAATAAATGAGTCAAGTCGACCATGTGAAAAATTTCCATGGATTACCGTTCAATGATGTATACCATTAACCAATGCGTAGACAAACCCACCAATAATGAAAATGAGCGTCAAGGTGCTCCCGCACAATCCGACAAGTGCGAATGAATGAATTGAAGTCGAACACTTGAAAGAATCTACCAATCAGGAGGCAATGATGAATCCCCATCGTCGATACGCAAGAGTCTCCGCTATTGATGATCGCAAACCCCAAGGTATCGAAAAGACTCTAGACCTTATTCCTAGAGCAATGACAGGGAGTCGAGGGTACATCCACGGAAGAAGCATTAAGGCATCCCACATCAGTCCAGCCACAGTGTAACCCGCAGGCCAAGATTTGGAAGGAATCGGACTTAAGTAGAGCGGGATGGAACCAAACTCAAGTACATTTCCAACATGCACAAGATGAAGCTAGCGCACTAAGAACCCTCCGAACCAAATCCAATACTGAAAGCCGACAGAGGTATGAAATCCATCAAGGTCAAATGGAAATCAAGGTACGACTTAAATCCGGCGCATAATGTATGCCGACGTCGAACACAGGGGGAAACCACTCACCAAAGACCCATAATGATGATCAAATGCTAAGCACAAGGTCACCTATCAATGATGGAAATAGGCCAGGTGCAGCCTCTAGGTTTCCAGTTCCCGCAGCAATGTGTCGGGGCCGATAAGAGACAAACCCCGCCGCAAGAAGTCAATGGGGACCTTCTCAAACCAAAGACGAGCAACTTAAGACCAAAACATCCGATGTGATAGAACAAGATACCGACAAGATCAGAAGGCCGACCGAATAATGAGTCAAGAGACACCGCGTAATGGCCGACTCCGGTTAGACTTCCTCAACAAAAGCACGACTCGTGATGACCATGGCAAGAAAGTGACACCGTATAAGTCTCAGAATGCAGAGGTTAACAAACTCTCCATAAGTGATCGGAAGAGATAACCAAATGGGGAGGACTCGACAAGTGAAACAAGGCAGTACCGAAATCCTAGGTCAATACTAAAACCATCCCAAAATGTAGGAAATATACATAAGTATATGTGCTTTGTTCAAGGGCGACAAACCGACTCGTACCGCCATGAAAACAACGAAGATACATCCCGTTCCCGCTCTTTTGTTATATTTGATTTTTTTGTCTTTTTCATATAATAAGTCTGAAAAGACAAGAATGCTATGGTACAAATGGATAGAACAAGTATCAAAAAATCGATGCGTACCAGTTCCCCGGGATTGAACAATCCTATGCTCAATGCAAGGTGGCGGAAATCGGTAAGCGATACTCAAAGGAATGTTCCATCCATGGGTAAAGTGTCAAGTCGCGATAGCTAAGTATGCAATGGCTAACTTGTATAGATAGACAAGGTCAAAAGTTGGCTTAAACATCGAGTCCAAATGAAGTCGGCTAAAGGCCAGGATAAACAAGTAGCCAATATGCAATGCAAGAATACAACTTAACGACACCAGGGATCCTCTAGGGTAATAGCCGAAAAATGATAGTGAGAAGAAGAAGAATGAAGCTTCAACACGTAAGTCATGGCGGGACTAAAGAGGACTCGAGCCTACAAAAACGCAAAGAGCATGGGCAATAAGTGATAAAGGAAAGGAACTAACTAGGTAGCCTTATGTAAGAGCGTTTCTGAATACCAAGTCATGATTGAATAATCGGCGAGTGAAATGGGTGGTAATAGTCATGACCTCGATGGAATCGACCCTATGGCAAGTGATCAAGAGTGGAGGTTATATGGAAGATGCAAGGGAAAGTGATTTCCCAACCCATATGCCAAGAAGATCAGGTGGCACTGGCCAAGGACGAGTCGCAAGTAATCACGGATCAAAAACTCGAGTCTCAAATTCACAAAATGTACCCGAAAACATACCAAATCAAGTAATTTCCAAGCATCCGTGTTATGCAAATTTTTAAGATAGATTGAAGAAATAAGCATAAAATTTTTTTGCGAAAAATTTTCAACTTTTTGGACATAAATAGACAAATTACCTCATATTTGGTTCATTGTTACATTGCTGATTTGGAAAAAAGTGCTCTGGAGCAAAAAACTTCTTTCGTCAAAACAGGAGCAACCGATCGTCAAATCGCACCGAATTTTTCAGGTAAGTTCATAAACCATCCTTGCAATTCATTTTGTCCGTTCATAAATTAAAATTTAGTAATTTTCACCGTAGAATTCCTTGCTAAAAATTACGGGTTTGCGCATATGTGGGTTGGTAATGACGAAGTCGCGTATACACGCGACTATGCACAAATAAAGTCGCGTATGCACAGACCCAAATGAAAAAAGTGTAGCTAATGAAGGAATTAATGAAACTTTGCAGGATGACCATATCATGGAGAGAGCGTGAACACAGTGCAATTGATCAAGAAGTCATGCAGGACCAAGCATCACTAAATATTTTTCGGAATTGCGGATTGCTCAAGTTTTTCAAAATGCCAAATATGAAGAGTAATGTCCGGTTGCTCGAAATGCTTGTGAAATATTGGGAACCAGAAGAGGACTGTTTCATGATAGATCATATTCCCATACACATCGAAGTGGAAGATATATATTTTATTACTGGACTCTCCCGGAGGAGGGAACTAGTAGACTTGCACGGGAAGCCTTTGGGAGGGCTAACCATGGAAGATTACGTCCACGTGTACTATGTAGAGGGTTCCAAGAAAGTGGGAACTCAGATTGCAGTCAAATATTTAAGAGACTTGCACATAAAAATCCTCATTTTTACCATTGGGAGAGTAGCAGGATCAACTTCTCTACACCAGGCATCCAGGACGCAGCATAGCAGTGGAATGCTTAACTCATTTATATGATTGGTGCACAGCTCTACTGATGAACATGAAGCAACAATTGACTTCTATCCGAAAGGAAAAGACAAATTTTTTTGGATATGGTACAATTTTGATGACATTCTTCTTTGAGAAGATACCAGCATTGAGACCCAGAGTGATCTCTACCATCAGCAGCCCGAGAGGCCCAAGAATTACCCGCTGGGCAGACATGATGAAGATATTGGGGGGAAGTGAAGTTCCTCGGACCACTTGGGATGATGAGTTTTTCCTTTGCTGGGGAGAACAAATCATTACTGTGGACGACTATCCCTATGCCGGGATGGACTTTCGTGGCGATCCAGATCTTGTCCTTCCACCAGGCGCGGCATGGGGAACAGTCGGTAAGTTTGCAATTTTTTGACTTATATAATTTTTTGGATTTTTTCAAATATGTATGAAAAATGAAAAACAAACATGTTTTTGATTGGATTCATAATGACTTTAAAAATGATCATGATACAGATATTGGACCAGTTCGACCTGAGGATTTCCCACGACACAAGCGTCATCGAGGCGAAGCGGATGCAGTGGATTCAGATAGGACCCTCCAGGCTGTACAGAGGAACTTGGAGGGATTAACCCGCCAAGTACCTATGGCTGCAGTGGAAAATCTGTCGGAAGCCATCCAGAAATGGGTGGTAGGAGTGCCCCGAGACTGGGTACGGTTATTCTGCCGAGTTGCCACTGCGATCGTGTTCTATAAGAACACAACTTCTGGGTAGGGACCTCAGGAGTAGATAGATATGATGCATCAGATGACTGTATATTATTTGAGACTGAACATGATCGGGCATAAGCCCAATTTTTGTATGACTCTATGGATCCAAATTTTGTAAAGTTTTTGAACACTCTGATGATATATATACAGTGATGTTTGATGTGATGTGATAAATGTATCAAAATGTATGATGTTTTTGATGATTAAATTTTATTGTATGGAATGATTAATATGCGAATCTAGTGCTTGATTAGCTAATGAGTCTGCCATCCAATTGTCAGCTCGAGGAATATGAATGAAAGTTAAAAATTGAAATGATCTTTGTAACAAACGTACCCTCAAGAAAAACCGGAGTAAAAATGGATCTCGAACCCAATAAGTATTGTTCAACTGCGACACCACCAACTGAGAGTCCAAGAAAACTACCAACGAATCAACACCTAAATATATTGCCTCCGAGAGTAGATAAACAACTGCAGTGTATTCTACTATTTTATTGGAAGTAGGACCAATGTAGACCCCTCTTGATACTAATAGCTGACCGAATGGATAATGAAGTACCCAAGCCGCGGAAACTAAGTTCCGGGTGTGTCTACTAGCACCATCAGCGAAACCAAAATGACTCATAACATCCAACACAACCTGCCAAAGCAGATAAAAAACATCACCGTCGCATCAAAGATCGAGAATCAACCAGATATGTACAAAGCAAAAACTACTATATACAAAAGCAACATGCCAGGCCAAAGCCTAGGCATAATACTTTTTCAAATAGAGCCCATTTCGGGGCTCCGGCAACTCGTTCCCTTCAAAATCAACCAAGGTATATGCTCCTTTCTTAAGGACTTTCTTAACGATAAAGGGGCCATACCACATAGACTTAAACTTTCCTGCCCCCAGGGCATCTTTTTCTTTGGCATAGACCAAAACAAGGTCACCTTCCAAAAAACCCCTAGGCTTGACTGCCTTATCGTACTGAGCTTTAACTCGGTTTTTATGTGCTTCATTCATCGTGGTGGCATCCCAACGCTACTCATCAAGATGTTCCAGATGAAGGAGTTGTTCTTCAAGACTAGAAGTGTCAGGAATAAGTTCAACAGCTAATTTAAGAGAAGGAATCTCGCATTCAATGGGAAATACAAATTCCAACCCGTGCACTAGATGAAACAGAGTAAAGCCAGTTGCAGCTTTCACTGACATCCTGTATGCCCAAAGTGTAGGATATAACATAATATGCCAGTTGGATCTAGCTTTATCAATTGTCCTTTGAAGAATTGTATTCAAGGATTTATTCATGGCTTCCACTTGCCCATTGGCTTGAGGATAATACAGAGATGAATGCTCCTGCCGAAAACCCAATTTGAGAGCCAACTCAGCCATCATGCTATTCTGAAAATGACTGCCATGGTCAGTGACAATCTCTCTAGGAATACCAAAACGAGCAATAACTTGGTTGAAAAGAAAAAGAGCTGCAGTCTCACCATCATTCCCAAAAGTAGGCATAGCCTCAACCCACTTCGTAAAGTAGTCTACTACTACAATAATGTACAGTAATGACTGGAAAAAACAAAGCTAGATGAGCACGCATTTTTCGCGTATAAACCTGACACGGATGACACTTTTTGACCGACTCCATACAATCTTTGAAAATCGAAGGCCAAAAGTACCCAGCACATAAGATCTTTTGGGCTGTAGCAAGCCCATATAAATGACCACCACAAGCTCCACTGTGGGAATCATTCAGCACAGCCTCAGCTTCTTTGAGAGTTAAGCAGCGTCTCAGGATTGAATCAACCCCTCGACGGTATAAAGCATCACAAATAATCAAATAATTCTTGGCCAAGTGACGCAACTTATGACACTCATCTTTCGAAAAAGTAGAGGGAAACTTCGCAGTCTGAAGATACACAATGATATCTCCATACCAAGGATCCTGTGAAGAGATAAGAAATAAATGTTCATCCGGAAAGGATTCATCATAGATCATCTCCTCCCCACAGGGCAACTCGAAGATCAATTATGTGAAAACCAATGATTTGTTGGACTTGGCAGACATAAACTCAAGATCAAAATCCTACAAAATCACAATCCATCTATTGTATTTGCCCCCAATTACTCACCTACTGAGGACAAACTGAAATGGATTGGCTGCTGCCAAAACATACGTTTTTCGTAGAATAATGTAATGTCGGAGTCGCTGCACAGCATGAACTGCTACTAAAGCTAACTTTTCTATTGGAGTGTACCGGAGTTCAGGTCCTACCAATCCTCGACTAAGATAGTAAATAACATGCTCTGCAAGAGCATCATCCTCCTGAACCAGAACCATACCAATGGTAGATTTTGCTGCTGCCAGATACAAAAGGAAATCCCTGCTATAATTAGGTGGACTCAATAAAGGAGCAGAGGTCAATGCTTTTTTCAAAGCATCGAATGAGCGTTGAGCGAAGTCGTCCCAAAGAAATGGAATTCCCTTCTTCAACAATCTCATAAATCCCTTGGTAACTTCAACATAATTTACGATAAATCCCCACAGAAAATTAGACTTTCCTTGTAGACTTTGAAGTTGACGAATAGAAGACGGGGGAGGCAACCGAAGTATTGCCTCAACCTTGAAGGGATCTACCCTAATCCCTTCCCTAGACACAATGAATCCCAACAACCGACCGGATGTAACCGCGAAAATGAACTTGTTCGGATTCAATCTAATCTTATAGAAACAACATCATTCAAATATTTTCCGGAGGTGAGCAGGATGATCCATCCTCTTTCGAAAATGAGCAGCTAAATCATCTAAATACGCCTCGATAATCTTTTTGATGTCATGGAAGGCATATGACATGGCCTGCTGAAACGTAGCCCCAACATTTTTAAGACCAAAAGGCATCTTCTTCTAAGCAAAATTACCCTAGGGACAAATAAAGGCAGTCTTATGCTGATCTTCAGGACGAATAGTAATCTAATTATATCCGGAGAAACTGTCCATGAAGGAGAAAATATCATTACCAGCACACTCGTCAATGATCTGATTGATAAATGGTGTGGGTAATTATCTTTAGGACATGCTTTATTAAGGTCTCTGAAATCAATGCAAACTCGAATTTTTCCTTGTTTTTTATCTACGGGAACAGGGTTCGAAACCCATTCAGTCAAAGGAACAGGGAAAATGAATCCCGCCTTAAGCAGTTTCTCCACCTCAGCTTTGATAGCTTCTGCCTTCCTAGGATTGATCGGACGAAGTTTTTGCCTCACAGGCTTAGCGTTTTCGTAAGTCTTGATCTCATGCTGGACAATAGATGGATCTATACCAGGAATTTCCTCATAAGACCAAGTGAATACATCCCTATACTCTTTAAAGAGCTCGGTGTAAATCTAAATCTCTTCACAAGAACATTCAGCTCCGATGAAGACATTCTCAATAATATTGGGATACCTGGAAATGTTCACCGGGATAGTAGGAGAAATCACAGCCATGTTCCCTTCAACATAAACCTGTGTTGGTGCTAAAGGGTTTAGGACTGGGTGAACAGGACCAAGAGACTGAGGACTTGGAAAACTTGTTTCAACTTCACTTAAGTCAGGTAAAAAGTAAGACCCATGATGCAAGTCATCCCATGGTCTATCTATACCAGTCATGGCTTCCAGGATGGCCTCTTCAGATGGAAGAGTGGTATCAAGGCAATCATGGGTAGAAGAAGAACTAAGTGTCCAAGTCGGAGCCACATCTCCATCCAACTCTTCCGGTGAAAGAGGAGCTGGACTGGATTCTGCAGATTCCACAATAGGCTGATAAGCAATCTCAACTGCAGACATCGGAAATGCCATTCCACCCACTTGTCCTTCTGCTAATGTGGCAGTAGGGGAAGGTAAGGTACAAGGGTCCGAAAAATAATGAGTTCTAAAGAACTCTCTTCGAAGAGGAGCCTTGGAGGATGAAATTGCATTTATATGTACCATAGGAGGAGGAATATCGAAAGTACCCATCAAGGAAGAATACATTCCAACCCCTAAATTCTCAACAAGCGCCTTAGTATTATCCAACTTTGGAACAGATGAGTCAGTAGACGCATTCGGGTCTACAGGAGGACAGTCCAGTTGATCCACTGTAACGATCCTCCCTTCGTGAGGGAAACAAATAATCCGAAATAATGAGGATGCAATGGCATCCATCTCGTAAATCCAGTTTCTTCCCAACAGAAGGTTGTAGTCCAAGCTTGCATCCACTACCTCAACCTCTATATTCACAGTTTTTCCCCCAACACAGATAGGCAAAGCTGGGACAATAACATGCGGTCTGTGAGAATGACCATCGAACGTAGTCAGAAGATTGGTAGATGGAACAAATTTGGGAGATCCAATCGTCTTCCAACATGTGAGAGACATCACGCATGTGGAAGCCCCCTCATCAACAACCGTCCAAAAGATGTTGCACTTTCGGTACGATGATTTGATATGAAAATCCATATGATGGGGGAGTCTCTTCTTAAAATTAGACATATCAAAAGTAATCAGAAGAGAATTTTTTGGATCAATAGCCCCAATGGCAGTGAGCAAAGCACTGCGCTGAGCCGGACAAGACTGGAGTACCTCTAAAGCCGACATAGCACAAGGACTCTACGCCAGATCTTCCACAATAGAGTAGTTCTGGGCAGCCCTAGCGTTTGGATTAATCGTTGATCGCTTAGAAGATGCTTTGGGCATCCGAGGCATAGACTCAACAGTAGGCTTTGTAATTTGAAGCAGCTCAGTAGCATCAGGAGTATCCTTAGCTTTCAAAGACTCTTCTCTACCATAATCACGGGATCTCGTAGCGACATCCACGTGAGCACTCATCATGAATATGTTCGATGGAATTTCCCCTTCCTGGGTGCCCCCAGAGGAAGCCACAAAATTTTGATTCGCGCTAACAACTAACTGTTGCCCTTGGGGAAAAGTGTTTATTAACATGCCCGGGAACTAGAAGAACCCTGCTGAGCTAACAAGTGTTGTGCATCTTGAATTTTAGGGCAAAGGTGTGTGAGATGGTCTCCAGCACACAGCTTGCATGGAAACTTCACTTTCTTTTTCTCCTTTGGACCCTGACCAACATGCTCATAGGTTTTATTCGCATTACCCTTCCCATTCTTGCCATTTTTCTTATTATTTAGTCCCTTCTTCTTCCCTTCGGATTGTTGATTTCCTTTGGGATCAGAAGCTTGGACAACATTTATGGACAAATATTGGGAAGGCGATGACTCAGCAGGCACAGCCTAACCAGAAGGAGCAGTTTGCGAAGACAACTGCTGCAATTGAGTAAGCAGGCTGGCTACACCACTATTGATCGACCCGATAAGCCCATCACCATGAGGACCAGGCTTAGTTTTGGATAAATATAATTTGGAGAGAGGAGCATTGGGAAAATATTTGTGGAGGACCCCAGACTGAGAATAGATCAGTTCCAGCTGTTGGGCCCTAAAAATGGCCTGCTCCTCAGAAAATACCCCAGACAGGGATACATCTTTAGAAATGTCTGACTGCAGAGATTTCAGAAACCATTCCAAAAGGAATTCTCCTGGAATATGAGCTTCAATAAGCCTCTTCCTTCTCCTCCATTCCTGAATGTGATCAGAAATGTGGGTTGCGTCATCCTGCTTAAAATTAGCTAGGAGTTCAGCCCCAGTGTCGTATCGGATAGGCAACTGGAAATGGTTTAGAAATTTAACATCCAGTTCTCCAAATGTAGCAAAACTGCCTCCAGTTAGCTCAATATACCATTTGACAGTGTTTCCAGTTAGGGTGCATTGAAACAATCTCAACCTAATCGAATCATCGATCAAGGAGTTAGAAGAACACCATAAATGGAAAGTGTTGATGTGGTCAGCCAGATCCTCTCCGTTCTTGCCTTCAAACTTTGGAATGTCTGAAGGTAGTTTGGTCGGGACCGGAGGCCACCCCGGACTGTACCGAATTGGATCATTCATCAATTTTGACAGATCTGGCAAGTTTAACGTTGCTAGAAAAGGTAAACGAGGCAGAGCCTAAGGATTCCATCCTTGATAGGATGAATTCCCAACATTCTGAAAAGAATACCCTAGATTTGATGAGGCACCAAGTTTCCAGAAAGAACTCGTAGAAAAATGAGAAGAACCTCCTCCCAACGCAAAGTTACCAAAGACCGAACCAGTTCCCCCAACTAAAGTATGAAATGAAGAGGAAAGCCCCTGATAGGGGTTCCAGGCATTAGAAAAAGGGGAAAAATTCTGATAAGAACTCGACGAAGGGAAAGAAGCATTCCCTTGGTGACCAGCGTAAAACTGATTCCCTGCCCCCGCTGTAGTGAATACAGGGTCCCAACCTGTAAAAGTAGTCGAATTTTGACCTCCATACCAAGGGTTGAAACTCTGGGTCTGAGAAGTAAACGGAAAGGACCCTAAAGAAGGATTAGAACTAGGAATATGTCCAGTTCTGAAGGGGAACCCTTGAAAAGAAGCTGATCCACTAGCCATGGAAGACATGGGTGTAGATCCAGCTGCAGCAGCGGAAAAGGAAAAAGAAGGAATCCCACTAGTGGGCATCCCAAAACAGAAGGGACCAGATTGAGAAGCATGTGCTTGGGTGAAACCAGAGCCAAACATAGCAGCACTAGAGGCAATCAAAGATATAGCAATAGTGTCCCCTCCTTCAACAGAAGCAGGAGTCTAAATGCCTGCAGCACTCACAGCAGAAGCCGCATTCCCAGTCGTGGCCATCGAAAGGTATGTATAATAAGGAGGATCTTCTGGTCTCTCTGACTCGGGTCCGATGTATTCAACAACGAATGGATAATCAGGAGGAAGAGGAGATGGAAGTGACTCTGAGGGTTCAGACACTTCCTCTACCTGTACTTCTTCCTGCGGAAATAATACTCGCGAGGTGAGCGGAACACTCCTCTCGGAACCAATACCAGAATCAGCTATGAAACCTTCAGACCCTTGTGGAGGATCTCTCTCCACTGCGTCAAACACCATAGGGTGGTAACCACATGCTAAATCACTCCTACGCCTTCTTGAAGAAGGCTCTGGACTCTCGGGAGATAACCCCCAGATTCTCCTCAATTGACGAGGCGCTTGATCAGCCACTTTAACAGGTTTTAATTAGACTCAAAAAGTATAAAGCTAGGTAAGCTAGGAGCAAAGAGCACTCACTACAAAAAATAATCCCTGAGATACAATCAAGCAAACAACCTTCAAGTATTTCTGCTCCGGGTGATTAGGACTGGACACCAAAATACAAGAAAGAAAAATATAGGACCTCCCGAAAGTAGTCTGGGATAATTACGGCCCAGGCCTACTAGTGAAGGTATCAGAAACAGTTACGCCGACCTCCTAACGACAGCCTTTGCCGGCTCAAGTACCCAAGCTTTGCAAGGGCACCCCCCAGAAGTATTGCTGAAAGTGATGCGACGTCTGCCTCAGGTACCACGGGTATTCCCCCCCGCAGTCACCTATGTGGAACCTAGGAGTGGCAACTATGGGCACCAATCCGTGTCAGAAGCCAGGCGGAACGGTCTTGAGGTCAGATTCAGCAAATCAGAGAGGGGGTATCTCTCTTCTCGGCCTTCACTTCCCCTCGTGCTTGACTCTCTGGAGGAGAGCTTTCCTGGTCCACCTAACGGAGTTGGATTTCGCTCAATTAATCAACTTCTATGTTTTTTTTGAGCGGCCTTGGAGAGTTAACTCTCCACTCACCTAATCCAAGGCCCTACAACCTAGCTAGTTGGTGAATGACACTTAGAAAACTTGCTAGTTGATTTTAAATTATATCGCTTATTTTAATCGGCTGTTATGTTAAGTCAAAGGGATGCGGAAATGAAACTTATGGTGTTTTGACGCAGAAAAGAAATTAATAAAAACCAAACTACATGCAAATGCAGTTATTTTCTTTCGATGAAAAGCAACTTCTACATAGGTTCTACGAGATTAAAAATTTTTATTTTTCTTTTCAGATAACAAACTCACACTCGCAAAAACTATGAAAATGACTAAATGCTTAAGTGCACCTGATGCAAATCACTAAAAGCATGCAAATTCTAAGATGAAAAATCTCCTAAAGCAGAGAGAAATTTCCCAAAGATCCTTCAGTTTTATCTCTTTTTGGTTGTCCAGAAAGCTAGTTCTGACAATAAGAAAATCTTAATATAAAGACACCAAAATTGCTTGAAAACCAGAGGAAGAAATCAATGACAACTCCTTTCCAAAATCAAGTCAAAATCCAAAGGTAAGAAACCTCAACAAAGCTTCAAAAGATATAATGGAACGAAAACAAAAATACAAAAACAAAAGCAAACAACAAAACAAAATTTTTTTTGAGCTTTTGAGTTTTATAAAAGAAGAGTTCGAAAAGACCAAGAAAACTATCAAATCCCAAGCCAAAAAACACTGAATTTCAAGCAAAAACTTCAAAAACGCTCCAAATCTTATAGGGCTAACTAGTAGCAAGATTTATATGAGCACAAGAAGACACGAAACTCAATCACTCAGCCTAGAAGAATAGTACAACCTTGCAGCAAACAAAAAACTTCAAAGAACCAAGAAAGACTCTTCAAAAGTTGCGACAAGACCTAGGCAACTGAACTTAAGAAAACCAACCAAGAAATAGGAAAAAATCGGAGTGAAAAGCAAGACACAAAGGTAGGAAAGAGTAAATGAGCAGGAGCTCTCTGTTCTGATAAAGCAGAACAACCAAGAATCCCCAGAAAGAGATCTTGGTACTCGAACCGGAAATGCCAGCACAAGAAACAAGACTTTGCCAAATAAGCTAGTTTTCAACCAAACAAGAGAGAGAAAAGACCAAAGACCACTTTCTACACAATCCAGAGGGTACAAAGACACTGCAGGAACAGGTCTCCACAGACAGATAGGACTAAAAATCCAAGAAATCCAAAATTTCAAACTCTACCCAGGTATACGCTACTTGACAGTTTGACAATAAGCGTGCATACGCGACTGTGCTAAAGGAAACCTGCGTATACGCGACTACCTTTAACAAAAAATACGTGTATACGCATCTATGTACAGAAAAACTCACGTATATAAAGGTAAATAATGAAAAACAAAAAAGATCAAGCCTGGATAAGGAACCAGGGCTTCAGTCTGACTGAGAAAGAGTAAACTAGACTAGAAATAAAAGTTAAAACTGTTGGAAACCTATCAAACAGCTGAAACCACCCAACAGGGGAATCACAAGAATGTGGTCCCTAGTGGAGTCACCAGTTTTGTTTCGGGGAAAATCACCTTAGAGGTTTGTTGGGTCAGAACCTCCACAGAGCAGGGCATGCCATTCAGAAGGACTCACACACAACCATACTTGAATGCAAAAAACTAGATAATAACGATAGTAGAACTCACCCGTAGTCCTACATTCGATGTAGATCTCTTGGGGTCCAAACCCCCAGCAACCTTTCTTCCTCCTTCAACCTGAAAAACAAGAAAGAACGTGCACGGAAACCTAGTTGTACAGCATATATTTCTCCTAAATGTTAGTGTAATCAAGGTGAAATATGATATAAACGATAATAACTGCTTAATAATCAATATTTCCACATATATAAATAGATACTAACACAGAAGTTCAGGAACAAGACAGTTCTTCATTATTATGAATAGCATGTACAGAAGTAAAGAGTGGAGAGATCACCTGAATCCTTCCACGATCTTCGAGCAGACTGTCGTCCGGATTCATCCCGCCCTTGCCTCGCTAAGAAAATTTCAAGACTTGTGCACTCGAGATGGCATATAAATGGATGAACATCTCCAGGAAACAAGGGTTTCCTGTATAAATCTGGGAAAGTGCAGGAGGCACGGGGAATTAGACTTGAATTGGGATTCCAACAGAGTATAATGTCTATAAAATTTCTCTCTCCCTTAGGCCATGCACATGAGGGGCTTTTATACTCCCTCAAAGTAGTTTCAATTAGTTGGAAACAGTTGGCCATGTACTGGGGTGGTTGAACTACTGGAGTAACCATCAACCAAGTCCGAAAATAGGGAATTTATATATATTTTTAATGGTTTTAATGGCATACGTGGAAAAGTACATGTGGAATCACGTATACACACGGAAAAGTCTGGGCATACCCGCGTATGGGAATTTTAACACTATTTTTTAGTGAATTTATTCAAGTCTGTAGGAATGGGTGCCCAAAGCCATAAATAAAATCATGAATCACCTGAGGGTGAAAAATGATGCTATAACACTGACATACATTCACAACAAATACATTTAACAACGACACCATTGAATTTCACATGGCGATAAAACTGCAACCATGAATAACACCATGCATATGCAACAAGCACATAAACCACAAGCATAAGAACACATATGAAACTGACATGAATGCATGACTAACACACTACCCATCTAGTCCAAGAAGTGAATAATGCTACGATACCACTCTGTAACACCCTCCTCCCACATTTAACCAATTTAACCGATCTGTTGGCGTAAACATGTGAAGAGAGGATACTCTAATCTGATTCAACTCCCCATGTACAGTTAAGTAAGTGGAGCCAACACAAAAAAACCAATCTGGCCTTATACACATGTTATAGAACCCTCACGAGAAATCCGACCCTTCTAGGTGATCAACCTCTGAGACAACCTGACATTTTACTGGATTAAAGCCTTAGTCACTCCCATGACATGGGCATGCATGCAACTGAGACCCTCTAGTCACTCCCATAGTAAGGTCATGCCTATGACTAGGGGATTTTCCAGGTAGTTTTGTTCCAAAAACTCCAGATTTTGTGCACCTTTCTAGGGCCAGGACTCATGCCACTACCCAGAACTCCATGAATCTTCTAGAAATGAAAAGTAACATTGAAACAATAACATAAATGAAAATACTTGAATAAGGACTTGACTAGACCCCTACTAGCCACGACATACATTTCGTCAAACATATCACAAATATTTATTCTACAGGTCATAATAACAGATTTGAGCATAGGTGTCTCATACTTATCTAAGAATCGCTAAGAAAAAGTAATGCCTTATCGCATTAGCTACATTATCATCTATTAGGTCATATATTCATTGTTCATTAATTTATAAATCAAAACATGATGAGATCCATACATCATCACTGTTATAAAAAATACTCATAACCAACATATAAACAACACAAATTATAAGAATACTACAACCATACATTCCACATATGAACTAGTGCATTTGCACATAAAATACCAAGGAAATGAACTCTTATTAATGAATGCAAAAGTTAACTAGGTTTGGAACTTCCACATTCCACTCGACGATGGATTGGCTGAACCAAATCTCTTTTCATCCAATCACTCACATGCCATATTCTAAGCATGAATGTGGGACTTATAACCAAAATAAACCAGGGCTTCCTGAGGCTACACCACCTCACCCTCATCGATAGAACTAGGGTTTACCGCAATTGACACAAGATCACTAGGACCTAAACAAGCATGGAAGCCTTCAGATCTCTCCACCTGAACTGTGAGGAATTTTTCCATCTCAACCTCTCATCTTTACCATGTATCCCACCATTATCGATCAAGGGATTCCTGTGTCTATGAGGTCTCTACCCTTTGGGCTTTACCGTGTATCCCAACTCGAGATTCGTAGTGTTATAACCCTAATTTCCACTCCATTATAATGAGAGAAAACCAATATCAACTTACCTTAGTTGTTTATCTAAAATGAATCCATTTCCACCTTTTCATTTACTTATGTGAGATTTTTCCCATGATAAAAGGGTGAAATTACATAATCGAGAAATTTTTCATAATTTTTTTTCCAAAAAATTATAATTATGAGATAATAATTATTTCATAATTGAGATAATTGAGAAAAAGCTCATAATTATGATAAATGTTTCTAGAGTTTTACATTCCCAATGAGATCAAGTATGAGTTGGCTATAGGTCCATTATTGTAGAAGTTTCCTAACTTCTCAAGCCCTTAGGTGTCCACATACATTCTCTTGTAGGATAGAATGAGCCTTTATA
Source organism: Pinus albicaulis (assembly GCA_034641835.2). Classification (NCBI taxonomy): domain Eukaryota; kingdom Viridiplantae; phylum Streptophyta; class Pinopsida; order Pinales; family Pinaceae; genus Pinus; species Pinus albicaulis. Next base: position 505,094,622 of record CM076576.1, on the reverse strand, counting down.
ATCTCACCAAGAGGAAAGGGTGTGGAGAGAGTATCCAAAATATAGGGCGAGAGATATGCTGTATTGGGAGAGGAGACCATCCTACAAGCTAGAGGAGAGGAAGATTTGAGATGAAGGTATAAAGCATTGTATTCTTTTCATGATCAATGAAAATTCATGTTCCTTCCCTTATATGATTGTGTATTCAAAAAATATTATAGTTGGTTTCATTGCTTTTGATCTAACGATCTTCCGAGGAAGATAACATATTTTCTATGTTCAGTTGTGATTGTGTGCAAGGATAAGAGATCAGGTTTAGACATAATAGATCGCTCAAGTGGAGTGCAAGATCTGCATCGAGCTCAAAACCCTTCCCCAACTTGTGAGGAGGCCAAGTGTGATCTAATTTCTTTTTAGCATAGATCCAGTTCTATGCTACATGGTTAATAATTCGAGATCAAGATTTATTTATTGTTTCTTTGGTATTGTTTTCTTCTGTCTGCTAATTTGTTTAGACACAAGATCACAGAGCAACAAATCCATGCAAATTTAGATGCAAGAAAATTGGTGATTTCAACGAGAGCATACTTTACTTTTGTCCACTTTTCCTTTGATTTTGATCAATTTCTTTCTTGCTTGGTCTCCCATTGAGTTCTCTATAGTTTTTTGGATTTATTTTTATTTCCATTAATTTTTATTGCTTCATATTTGATCTTAAATATGGAGTTTTGTTTTTGTTTTTTATAAAAGAGAATAATAGATCGCATGTTTAAAATAAAATTGTGGAATTTTATGTACATATTTTGATTGAATTGATCATAGATCTGGATTCCTCTCTTAATTTCATAAAAAAAAGCACCGAAATAGACTTCGTATTAGGAAATTATGGCCAATTGAAAAATGACCAGTTTATTTTTCTTCCGCCCTCGCGCACGACCATTTTTTATGTTTATTTATGTTATTTTCTGTACATAACTGAGTAAATTTAATTACATCTCTATAATCCTCTTTAAATTTTACCTAAAAAAAAAAGCTTCCTGAAATGAAGTCCATATGAGGAAGATATTGATGATTGAAAAATCAACCTATTTTCTATCTGTTTTCACAAATTTTTGGGTTTTCTTTCAACTTCTTTTCTTGATTTTTCAGGTGTGTTTTATTTAGAACTTTCTAATCTATTGGAGAACTGTTGGGTCTATTGCTTTTGTTGTTGTTAACTACCGATATTTTTCATATTTGAACCATTTATTATTCATTGGTTGGGATATTTCATTGCTTATGTTTTTCAAGGTTCCCTTGAAGGATTCTTTGTGTGCTTTGGTTGAGGACTAGTGTTCTCATCTCTAGATATCAATTTAAGATCTGTTTGGATGCTTTTTGTGTCTGCTTCGATTTATTTCATATCTCACTTTCAGATCTTTGTTTCCTTTGTGCACTTTTTTCAATTTTTTTTGAGTGATCTCTTTATCTTTTGGTCATTTGTGTCACAATCGAGGGCGTTGCGACTGATTGTGAAACTATCACCTAAACAAGTTATTTTGAGTGTCTTTGTAGTGCTGTGTCACCTTCATTCGATATTGTTTAGGCCTTCTTGGCTTTAGGGTTCGGTTTAGTCCTTTGTAGAATAATGGCCCTGGTTGAGCCATTGTGCTGCAGCCCTAGCTTTATTGACATTTTCTTCCTTTTCTTCCACTTTGGATTTAAATTTGATTTCTTTGAGTGTATTTTGATTGGGCTTTGGTTTCCTAGTTGTTTCAATTTTGGATTGCTTTGCGTTCTTGCTTGGGAAACCTACTTTGGTCTCTTTTCATTTTCCTTTCTGGTTCTTTTTTTGGGTCATTAATTCACAAATTCTTGGGATAATTTTCATTTGGGATTATATCCTATAGTACTAGTATCCAGTGGCATAACCTAACAAAGACGGAAAAATAAACATCCGAGATGTCAGAGATTTTCCTTTGAGAACTATCCTTTTCACGATCGCTAAACTTGTTGGCACTGTTACACTACATTTAGCGAATAGATCATATATTCAGTACACGCTAGAGTGCTTAGAGCCAACAGTCTTTAACTAGTATGAAGCTGTTCTATCTCAGATAGAGTAACAACTAAACAAAGCAAAGGGAGGAAGGAAGAAATTTTTTAGTTATGGTTCAATCCTTATCTCCTTCACTTTGGAACAGATTCCACTGATGCAACCACAACATGTGACACTGGATATAACTAGTCCTAGAGATCCTTGAATGCAGAGATGGGTAAAACTCATGGGTCGGCATGTAGGCCAATCAACCATTGTGTTCTCTACTGCATTATTCGCCTAGTTCCGGTGACAGATTGTCGCCATTGATGAGTACGCATACACAGGCATCGAATTTCAAGGAGATCCAAATTTAGTGTTGTGAAACCAGCTCCATAAATAGAAGAAAAGAGATATCAATGCCTTAGAAATAAGCCAATACATTACATAAATGAATAATTCTTGGATGATTCAAATTAAAAAACCTCATTTCTATATATAGGAGTCCATGGGGCCATAATGTAATCCTAGTGGGCCACAATGTAATCCTAGCGGACCTAACAATAATAATTTAAGGGCACAATAATAACAAAATGGGGGTTACAAGGGTACAATAATAACAATAAGGGGGTTACACTAACAAAAATAAGGGATTATACTAGTAATATAGGGACCTAACATGCCCCTCTCCTTCAAAAAAGTGTTGTCCTCAATGCTTGAGTAGCTCTGGGTGCTTCTGTATAAAATTCTCATCCTCCCATGTAGAATCTTCAGTGGGTAAGTTCTTCCACTTGATGAGATACTCTGAAATTGATCGATTCCGTAGCTGTCGAGTTCTTGTTTACGTGACCGCTTCAGGTTCCAATATGATTTTTCCTTCCTCATCAAGTTCTGGAAATATTGTTTGAACTGGAAGATTTTCACCTATAACCTTCTTTAAGCATGAAACATGGAAAAGTGGATGTACTCGCGAAGAAGCAGGAAGCTCCAATTTGTATGCCATAGTACCAATCTTTTGCAACACCTTGTAAGGACCATAGTACTTTGGCGATAATTTATTATCCTTCTTAGCTTGCTTGAGGGACATTTGTTTGTATGCTTGTAGCCGTAAAAATACCCAATCTCCTACATCAAAACTTCTCTCGCTGCGATGTTGATCTGCCTGTTGTTTCATTCGATTTTGTGCCAAAGTCAGGTTATCCTTTAAGAGTTGGATAACTTCTTGTTGATGCTCGATGTGATCTTCCACTGCTTGAACCTTCGAATTTTCTCTTAAATATGATGTGATGGATGGTGGATGATATCCATAAAGTGCCATAAATGGGGTCATTTTTCCTGCAGTATGGAAGGAAGTGTTATACCACCATTCAACAAGAGGTAACCACTTGACCCATTGTGTTTGTTTATCAGATACAAAACAACGAAGATATCCTTCCAAAAATATATTTACTATCTCAGTTTGACCATCAGATTGAGGATGATAAGATGAGCTATGAGCTAATTGAGTACCCAAACAAGAAAATAACTTCGTCCAAAAATTTCCAGTAAAAATGGGATCTTTGTCGCTCACAATAACCCTTGGGTTTCCATGTAACTTTTGAATTGTGTCCATAAATGTAGTAGCAACTGTACTTGCTTTAAATGGATGAGATAATGCACAAAAGTGTTCATACTTGGTAAGTCTATCAACTACCACCATGATGACACTCTTTCCTTCGGACTTAGGTAAACCTATGATAAAATCCATTGAAATCTCCTCCCAATGTTGACTTGGAATGGATAAAGGTTTTAGAAGACTCGGGGTCTTAATTGTCTCAACTTTATTTTTCTGGCAAAGAAAACATTCCGCCACAAAATTTTGAATATTAGATTTAAGTCCATCCCAAAAAAATTCTTTCTTCACCCTGTGTTAAGTTCTTAAAAATAATGGGTGTCCTCCTAAAGGAGAAGTGTGCAATTCCAAAAGAACCTTTTGTTTTAGTTGGGAATTCTTACAAAGATATAATTGATATTTATACCATAAGGAATCATTTTTCCAACTAAATGTATCATATGTACTAGGATCTTGCTGTAAATTTTGAATGAGTGTCCGCACTTCTTCGTCCTTCTTCCATTCATCTCTTACTTTGGTTATCCAATCTGGTTGGATAATAGAAATGGCACAAAGCAATGCTTCCACCTCTTCATTCTTTCTTGAGAGTGCATCTGCAACAACATTTAGCTTCCCTCTTTTGTAGATTATTTCAAAGTCATAACCCAACATCTTTGTGACCCATTTTTGCTACTCTTCTGAATATAGTCTTTGTTCCAAAAAGTGTTTAAGACTATCATGGTCAGTTTTTACCTTGAAGTGTCTTCCCATTAGGTAAGTTCACCATTTATTTAGTGCATGCATTATTTCTAACATTTCCTACTCATAAATAGGTTTCTATAAATACTTTCCTTTAATTGGACGACTTTAAAATTCAATGGGTCTTCCTTCTTGCATTAAAACAACACCAATTCCATTTCTTGAGGCATCACATTCCACAATAAAGGTTTTTGTGAAGTCTGTCGTAGCTAAGACCGGTGCTAGGCACATTGTCTCTTTAAGTTGTTCAAAGGCCTCAGTTGCTTCAGGAGTCCATGAAAATGCATCTTTATTCAATAACGTTGTTAGAAGTACTGCTATTCTCCCATAATCCTTAACAAAATTGCGATAATACCCTGTTAACCCAAGAAATCCTTGCAACTGCTTTATGGTTGTGGGGTCTTTCCTTTCCTTGATGGCTTTAATTTTGTTAGGGTCTACCTTAACACCCTCGTGAGATAAAAATATGACCCAAATATTCCACCTCTTGTACTCCAAAGAAACATTTGGATGTTTTTGCAATTAATTGTTTCTCCTGCAATAGTTTGAGGACCCTGTCAACATCTTGAACATGATCCTTCCAAGACCTGCTGTAAATTAGTATATCATCAAAAAATACTAGCACAAATTTTCTAAGGAAGGGTTTGAAAATGGAATTCATCAACCCTTGAAATGTAGAAGGTGCATTGGTAAGGCCAAAAGGCATGACCAAAAGTTCATAATGACCCTCATGAGTTCGAAGTGTTGTTTTCAGAATATCTTCAGTCTTCATTCTAATTTGATGATATCCTGAATGAAGATCCAACTTGGTAAAATAAATTGATCCGTGTAATTCATCCAATAATTCATCAATCATAGGAATGGAAAATTTATCTTTAATGTGAGCTTATTGAGCTCCCTATAATCCAGACACATGCACCATGATCCATCCTTCTTGTGTACCAATACTACAGGAGCAGAGAAAGAACTTTGACTAGGTTGAATTATACCCGCCTCTAACATTTCTGCAATCATATGTTCAATTTCGCTCTTTTAGACATAAGGATATCTATAAGGCCTGATGTTTGGAGGAAAAATTCCTGGAATCAAATGAATAGCATGATCATGATCACAAATAGGTGGGAGTCCTTTGGGAGTTTCAAACACCTTGGAATGATTTTCCAAGACCTTTTGGAGATCTGTAGAAAAAGATGATTTTGATGTTGGAACTTCTAGTGAGCATAATTGTGAAATTACACCTTGTTCTTTTTTCTTTAGAATATTTGTCATGACATTAGAGCTTATTATATTTCCAAGCTTCCCTGAAATACCCCGTAATTCGACTTCCTTTCCTTCTGAAAAAAAATTTCAAGAAAATTTCTTGAAAATTAAAAGCTACCATCCCCAAAGATTGTAACCATTGTACTCCTAGTACAACATCAACACCTCCCATAGGAATGGAAAGCATTGGAATATTCAATACATATTCCCCCATAGTTAGCTTGATATTATGGCATTTTCCAGAGCAATTTATAGTTCCTCCATTTGCAACCATCACTTGACATGCTAGTGCTGGGTATAGGAAACAATTAAATTCCTTGGCTATCTTACAGTGAATAAAATTATGGGTACTACTTGAATCAATCAACACTATTACCTTTTTATTCTTAATATGTCCTTTTATCTTGAGAGATTGAAAAGTGGTAATTACTTCCAATGCATTACACGATATGGTTGGACTCATTTATTCCTCTTCTAGGGTTGGTTCTTGGTGTATATCCTCTTCTTATTCATTTTCTTCTTCCTCTTCACAATCTATGTAAAATAATTTCTTCTCAGCATACTTATGACCTTTAGTGTATTTTCTATCACAACTGTAGAAAAGCCCTTTTTCTCTTTTTTCTTCCAATTTTTGTGGTGTCAACCTTGTAGGTTGTGGAAATCTAGGCGTAGCAATACTTCCTTCTTTATAGAAGTGAGTGGTAGGCTTCCTTGTTGCCATAAATTTACATTCAATTTTTCTTGCCAACCTGAATGCCTTCTCCAATGAATCAGGTTCCAAAAGGAGAACTTCATGTTGGATGTTATCCTTTAAAGTGCCTATGAAGAGATAAAACCTGTGTTCCTCTGGAATATCAGTTACCCTTATATCCAATTTTTGGAAGTCCTCAATGTGCTCCCCCACTAAACCCTTTTGTTTGAGATTTATCAATTGGCTAAAGAAGGTGTTTCCCTTTGTATCCTCATAATGTGCTATCATTTCCTCCATAAAAATTGACCAAGTGACAATTTTTTTATGGGAGCAAAGCCATCGATACCATACAAATGTATTTTGTTCTAAATGTAAAGTTGCAATGCGTACCTTTTGTGTGTTTTGCACATTATGGAGATCAAAATATTGCTCCATTTGTAGTATCCTTGTTACAGGATCCTTTCCATCAAACTTCCTCATATCCATTTTTGGAATATGGTGGTTCTTACCACCAACTTTAGAGTTTATGAAATCACGATTAACATTTATTTTGTTCTCATCATGAGTTTCCTCTACTATATTTTCACCATTAGGAAACATTTCTTGTATCAACTTTGTCAAACCTTCCATGTCTGGTTTTAGATCATTCTTCCTGTTTTTCATTTTTTCATCGATATTAGCTTCCATGTCATCCATATTAGATTCCATGCTAGCTTCCATGACATCTATCTTAGATTCCACACCTTTCTTCAAACCATCCATCTTATTTTCCACACATTTCTTTAAAACTTCCATGTCATTTTTTGTTGCTCTTTGCGAGAGTGACGTTTGTTGCACTTGCTCTTGTAATTTTGATATGTCATGTTGCCATTCTTCATATTCATGAGTCATAGTAGAGCCTTCTAAAGGCTTAATGAGTGTTGAATTCTTTTTAGGGGCCATTTTAGAAACCAATACTGATATCTATTCTACAATATGCCCTTGTAATCAATTCAACTTGATTCTTCAAACAAGATTTATGCAATTCGGGAAAAAAATACACACCTTTTACTTGATTTTGTAGAGCTCTACATTGAAATTGAATTATATCTATAATTGCAGATCCTCAATATTTGAAAGTTGGCCCTGTAGTATTTCTATGAAGCTTCTTTCAAATGCCGCAGGTCTGACTTGATTTGGATTCTTCAAGACAAAGTTATGTCCAATGTCCCACAATGACTAGTTCAGTAGAGCGAACTTGTAAGACTTGCCTTGTGTCACTGTTTGCTCCTTTGGCTCTACAATTTATAGATAAGAAACTACAGTCTGTGTACTTCCAGTCACTTTTATAGAATTCCAATCTGATGCTCAGAGAGAGAGTTATGAAGATTTTCCCATGATCAGCTCTTTGAGATGAAATTAGGGAGCCTAAAAAAGGCCTAACGTCCACAGATCATATCTCTGAAAATATTGTGAAACAAGCTATGAAATTTTGTGACAATGTTCCTCAGGCTATTGGATTTGTGCTCTAAAAATTTCGACTTCTGAACCTTCCTAGAAAAAACGTTATAGCGAAAATGTTGCGATGACCGTTTTAAGTGAAATTCAGGAGCCTGCAAAAAGCCCTACCTTCCACATATCATATCTTCGAAAATATTGCGAACGAAGCTTTGAAATTTTGCAAATATGTTCCTCCGAATTTCGGCTTCACACCCTACAAATTTTAGCCTCTAAACCTTCGTAGAAAAAATGTTATAGCGAAAATGCCACGATGACCTGTTTGGAGCAGCCAAACCCTAGAATCCAAAGCTCTAATACCAAATGTTGTGAAACCAGCTCCAAAAATAGAAGAAAAGAGATATCAACACCTTAGAAATAAGCCACTTTGAGGGGGCAACCTCTAATACATTACATAAATGAACAATTCTTGGATGATTCAAATTACAAAACCTCCTTTCTATATATAGGAGTCCATGGGGCCACAATGTAATCCTAGCTAACCTAACAATAATAATTTAAGGGCACAATAATAACAATATAGGGATTACAAGGGTACAATAATAACAATAAGGGGGTTACACTAACATCAAAAAGGGACTATACTAGTAATATAGGGACCTAACATTTAGTATTACCAAAAGGTGCTCAGTGGGGTGCAATGGGTAAGAATGTTTTGACCATGTTTTTTGATTTTCTTAAGGTTTATACAATGTTTTTGTATTTTTATTTTTTCCCAAGACTAAACTAAATGTTTGATGTAATGTAGATATCAGTCGTGTTCAACCAGTAGAGGAGCCAGAGCACGAAGCAGATACGCCAGCAAAGAGGGTTGTCGGGAGAGGAGTCCTTCAGGACCTTGATATGGCTGAGACTCTAGCTAAGCTCCAGCAGCATATAGAGGGATTGATATTTGGGATTTCAGATTTCCGGATCGAAGAGTTACCCAAGCAACTGCAGCGACACACTATTGGGGTTCCTAACCATTAGATGCGGTTACTCTGTAGGATTGCTAGATATATAGCATGTTACCATGAGCAGCACTAGTTTAATTATGACATTTTGCATACATTTTGAGGTCAAATGACCAATGTGTCTTGGGCACAAATTTTTTAAAAACCTATAACTATCTATCTATATGATTTCAGATTTTTTCCTATGTTTATTGTGCAATCCTATTCAGTGATGTGAATGTTTTATTTACCTATGTTGCAAATGTCTGTCTAAAACTTGATTATCTAATGAATCAGTGAATGTGTTGATATTGAATCAAATCAAAATGTATTTCCAAAAGTCGAACTATTAGGAACAATATAAGAAGTGTTGGGTTTCTAACAGCATAAACACTAGTAAGTTGTAATACCACAAGTTGTGAGTCTAACCTTACGATTATGCGGTTAATACCAAATGAAATGGCATCAGAGAGAAGTTCGATCAACGCGCTATACTCAACAATATTGTTCGTCGATCTACCAATACAAATCCCTTGAAAACTCACTAACTCACCGTTCGGAGAGAAAAAGGACCACGCTGTAGAGGATAGATTCTGGATACTAGGACTAGCACCATAAACATATCCAAAAAATGGTTCTGAAGATTCACACATTTGCAATGAAAAGTAAAGTGGATTACTAACATCAAGAAAATTCTAAAACAAATTAAGATAGTGAATGTAAATCAACAACATATAAACAATATAATACAAAAAATTACTACGCTCATGATTAAGCATAGTAATGTTTAAGATACAACCCATTTCTAGGTTGTGCCAATGGAATCCCATCGTAATCAACTAACTCATAGGTGCCCTTAGCAAGAACTCTTTTGACAATATAGGGGCCATGCGATAATGGCTCGAATTTCCTTTTACCTATTACATTGGCTTCTTGATCATAGAGAAGGACCAAGTCGCCCTCTGAGTGGATGCAAGGCTGGATATTTTTTTCTTATTGCACCTTTATACGTCTCTTATGCGCTTCGTTGGCCAATTGGGCTTCATGACACATTTCCTATAATATCCCAAAAGGGAGAATGCAGTAATACTTCACACAATATAAGAACTTACAACAAGATAAATAATAAATCTAAGTAAAAATCAGAAAATGCAGAAAGAGCTAAGCCATTTTATTACATTGGAGATGATTCAGTTATACAAGTATAGAATATAGGTAGATATAGCCAAAAGATGAGCTAGGATCACCCTAAAAACATGCATACAATAGGTACATCGTAACTGGAGAGGCTCTCCAGCAAATACTGCACTATCTCTTCAGCAGAATATGAACATATGTTTGGAGGTTGAAAAGAGAAATGTAGATCTACTCAAAACTGGAGCTCAGATGATGCCAAGATTCAAGATCTGGCCAATGTGATGGATTCCCAAGATAACCCAGAAAGGATTTTCCAGATCTGCAACTTTGGAAAATCACCTCCCTAGGATTTGATTGTTTATCTGCTAGGAAATAAAAATCTGAAGCTAGATCTGAAGAATAGATGGCTGAAATGCTAGATCAGATCTATTCTTGAAGGGTTGATCCCTTCATCAGATCTATGAGCTGGAAGCTCTAGATCTACCTCCTCAATCCTCCAATGATGAATTTAGCAGCTGCAACACAGCTGCCAACATAAACTGTGCTGTGAGGGAAAGAGAGGCCTTCTGCCTACTGAAAAATGCTGCAATAAGCTCCAGGCTAATGGTAAGACTGATGGCAATGTGAAGGAATGATCATCCACTGGATTTATAGCTGAAGTACTAGCAAATTCCTTCCTCCTTTCAAATCCACAATATGGACATCGTTATTCTTGAAGGGAATATTGCTGCTAGAAGGTCAATAAATTTTGGCCTGATGCCAGATCTACAATGTGGCTCTGGGAGTGCTGATCTATAAGCCCAAGTGATGGGAATAATCCCTCACCTTTGTTAGTATGAATTCTTTGTCGAAGCGTACGAAAAAGAACCACTTTAGCTACGCATAACTAATAGCCCTAACAACAATAATGGCTGCAAAACATCTTCAGATCTGCAATTAGTAGTTAAAGTGCTGCAACAAACAGATCTATAAATGGAAAGATATTAAGCACTGAAGTAAAGAGTTTGCTCCATGCATCCAACAGACAAGACAAGAACACGATTTTTGAATGAATTTTTATATTACAGGGCACCTGGGAGGAAACAAGAAGGTGTATCCAGATCTCCTCAATGGGATGGGTTCTTTGTAGTCCTCAGCACTTCAGATCTAAGCTTTCTCTCTCTTGCAGATGTAGAAAACCCAATGTAGAAGGTAGAGCTCAATGGGAGCAACAATGACAGAAAATGAGACCGAGTGTATAGATCCAGAGTGATCTAGTATGCAACAAAAGGTCCAGAATGAAGGGGAAAACCCTCCTATTTATAACAAAATATTGGGTCATTCTAGATCTTGGTGCATGATTAAAATAATGTTAACCAAATCTAGATCCACCTCTATGGAATATTTTATTATTATTTGTTGGAGGGAAAGGGACTTTGACTCGGGTCAAAATCCCTTGATTAGTGAAGAATAAATAAATAAATGATTTATTTATCCTTTTAAGGAAGTGGTTGAGATATAATCAAATAAATAATGATTTATTTAATTAATAGTGGTTGATTTGGTCATATTTAACAAGGAATATTATTTAAATAATTATTGCTAGAAAATAATAAGATAACTATGGGTGTATCTCATTAATTTCTTTGTTTTTGGGTTAAACATGACTGGGAATAATAATTAAATTATGGTTTAATTAATTATTCCTTTTGGGGTTTTCTTAATTAACATAGTGAAAGCAGTTTTACTTGGGGTAAAACTGGTCTTACATGGTGTACTTGGGTCCATCTAATGATAAAAGGTTAGATGACCAAAAAATGGTGTAACAGATTGCCCCCCAGCGTGCGAGTGTCAGGAGAAAATCGTAGGACCGAAGTACGTTGTAAGAATACAATCACTAGACAACAAAAGGGTATGTCAGAGAGAGAAATATGAGGTAGATAGTGTGCTGAAGGACTAGACCCTGAGGAGACGAGACTCGCAGGTGCAACAAGTCTCTGTTATGAGAGGGTACCTATGCTGAAGGCGGCGGGGGAGGCATACCTATGCCCGCCGTGACAAAGTACAAAAGAATAGTGTGTCTAGTGAACAAGGGACCGAACCATAGAGTACAGCTGGCATAATCAAGAGCCAGATAAAAATACAATGAATAGTCTCACATACATGCTGTGCCTGGGATAACAGCCAGGACTAGTACAATATCATCTGAGTACATGAGGTAAATACAACCCAAATGCCCCCTGTAAATGGGGAAGGGCTCAAAAAATCTGACTGATACATGCAAATCATAGAGGTGCTGCAAGTGGCTAAGGCCAACATCATCAAAATCTGGAGCGGCATCAAAGGCTGCAATGAAGAGCTCATCCGGGCATGTGGGGGGCTACCTGCAGGGCCACCCCCTCATGAGGGCTGAGACATCTCACACACGCCCGGGAATCATCAAGAGCTGCTGCGGGGTCACTGGACTATCCAATATACGAATCTCGATCATGCTGAAAGGAGCTGGAGAAGCAATCAAGTCAAAGGGAGGTAAGAACTCCCCCTGCCTGATCCGAGGCACCGAACAAAAGTGGAAGCTGGAACCAAGGTACACCGCCCTCTAGACCTTGCTTCTGGAATAAGTGTGTTGAGGTCGACAGAAGGAGGCCCGCTTTAGGTGAGGCAATGAGAGATCCTCAACTAAGGCACGAGAGAATAGCAATAGAGTGACGGACAAACTGACACTAATGATGATGGCGGAAATGGAAAGGGTGGAGTGGCGAATGGACGACTTCCCTTGTTAGAGCATAAAGGGCATGAATGACATGGCAGCGACTGACACAATATCGAAAGGGACAGGGGACAGTGGGGCTGAAGGTCATGAGATGCGACACAAGAGAGGAACCAAGCAAAAAGAATGGAGGGCTATAGTAGGGTGGGAAAGGATGCAGGATAGACTCCATGAATGCAATGATGACTCAACTCGGATGCTCTAAGCAAGGGCGACTAGATAGTGCTGCCACACAATAAAGGCCCCAATGGGGGGTCATAGAAGCATGAGTACAAGGTGGGCACTCATGACGAAAATCAACACGAACATGGACAAGTAAGGGGGCGATATGGTGCCCCAAGTACAAGTGTCGTAAGTGAGGAAATTCGATTTTGAGGAGCGGTGAAGTGACCCTTCGTGGAAAAATGTGTCTGGGTGAAGTATCAAATCACCAAAAACTAAGTAAAACCCATTTGAGAGCTCGGTGAGATCTATCCAGCGGTGCTGACGGTTCGTCGAACGGGGCTACGGTGTGGTCGCAGCAGTCGAAAGAAGAAACAGGGGTTCTCTTTTAATGAGGCTGTTTTCCCTCCAAAATCATTCATTTGCTATTGTTGCTGTGGTGAATGTGAAGAGGAGAGAAGGCCCTAAATCTTGCGGCGAACGTAGCGGGAAAACCGACCGTTGGATTCGAGATCTGTCAGTTGGAGGTAAGAGGCCTAACCTTGCTCTTGCATTTTGATGGATTAGATTTGCAGTTTAGGGCCCAACACCCCAGAAACAGCCCCTCCCTCCTCTCTATGGCCGGGTCGCACCTTTTGGGGCAAAAGGTGCGACCCAGGACGCAGGTTTTGGGGCCAAAGGTGCGACCTGGTCCAGAAATGGGCAGAAAGCTGCGACCTGGGAGGGGAGGGGAGCTTGATGCTGTTTGATGGCTGGGAGTTGGGTTTTTGTGTGTGGTTATGGGTTGCCCGATCTGTACCCTGACAAAAAGAATGTGTTTGTGCAGGTATGGCAGAGTAACGAGTCAACTGGAGAGAGAGGGATCTGGGAACACTTTGGGCAGAGATCCAGGCGGATCAGGGCGTCCGTCGTGTATTGGCCAGATTTGGGGTTCTCAAGTTTGTGGAGAACCCGTTGATGAGAGCAGGGGAACCATTACTGGCCCGGATTATCAGTTACTGGGATCCAGATCAGGAGATCTTTGTAGTGCAGGGGCACAGGGTCGAACTGATGGTCCAGGATGTGTACTTCCTGACCAGCCTCCCACCATTGGGGATAGTGGGAGACACGCAGCTAGTGTTGCCGCGGGGGCGGCATATCATGGAGTTTGTGGAACGCCATTGTCGACCGGGTTTCCAAGTCAAGGGGACTCGGATATCGATCGGGGATCTAGAGAGGATAGAAACCCGTGCAGTGGCCGCAGCTGTGCTGCGAATCCTGGGCACCCAGGCGTTCCATCACATCACCGGTGGGCAGATGATGATAGTGGAGAGTGTGTTGAGTGGGACCTACTTTGGGTGGGCCCAAATGATGTTGGTGTCGCTAAAGCGACAGCTGTCGCTATGCAAGCGGCAGGTGAATCATGATTGCTCATATGGGACTTTGTTGTGCGCCTTCTTCTTTGAGAAGATCCCGACCTTGAGGCCTCGTGTGCATCTTCCAGATGGGGGCCCGAGAGAGTCCAGGATGCGTCGTTGGGGACGACTACTCTGCAAAGGAGGAGGAGGGGCGGTCGGGCGAACATTTCGACCGGAGTTCTTTGCCCATTGGGATCAGATGCCGTTGTACATAGACGACTACCCTTATAGTGGGATGAGCTACTATGGGGATCCGGATCTGCCACTTCCGGCTGGTCGAGTTTGGGGGCCCGATGGTAAGTGACAAATTGCTATTCTTATATGGGCATGTTTAAAGTTTTTTGAATAGTAAATAATGATACTGATTCAGGGACTTTTGGTATGCAGATATAGCACCGGTAAAACCGGCCGGATATATGGGACGACCGGCAGCGTCTGAAGCTACGGGTCCGAGTGGATCGAGAGCAGCGCAAAATGATGGTGCAGCCACCCTACTGGAGGACATCCGCCGTAGATGTGAGCAGTTGTTGACCGGAGTATCAGAGCGCGGGTGGCAGGATTTAGACGACCAGTACATAGAGCCATGTGTTGGTCTCCCCTCGGAGTGGCGAGGTATCATGCGGCGCATGGCGATGGCCGGTCAAACTATGCGCGATCTACATGCTGCAGGGGCAGAGCCATTGGCCCGGGAGCCTCCAGATAGTGATTAGGGACGTATGGTGCCCCCTTTGATGTATGTAGGGGCAGGGGGTGCCTCCTATAGTGTAGGGAGGGGCATATGGTGCCCCCAGTTTTTGTTTTTGGTTTGTAACATGCTATGGGCATGTCGGATGTATATGTGTGTGGGGGCGTATGGTGCCCCCAGTTTTTGGAACATGCTATGGGCATGTCGTATGTATCAGAGTAAATGGACTCATCAATATATGGTTTGCGACACATATTATGGATATGCATCGTCTTTTGATGGTTGATTTAATGTTATTGTCCTGTATTAATTGTGTGTGATAAATGCCAATCTAGAACATGGTTTGCAATACTATCTACGTAGTGATTCTGGTCTCTGGGTATATGGTTGAAAGTGATGGTTTCAAACGCACGTATTAAGACTTTCACTCGTAAATAGCGTCTAAACAACACAGGGTTATGCACACGATAAACACCATTTAGTTGCATGACAAGAAGCAAGGAATCCAAACGAACGTGCAGATGGCGAATGCGATGCAACAAAGCATCAGCTAGTAGGCCACGCACCGCATCGTATTCGGCCTGATTGTTGGTGGCAGAACCAATGCATACCCCGTTAGACAGAACGAGGTCATGCAAGGGGGTGAAGATGGCCCACCCTGCCGAGGCAAGATTCCTGGAGTAGCGACTTGCATCATCGGCGTAACCGATAAAGGATGTGGACGGGGGGATGCGCAAGGTGGTGTGACAAGACAATACATGAGGGGATGAAAGGAAAGGACGGCAGCGTGAGGGGGCAGAAGTCATCAAGCGGAAATGGCGGGGGGAAGGGGCAAGATGAGCAAAACTCAAACAAGGTGATGTATGAGGGCTATCGGAAACATGGCGAGGACTCGGGTTGCGAAGGTCAACAGAGACACCAGTGGAGTGATCTCGAGTATCAAGGGACACAATGGGGGAGGCGGCAGACGGGCTAGGTTCCAAGTGTCGTGCAGAGGAGGACAGGTAAAGAATGGTGACCGTAGACTCCGTCATCTGGACATCAGGGGGGGGGAATATGGATGGGATCAGTGGAATCCTCAGGCTGGGCTGCAGCATACTGCGCGAGAATGGGAGAGGCGGATTGATTTTGTTCAACCTCATACTCGCGGATTACCTCAAGGGAGTCACGGTAATGCGTCAGGTGAGGACAATGATGGGAGTAGTGGCCATGGATACCGCACAAAGCACAAGG
This sequence comes from Pinus albicaulis, assembly GCA_034641835.2. Classification (NCBI taxonomy): domain Eukaryota; kingdom Viridiplantae; phylum Streptophyta; class Pinopsida; order Pinales; family Pinaceae; genus Pinus; species Pinus albicaulis. Next base: position 505,078,533 of record CM076576.1, on the reverse strand, counting down.
TTTGTTGGTGCGGAGAGTCTTGGGGTTCTTGGAGACGGTCGAAGCAGGAGTGGGAGTTTCAGGGACCGTAGTGTCGGGGAACGCGACTTTTACCATGGGGCGAATACGGGGTAACTCGGGACAAGCATGAGTGGCATGACCGATGACATCACATAAGGCACAAGGCTTTGAGGGTGGGGGAGGAGCCGAGGTGGTTGTGGTGGTTTGGTCTTTGGTTGCCCCCCTGCGGGCTTTTCCTTTCTTCCCGGGAGCCGACTCAGCAGGAGAAGGGTCCTGTGGAGGTGCTGGGGGCACGTTGGCTATGGAGGAAGCGAGGGGGACTGGTTGAACTGGTGTCAAAGCCATGTAAGGTTTGGGGTGACCAGGGGGGGTGGCGGCTGGGGGGTCAAGGTACCAAACCGGAATACCCAAGGTCAAGTTAGAGAGAGAAAGGGTGGCCATGACGGGGACGGAATATACTCCGGGAGGGGGAGCCAAGAAGGGGATCTGTCCAGCAGGGTAATGACCAGGAGGAACGGCTCCAAGATGGTTAAGGCCAGGAGGGACCGATCCTAGAGGATAAAGAGGTGCGGGGGTGCCAGCTATAGGGGGAGGGCCAGAAAGGGGAGGTCCGGCTGGCTGAGATGGATGGCTAGGAGCGGGTTGCGGAGGGCGGGGAGGAGGGTGCGGGCTAGCTGAGGCAGGCCGTTTATGGGCAGCCTGAGATGATTGCATCATGCAAACATTCGACAAGCTAGGATCAGTAACGGGAGGGGGAGGAAGGTGAGGAAAAGTACCAAGCAAGGTGGAATCTTTATAAACGTCGGGGGAGACACTGGTCAAGGAATCGACAGTTTGCTTGTTGGCTACAGAAGAGATGGTCGTCTCGGAGGAGGACTGAGACGATGACTCATGATACGATAGCCGGTCAATGGTGACTATCTTCCCGTTATGTGGAAAAGACATCTTACGGAAGACCGCGGATGGGACAGCAGACATGGCATAGGTGTAGCTTCGCCCCAATAGGATTTTGTAGTCTAGAGGGGCGTCAATGACTTCGACATCAACGCAAACAGTCTTACCGGCGAGGGTGATGGGACAGTTACGAAACAGGCCAATAGGCTGGGAGGTATGACCATCCCACGCTCGAAGGGTGATCGTGGAAGGGGCCAACTCAGGGGATCCGAGTTGCTTCCAAACCGAAGCGGACATCACACAGGTGGATGCCCCCTCATCAATTATACACCGGGATACAGTGGCGTTCTGGATTTTGACTGGGATTTGGAAAGCAACGGAAGGAGGAAGAGGAGGATGGTCCGATTGAGTGGCGTCAAAAACAATCATTTGGTCATCAGCAGGATCAACAGCGCCCACGGCAGATAGTAGAGCCTTCTTTTGAGAAGGGCACGACTGGAGGAGTTCCAGTGTGGAAATGGAAGCAGGGGATTGTGCCAAATCATCTACTATACTGTACGATTGAGCGGCTCGACCGGAAGCAGCATTTCGGCGTAATGGTCCCTTTGGAATCTTTGGATGAACCTCAACTTTGGGTTGAGGGATGTGTAAGGGGCCACTGGATGTCGAAAGAGGCTCTGTAGAACCTGAAGATGGAGGCTCGGGAGCAGACGGAGCAGGGGGCTTGGGGTACTGGCGAGACCGAGTTTGAAGGTGAAGGTCGACGGAAGGGGATGGATCGGAGTGCATCATGAGGATCTGGTAGTCAGAGGAACCAGAAATGGACGAGGGTGTGGCGGCATGGCTGTCAGGGGGGTGGGTAGCCACGAATCCCTGTTGAGGGAAAGGATCAGTGAACATAGCTGGCTGGGTAGTGGCCACATTAGGAGGAGCGTGAGAGGAAGTGTGCTGTCCGCGCAATGTGGCTTGAGACTCCCACATCTGTCGCATCTGGGGTAAGAGAGGGCAATCGTGAGTGTAGTGACCGTAAACACTGCAACACGAACAGGGCTTGTTTGTGCGAAGCGGCCTGTCCGGCCTGGGCAGAATGCCCTGAGGCTGGTTGCTAGTGTTAGGGTCCTGACCGGAATTGGGTCCTCGGTTACCAGGGGCAGATGGGTTCTGGTTGCCTCTCCGCCTTCTTTGGGAAGGGGGATTAAACGCACCCTGCTGCGCAAATACTTGCCCTGGAGGGGGTTGTAAGGGCTGTTGCAGATGGTGAGGAGGCAAGGGAGGCGGAAACGCATATGCTGGGGGAGCTGGCGCACCAGGCTGCGGATAAAAGTAAGGGTTGGGTTGGGTAGCATTGAGGTAAGCAGGAGGTTGGGCAAAAGGAGGAGGCATGCCGTATCCTGGATACATGTTGCCGGGAGGGGGCAGAGTGCTAGAGGTGCTGGCCCCTCCCTCAGGAGGGCCATGGCTCATAGGAGGATGAGTAGAGGGGTGGGAAAGAGATCCAACAATACCGTCGGCGGAATGAGATGCCCCCGGGGCGTTAGCGCCACCGGGCCGGGGGATGTCAGGAAGAACGGTATAAACATAACCAGATTGAGCATAGATCAGGTCATACTTTAAAGCTATTTGGAGGGCGGCTTCTTCAGATTGAGGAAAGTGAGAGGCGACATCTTTGCCGATGTGAGACGGGAGGGTGCGAAGGAACCAGTCCATGTAAACCCGATCTTCAAAGGGAGGGGCTCGACATAAGCTCCGTCTTCGTCGCCATTCCTGAACATGGGCAGAAAGGCGTGTGGAAGAGGATTGCTTAAATGAAGTCAAGAGCTCCGTACTAGTGTCGTATCGGAGAGGGAGCTGGAAGTACGACAAGAAGGCTTGGGCAAGAGTCTCGAACGTGGTATGGGAGGAAGTGGCCTGTTCGACATACCATTTAGAAGCTTCGCCGGTAAGCGTGCGTTGGAACAAACGAAGACGGATGGAGTCATCGGTAATGGAGTTAGAGGAACACCACATGTGGAAAGACCGGACGTGATTGGTTGGGTCTTCGCCATTAAGGCCCTCGAACTTAGGGATATCGGAGGGTAACTTGGTAGGCATAGTGGGCCAGGTAGTATTATGGTGGATGGGGTCATTAATCAACTGATGGAAATCGAGGAGGCTGAGGCCTGCAATGTACAGCAGCACAGGGGTGGCCGGAGTAGTGGTTGTGACGGTTCCGCTAGAAGGAGGGCCGGTATTGGGGCCGCTAGCATTGGGCCCTGATCCAGACATGGTGAAGGTAAAAGGGGGAGAACCGGGAGGAGAAGGGGGACCTGAGGAATCAGGAGAGGAGTCGGAGTGCGGACTCGAAGGTGGACTGGCTCGACGACGACGGTGCGGAGCAGGTCGATCAACCGGGAACCGAGGATGAAGGCCAAGAAGTCTCCGGGAAAGGCGCCTTGGGGGCGCAATGATGACAGGAAGAAGGAAACCGACAAGGGCAGAAAGGGGCAAAATCAAGAAGGTCAAGGGCAGATAAGGTGCAGTGACGATTGATTTTAGAGTCTTTGCCAGGCGATGTAAACCAGGCGCTTCTTCACTTAAGGTCAGTGTGTGGTGTGCGTTAATTTTAATTTTTAAACCCTTTCCGTTGTTGAGAGCAAAAAAGTGTGCAACGTAGCTGAAAATAAACCTACAGAGAACAGAATAAAAATGCTGAAATAACAGAAAAAGAACAGCTACATATGCATCTATCAAACCCAAGAAAGTGGGTCTCTCAAAACTATGCTGAAAAGAAAGGGAAAACTATGGAAACACACACAAACGAAGCTCAACAGATCTAGGGTCAAAGGGGACAGAGATCCGGAGGATAAAGCTGCAGATAAGGGGTGCAGATCACAGCCAAGAGACAGGGGCAAGGTGGCTGGAAAAAAGGGAAATCAGCAAAAAGCCGGGAGGGGCAAGGCATAGGCCTTTAGGGGAGGTCCAAACAAAACGACAAGAGGTGATTTGAAAGGAAAAGAGGCTGATTTCGATGGATCTGGAAGTGAGGTCACAGATCTGGAAAAAGAAAGGGCTGAGGCTCTGAAACCGACGGCTGAAACAGCTGAAACTCTTCCACAAAAAGTGGAGGGTACTAAAGCCCTAAGGGGCTGGGTTCCCACTTAGATGAGTAAAACAGATCAGATCTTGGTCAAGGCGGGCTGAGACAGAGGCTGGAAAACCCTGGCAGAGGCTGCAGCAGAACCCAGAAAAATTACAGAAAAAATGCTGAAAAAAAGGCAGGTCGCACTTTCAGCGACTCGATTTTGCTGAGGTCGCAGTGTTTTGGGCCAAAGGTGCTAATTCTCTGCCTGGGTCAAAATTTCAAGTGGCAGTATTTTCCAAAAATTGCCGCCTCAAAGGCCGGGTGTCGCCACTGCGCAATAGGGTCGTGTAAACACAATTGTTAGAAATTTTAGGTTTTTAGGGTTTTATGTGAGAAAAATGACATAAAAAGAGGAAAACTAAGCGGCTGAAAAGAAGCCCTAGGGCTTGAAGTAGTTGGATATGCAGGAATATGAAAAACGACAGCGGTCGTAATTTAAAATCCGTGTGGAGTCGCCATTTGTTAGTATGAATTCTTCTTCGAAGTGTACGAAAAATAACCACTTTAGCTACGCATAACCAATAGCCCTAACAACAATAGAAGCTGCCAAACATCTTCAGATCTGCGATTAGTAGTTAAAATGCTGCAACAAACAGATCTATAAATGGAAAGACATTAAGCAGTAAAGTAAAGAGTTTGCTCCATGCATCCAACAGACAAGACAAGAACACTATTTTTGAATGAATTTTTATATTACAGGGCACCTGGGAGGAAACAAGAAGGTGTATCCATATCTCCTCAATGGGATGGGTTCTTTGTAGTCCTCAGCACTTCAGATCTAAGCTTTCTCTCTCTTGTAGATGTAGAAAACCCAATGTAGAAGGTAGAGCTCAATGGGAGCAACAATGGCAAAAAATGAGACCGAGTGTATAGATCCAGAGTGATCTAGTATGCAACAAAAGGTCCAGAATGAAGGGGAAAACCCTCCTATTTATAACAAAATATTGGGTCATTCTAGATCTTGGTGCATGATTAAAATAATGTTAACCAAATCTAGATCCACCTCTATGGAATATTTTATTATTATTTGTTGGAGGGAAAGGGACTTTGACTTGGGTCAAAATCCCTTGATTAGTGAAGAATAAATAAATAAATGATTTATTTATCTTTTTAAGGAAGTGTTTGGGATATAATCAAATAAATAATGATTTATTTGATTAATGGTGGTTGATTTGGTCATCTTTAACAAGGAATATTATTTAAATAATTATTCCTAGAAAATAATAAGATAACTATGGGTTTATCTCATTAATTTCTTTGTTTTTGGGTTAAACATGAGTGGGAATAATAATTAAATTATGGTTTAATTAATTATTCCTTTTGGGGTTTCCTAATTAACATAGTGAAAGCAGTTTTACTTGGGGTAAAACTGGTCTTACATGGTGTACTTGGGTCCATCTAATGATGAAGAGTTAGATGACCAAAAAATGGTGTAACAACCTTGTTCTCCAGCTGAAGTACTGAAGACAACTTCCACCTTCCAAAGTGATCTTCAGAAATCTGCAGATTTCTAAATATGAATGTTCTGCAGAAATTAGAAAAAGGAAATGACACTTAAAGCCTGATGTATAATGAAGTACAATCCTCTTCCTTATGTTGGCCACCTATAAAATTTGTTATATCAAAAGGTGGCCAAAACATTTTGGAGCCTTCAAGAAACAATTTTTATTGCTAAAAATGTTATCTCTTGAAGACTCATGAAAACATCATGCCCCTTGTTTAAATCTTCACTGCTGTTTCCATTTCTTAACTCTGAAATTATGTTGATTTCATAGAGGAAATACTGCTGCAAAACACCATTTTTCCCTTCTTTTCACTTCAAAATAACCTTCATTTTTACCCCTTTCATTCGCATGAAATTCATCTATTTTCATTTTTCTCCATTTCCCCTTTATAAAATCCCCATTACAGAGTTTAAAACTCACTTTTTAAACTTTGCCGAGACCCCCAAATCCATCAGAAAACTCTGAAAATTTCATAAAAATACACTTTTTTTTACTAAGGTTTTAAGCCCCTTTGGGCTAAATCCTAAACCACTTCCCCACATGTGCCCCAGTGCTGGAACTAGGCGCTAAGCCCTTTCGGCGCTTATCGCATCAGAAAAATCAGAGCGCATAAGTCTTTTTGTAAAGTGGAGACCTCTGATGCGATTGGCCCTTTATTGCATAACCCCCGATTTTACTACTGCTTCATGTAACCCTTGTGCCCACAATCAGGTGCTAAAACATTGTATAACTCATCTCTGATGCATTATCTTCCTTTGTAAAGTTCATAAACCCAATTTTTCCTAAGTTTGGTCTAAACGCGCCCATGCAATGTTTTTTAATGTAAATGGGTAGATTGAAAAGCCCACATCAAAATTTCGATGTGATCAAGTCCAATTCACATAAATCCTTCTCTCCACTTCAATCCATATAACTTATGCTCAGGACCAAGAGTTGAAGTCCCGAAGCGCTAATCGCATCGGAGAAAATCAAAATGGTTAGATTGAAAGACCAATACAGAAGTTCCGATGCGATTAGCCCTTGTTCATATCAAGCCACGGTCCCATTCATTTCCATAAACCCAAGGCCCTGTAGATGGGAACCAAGCCATATCATATATATATCCCGCCCCCAACCATAAAACCTTTGCTTTTCATAAAAAATTGGGTTTTCATAATTATAAAGGGTTTCCGCCGGCGCATGTCTTAAAACAATATCTGCCATTGATCTTAAGTTGATCTAATGGCTTGCGCATTATCGCATCGCAAATTTTTCATTGGGTTCATTTGTTTCCCCTCCGATTGATTGCTCCTCTGATTCGCTCCCCACCGTTGATCTGATCCTTAGATCGACGACTAGCACTCAATTGCTTCGGCGCCTCCATGATCTTTGTTCCGCTGATACCGATACCTCCGATTGCATCTGGGCCGTCCACGTGTCCAGATCGGATGGTCCAGATCGCATTTTCCAACTTTGGTTATATTTTATGCAGCCCCACTCATAATGTTGTTTCAACTGATCTCAGCCGTTGATCTCTGTAGATCAACGGTCCTCATTAACCATTCCTCCGCCATTATATCATTTTGAGTTGATCCCCAGATGCAATCTCCGCCGTTGATTCTTAGATCCAATGGCTCATATTTAATTCGACAGGCCTGCCTCCTGTGGGTCCTGCCTTCTTCAAAATTTGATCTCGGTCGTTCATCTCATATCTAACGGTTCGGATTGAAACCACCATCCCCGCTATCTACATGCACATCTATCCCATATCGTGCTCGTTCTCAACCGTCCAATCTGGGACCTCAGATCTAATGGCTCACATTCCATATTGCGTAACTTTTAGCGCGAAGGATAATTTCCTGAGGGCCACGCGATATAGGTGGTTTTGAAAAGCCACGTGTCGGGCGAGAACACATATCACGTTCAAAAAGGAAAAACCGCCTCCTCGCCCTTTTGCTGCATGAAAACAACTGTTTTACCTCCCGAAACCACCTTTCCCCATTTTTTATGATTTATCGCACGTGGCTTCCACTGTTGATCTCTGCAAATCAACGAATCAGATCTAATATGGCCTTTTGCCATTGCCCTCCGCTTCTACCAAGGGTTTTTAACGCGTGATCTCTGTCATTGATCTCATGGGCCGATCTCATCCGACGGCCCATGATCATCCCAAAAACCCCAATTTCAATTCCTCACAAAATTCCTCCGCTAAAGGGATTTTTCCCTTTTTATTTGTATTTTCTCACATCCTACACCCATATTAGTATAAAGTGACTCATTCACTTTGTGTATTCACAACTACTCCCCACCGTTGATCTTTGCTAGATTGACGGATCCAACTTAATCTTCGCCATTTTCTCCTAACCACAGCCTCCTAAGCAGTTTTACCACATAAACGCAGGATTTCTTAATTATTTTTGTATTTTGCAGGTATTGAATGGTTTTTTCCAGTACATCAAAGGAAAGTCAAAGGATGGGGATGAAGATCCCTTATTCCTTTGAACATACAGAAAGATCATTCCACAGGGTTCAAACTCCACATTTCATTGATACTTCATGGGCATTGATGCCTTATGAGCCTTGTGCGGCCCTGCACATCAACAAGACACAGACAATTAAATAAAACAAAAGAGTATCAGTTTTGAAGATCCAAAAACAACAGAGATTGAAGAATTGAAACAATTATCAGACAGTTAATGGATTATGACTAAGACCGAAATCAAAAGCCTAATCCATTAAATTAAACACAATTAAAGGGAAAATCAAAAGATCATCAAACAGAAAGGCCTCCACTGCCACAACAGAGGCCAATTGATTCCTCCCATCTACCCCAGTGCCACCTATAGCCTCAAGCATTCAACAGAGGCTGAATTATTATCAGAAAAGAAGATACATCACAACCGAATAGTTAATTCTGCTAAAGAAACTTAATGCGAAAAATATCAGCAGAGTTACTATAGCATGAAATAGAGCCTTAAAGTCAACAAAAGCTCCCACCGAGCTTAATTCTTAAATGTAAAACAATTATTATAGAAGAACATTTGTAAACTTCTCCATCGAGCCCCTCAAAGGCCGATAAGTATCAAGTCTGTATTAAATGACCCAGGATATCTTTTATCAGATCCCACCTCCTCATTTCTTCTATAAAAACTCCTGTAGAAGATGAGAAAATGTTGGTTGCAGAACTTTGAAATATACTTGAGCTTGAAACTTCTACTTGTAAATAGTGTTCACGGGCTCTTGAAGCTTTGCTTGTGATTAAATAAGTCAGTCTGAGAAGTGTAGATGATTCTTGGACTGAAACATTGGACTTAAAGCTGTAACTGGTTTGAAGCATCAATACAAGCTGATTTATGGGATCCTGGTCTATGTCAACGGTGATGTTATTTCTTATTGTAAATTGTTATTTTATTTCTGTTTTCACTTTTTCCATCTTCTCTGATAAATAAAAACAAGCATAGAGTTAGGATTTATTGTATATCAGTACCCTTCTCTGACTGATAAGATTTATCTACATGTTTTCTTCCAATCCGTGTTGTTTCAGAATGATTTAATTCGATTTGAGTAGTTAGGAATGCTGGCGTTCCCTTTTCCTACTGTCTTAGCTCAATATTTTCCTTAAACATTATTTTTAGCTTATGTTAAGTAGAGATGAACTAAGGAAGTTATGGTGAGCCCTGTCCTAGTTTTATCCCAAAAAACTATCTGAAAGTTTCCCTAAGGATGTGTTGAAAGCTGGCTAGTTTCAAAGTACTTACCAGATCTTAGACCATTCTTTGTTATAATTTTTTTTCCCTCTGTGTTTAAATGTTTTTCTATTGAAAGTGTATCAAAATCTGGCTAGTTTCAAAGCACTTACCATATCCTAGATTAATTTTATGTCTTTCTTAAGTGTATGTCAAAAGCTGGCTAGTTTCAAAGCACTTACCAGATCTTGGGCTGGTCTTTGTTCTTCATTTGTTTAAATCCCCTTCTTATTGTATCATTTCATTCCATAAATAAAACTCTAAAGAGATCCTTAAACATATATCACTTTCCCCATGGACCACTCTTGAACCTTGTTGTTTCAATTAAACCCTATTATGACTCCATAGCCCAATGGACTAAAACCAGCATTATATCTATCTTTTCAGCCAAAGCCTGTTCTGATTGATTGAAACTTCACACCTTTGGAACTCTTTCCATTTTAGGACTTTCCACTCAGCTAATAATCATTCTCAACCATCCAAAACAAAAAAAAACCCTCAAACTTCATAACTAGCCTAATATCATTACCCAAAACCTTCAAGATAAATCAATCTTTGCACTTTATTGGAGAGATCCCTCTTCGGATTCAGGAGGGCTAGATCCTAGAATCCTAAAGTGGTTGAAATAAGTGTTCTCCCTGCAGTTGGAATTTTTCCAATCTTGCTAATTACAGGGTGCTAACACCTTAGAGATCACTCAAGGAAAGAGGAGGGATTCCCGTCTGGGAACACCCTGTGCTAAAAAACACCTGCAATCTCCACTAAACAACCCAATAATGTAGTGGAATGTCATTTGACAATTCTAGATCTAAAAGATAATACATCAAATAATCCAAGATGCCCTTCACCTTTGCCTTCATCTCCTTTATAATGTTTGAGCCTTCCCAAGCATTGGCCCTAATCTCAACTGTGTATTTTTATGTGGACAAGATCCTCCAAGTGGGATTGTGCTTTTTGACCAAATAAACCAAACAGTCTAGGTGCAATGTACACCTCCTCCATCATGTGTGCTTCAATTACACATGATCCTCCATCACTTTATCATAAATTCTCAATGATCCTTTGTTTTACATCTTCAAGATCTTAGTTGACTGAATCAACCCTCCATGATCTTTCTCATTAAATGAGACATGATCTCCCATCTCATTCACATTAGTAGTTTCTCAACTACCTCTTTTTGCAGATCTAAGTTAAATTAATCCACATTCACACACACGAAGTGGATATTTATTCTTATTGAGATTGTGGGTCCCTCCACCCTTTTATTCACTTAATTCATTAAGAAAATCAAGGACTCTAATATTCCAAATATGATGTGAAAATTTGGGAATATTACAGTCCCCCCCAGAAAAATGTTGCTTGTCCTCAAGCAACTCCAAAAGTAGATGCGAAGCCATCTATTCCCCTCCAAATGGCATCTTCATAAGGAAGACTTCCTCCATTTGCTGCAATAGTTTATGCATGTTTGGTTCCAAAGTTGTCCTTTAAAAGCATAAAGAATGACCTCCAACTTTTTGGTTAGATCTCCTCCTTCCATCATGAAGTACTAAGTGACAACCATATTATGTTCAACATCATTATCAATACATGAGGGATATAAAATAAAGTAGCTCTCTCCACAAAAGAAAAGCTTTACCATACAATACACTCCTTCATCCCATGTTTCATGAATTTGATTGAGCATTGTCATGCTCTCATTATTAGCCATGTTGGCCTTATTGGATCCAAACTTCATCTTTCCAAAGTTATGCAAAATAATAAGGGGAGAAGTAATATGGGTAGACAAAGATGTCAAACCATATTATCCTGACAATAACCACCGGAGCAAGGCCCTTTGCTGCCATTCTCCATCTCTTCCATGTAAAATGGACAAACCAAACTCCCCCAAAAGCAACCCAAGCAACAAGAGATCTTGCTGCTTTCTCTCCTCCTGATGTGCATCATGAAGCAAAAGCATACTAATGGACATATGAGATGTCACATCAGCCCAATACAAAGAAACATCATTAATGCACATCATGAGATCATTATGCCAAATTTTATACAATAAAAAACACATATACATAGGAGATGTCATGTGGTGGCCAACCTCTCTCAAGTGAAGCAAAAATGAACATGCCTTCCCTTGCTGCAATTTATCATTGAAAAACAAGGTATGATTCAGAAAATGATGAGCTATTGGGTGGTATCCATACTCACCCAAGAGCAGCTAGCGCAACCATGCCTCCTTCTTCATTTCATATGTGTTTCTCAAGGCATGGATTAGAAAAATAGGTGCCTTTGGAGAGTGATAGAAATCTCCCAATGGAAACCAATGTAACAAAGCATGTTGGCCCATAAAAATCTGAAAGTGGTTTTGCAACCCCTTGCTTATCATCCTTACCCATTCACTCCCATGGGGATGATGAATGAGGTACTACATAATCATGGAATCCTCCCTTTGTAGAATGCCATCCTTCCCAAACTGTTGAGGAACTTTGCATTTCATGAAATGTTGAAATGCATCCCTAATGAGATTCTCTCTCCATTAAAGGCCCTCCAAAACCAAAGAAGTTTTGGATTTGTTGCAAGTATAAGTTTCTCTTTGAGTAGTGAGAGGCTCATTGAGAAAGGGTCATCTAGAAAGGAGAAAAGGTTTCTCATTTCAAGATGTCTACCATTTGTCCTCTTTTCTTTCATTGCTTCATGAGTGAAGCTACCTCCAGAATTCTCCAAGAATGATGAAGCCCTCTCTTTTTCACAACTACTAAGTGACATCACTATAGATATTCAGGGTAATACATATGTTGTCTCAAATTAAGGCACAATATTGATCCCATAATCAACCATTTTACATAGGATAATTCTAATCCCATTTTCTGAAACTCTATATCTCAACTCAAGGGGTTGAATGTAGCTCAACATTGATGAACAGGGATAGTTTTCAGCTCCCTCCTTGATTAGATCAAGGGTCCTCTATGTTGTGATATGTCTCTGCTTAAAATCAGAATTTTGTTCTAACCCTTGGTTATGCATTGATATTGAAACAATATGAACTGAAATTTTATGCATACCTTGGATCAACTGATATGTGGGAACCTCTTGATAGAACACATGAGTTCCTCCAACTGGGACAATAGTGTCTCCAACTGCTGGTAAGAGTGATGGCCTATTTTCTTCAAGTGTACCAGCGCTGGTATCTTCCTCCTCTTCCTCATGCATCTCCTGATCCATGCATGGGACTCCATATGTCAAGAGCTCAAGACTTCCTTGCAAATATGCAAGTGTCTCTTCTCCATATACAAGTACTTCTACACCAGGTGGTGAAAGTAGTGACCTCTTGTCCAAAGTGAAAAGATTGGCATTCTCCTTGGTTTCTTTGGTAGATGCCTCTTTGTAGCACAAATATGTCTTCTCCACATCAAACTTATCCCTCAACTTGTGAAAGAAATTTGAATACTTGGTCACCTTTGCATGCTCTAGGTGCCCAAACCACCAATCTTCTGCTTCATCTAAGATATGAAGTGCTGCAATTTGAACAGCCTCTTCTTCAACCACAAGATGCAGCTCGAAAAATGAATCTAACTCCCTCCTCCAAGCCTTGACATTTCTTGATGAAGACCCATCAAATGTAGGCAAATAGAATCTATTATGCCTCTTCCTTCTATTGCTACAATAGGATCCTCTTTCTTCTCTAATCTGGAAGAATTGTTGGAGAGTTAGCTTCTCCTTGAAAGCTATAAATTGTGCTTTGTACTCTTCAAGATATACACTGAGAGTCTCATGAGTCTCAAGTTCATTCCTTTCTTCACTTCTATACCTCTCACCTTCTTCAAAGAAAGTGGGCATAGTGGATCTATGAGGAGATCTAGGATTCTTCGGTCTTCTTTGTTGCTGATAGGAAGTGCTTTCCTCATTAGATGTGCTTCTTGGATGTCCTTCCTTCTTCATTTTATTGACCTCCTTGGGGAGATATTGCATGGATCTTAAGAAAGGACTGAAAGATTTCACATCCTCCATGATAGATGTCATCTATCTATTCTTCTTTCAATGTAAAAGATGAAGTTTCCATAAGCTGAGCCAAAGATCATGCTTTGATACCACTGTAATATACCAAAAGGGAGAATGGAGTAATACTTCACACAATATAAGAACTTACAGCAAGATAAATAATACATCTAAGTACAAATCATAATATGTAGAAAGATCTGAGCCATTTTATTACATTGGAGATGATTCAATTACACAAGTACAGAATATAGGTAGATCTAGCCAAAATATGAGCTAGGATCACCCTGAAAACATGCATACAACAGGTACAGTGTAACTGGAGAGGCTCTGCAGCAAATATTGTGTTGTCTCTTCAGTAGAATATGAACATACGTTTGTAGGCTGAAAAGAGAAATGTAGATCTACTCAAAACTAGAGCTCAGATGTTTCCAAGATTCAAGATCTGGCCAATGTGATGGATTCCCAAGATAACCCAGAAAGGATTTTCCAGATTTACAACTTTGGAAAATCACCTCCCTAGGATTTGATCCTTGATCTGCTGGGAAATACAGATCTGAAGCTAGATTTGAAGAATAGATGGCTGAAATGCGTGCTCAGATCAGATCTATTCTTGAAGGATTGATCCCTTCATTAGATCTATGAGCTGGAAGCTCTAGATCTACCTCCTCAATCCTCAATGATGAATTCAGCTGTTGCAACATAGCTGCCAACAGAAACTGCATTGTGAGGGAAAGAGAGGCCTTATGCCTGCTGAAAAATGTTGCAATAAGCTCCAGGCTGATTGTAAGACTGATGGAAATGTGAAGGAATGATCCTCCACTAGATTTCTAGCTGAAGTACTAGCAACTTGCTTCCTCCTTTCAGATCTGCAATATGGACAACGTTATTATTGAAGGGAATACTGTTGTTAGGAGGTCAATAAATTTTGGCGTGATTCTAGATCTGCAAAGTGGCTATGGGAGTGCTAATCTATAAGCCTAAGTGATGGGAATAATCCCTCACCTTGTTCTCCAGCTGAAGTACTGAATACAACTTCCACTTTCCAAACTGATCTTCAAAAATCTACAAATTTCTGAATATGAATGTTCTGCAGAAAGTAGAAAAAGGAAATGGCACTTAAAGCCTAATGTATAATGAAGTGCAATCCTCTTCCTTTGAGATCACTCAAGGAAAGAGGAGGGATTCCTACCCGGGAACACCCTGTGCTAAATAGCACCTGCAATCTCTGCTAAACAACCGAAGAATGCAGTGGAATGTCCTTGACAATTCCAGATCTAAAAGATCATACATCAAATAATCCAAGATTCCCTTCACCTTTGCCTTCATCTCCTTTATAATGTTTGAGCCTTCCTAAGACTTGGCCCTAATCTCAACTGCGCAGTCTTATGTGGACAATATCCTCCAAGTGGGGCTGCGTTGTTTGACCAAATCAACCAAAAAGTCTAGGTGCAATGTACACCTCCTCCATCATGTGTGCTTCAATTGCACATGATCCTCCATCACTTGATCATAAATGCTCAAAGATCCTTTGTTTGACATATTCAAGATCTTAGTTGACTGAATCAACCCTCCATGATATTTCTCATTAAATGAGAAATGATCTCCCATCTCATTCACATTAGTAGTTTCTCAACTACCTCGTTTTGCATATCTAAGTTAAATTAATCCACATTCACAAACACAAAGTGGATATTTATTCTTATTGAGGATTGTGGGTCCCTCCACCCTTTTATTCACTTAATTCATTAAGAAAATCAAGGACTCTAATATTCCAAATATGATTTGAAAATTTGGGAATATTACATTTCATCAAGATGGATGAGGTTAAGGAGATGCACTTCTTCTTTGGAGGTGTTAGGTAACAAGTCTATTGCGAGTTTTAACGACAATATTTCACATTGGATTGGTAAGATAGCTTCCAAACCATACACAAATTGAAAAGGAGTAAATCTAGTTGTGTCTCTCACTGAGGTTCGATACGCCCACAAAGCGAAGTACAGGATCAAATGCTAGTTCCTTTTACGGACTCCTATCATTCATTGAAGCATTCGTTTAAGAATTTTTTTAATAGCCTCAACTTGTCCATTTGATTGTGGATAATAAGGAGTAGAATTATCATGCGAATTTTCTAAATTGGTAGTCAATTCAAACATCATATGCTTGCAAAAATTCTTCCCATGATCCGTAACTATAGCTTGTGGGACCCCAAACTGTGCAATAACATGATTGAAGAAAAATAATTTAGTTGTCTATCCTGTGTTGTTGAATGTAGGCATCGCTTCGGCCAATTTGGTAAAATATTCGAGTGCGACAACAATATAATTGTGCCCCCGGACGAAGGAGGGCTACAGGTCATGAAGTCAATACCCCATTTCGTAAATGGTTCCGTAGAGACAACAGGATGCATTGGCGCTAGTGGTTTGCATATCTTACAATAAAAAATCTGGCATGCATGACAACTTCTAACTATGAGGATACAATGTCGAAAAATAGTAGGCCAAAAGTAATTAGTGCAAAATATATTTTGTGTGGTAGCATATTAGATAAATGTTCGCCACAAGCCCCAGAATGACAGTCATTTAATACTTTTTCAGCCTCCTCATGAGTGAGGCACCTCCTTAAAATGGTTTCAACACCACGATGATAAAGTGTATCAACGACGATCAGATAATATTTGGCTTGGTATCGAATACGTCGTTGTTCAGAGCGAGAGGTATTAGGTCAAAAAGTTTGATTTTGGAGATAAATGATGAAATCCCCATACTAAGGATCAGATGATCCGATCAGAAATAAAGAATTGTCTAGAATATATGGTTTTAATGTAGTTTCAGTACTGTCAGAGGGAAGGTCACAGTGAAGCTTAGCCAAAACTAAAGACTTATTTGACTTGGATTTGATGAATTACGAATAAAATTCTTGCAAAATGACAATCCATTTTGAATATTTTCCTCCCAACAGTTGACGTGATAAGATGTAAGTCATGGGGTTGCAATCCAAAACTATTGTTGTTTTTCAGAGCAGGATATAATGGCGAAATATTTGGACAACTTGAACAGCTTCTAAGGCAAGATTTTCTATGTATGATTACTTAAATTCTGTGTCATTGAGATTACGACTCAAATAATAGATCAGATATTCAATTCCATCTTCTACTTGGAGAAAAACCATAGCAATGTTTATTGCAGCTGCGACGATATATAGGAAATAATAATTTTGATAATCAGGAGGATACATTAATGACGCTCGGACAAGATGGTCATTGACATCATCAAAAGAAGCTTGTGCAACCTGGTCCCAATGGAAGGAAACCCCCTTTTTCAATATTCAAGTAAATCCTTTAGCCATTTCAGCGTAGTTTGGAATGAAGCTTCTCAGGAAGTTAGCCTTTCCTTGAAGTTTCTGTATCTGAAGTAAATTTGATGGCGCAGGGAAATCAAGAATGGCCTGAACCTTCAATGGGTCTATTTGAATTTCTTCGTTTGAGACTACGAATCTGAGCAATTGATTAGAAAAAAAAAAAAACACACATTTATGTGGATTGAGGCATATCTTGTAGTGTTTATGGTGTAAGAAAATGGCTCTCAAATGCATCAGGTGATTAGTCCGATTTTGTGAATGCGTTGGTAAATCGTCTAGATATGGTTGAATAGTGTGCTTGATGTTGTTGAAAACATAATCCATTACTCTTTGAAAAGTTTCCCCAATGTTCTTTAAACCAAATGGAAGTTTCCTATAAGAGAATGTGCCCCAGGGACATACGAATGTTGTCTTATGTTGATCATCTGGGCGGTTATTGATTTGATGTAGCTGGAAAATCCATCCATGAACGAAATGATTTCGCATCCAGCACAATCGTCAATAATATGGTCGATAAAGGGAGTAGGATAGTTGTCTTTTAGACAAGCCTGATTGAAATCCTGATAATCGATGCACACTCTAATGGTTCCTTGTTTTTTCATAACAGGAACGATATTGGAAACCTACTCAGTTAGTGGAACAGGGTAAATGAAACTAGAACGCAAAATTTTTTCAACTTTTTCTTTGATAGCAGTGGCTTTCTTAGGATGAACAGGACAAAGCCGTTGTCATACCGGTTTGACATCAGGATACATATTAATAGTGTGTTCAACTATACTAGTATCTATGCCTATCATTTCCTCGTAAGACCAAGTGAATATGTCATAAAATTCACGAAATAAAGAGCGATATGATTCAAGTTCTGATGGAGAACAAGATACACCGACATGAATATTTTCTACAATGCTAGGTTTGGTTGAAATATCGATAGAAATGGTTTCTTCAATATTTGATAAATTTCACTCAGAATCGATTGCATTAATTGGAAAAGAATTCGAAAAGAAATTTTTGATTGATGGGTGATATAGTTCACTAAGATATTTTTCTTCACAATCTGACGGATGGGAATGATGATGATAATCTTCCCATGGTTCTCCTTCTGACATCACAGCTTCCAAAATATTTTCATCTGTCAAAAACATTGAGGAAAATGGATCAGATGGAGTACCAAAATCTAAGGAACAATCGATCTAAACACTCGACGATGCTGATTTTGGATTTGCTGCCCAAGCCAAATAGATTGATTGCTATGCCAGCTCAATAGGGCTGGGTGGTAAAAATTCATCCAACATAGAAATATCAGAATCACCTGTAATTTTACTTAAGCTAGATAGAGTGGAAGAGATTATGTAGCAGGTCTCTATACTTGAAATTTCTATCGACGTTGCAGGTGGCGGTAATGAAAAGGTTCCCATGAGAGTGGAATCCTTTAAGAGTCCTACACCAATGTTCTGAATTTCTAGTTGTGGTAAGTGAAAAAATAGAACACTCCAGTTACCTGCGAAGCAGAGGAAAAAAAGGATAATTGATTAATGAATGTGATTGTACCTTTATATGGAAAGGAAATCATTCTAAAGTATGTAGAAAAAATTGTAGTCATCACATATACCCATGGTCTTCTAAGTAAAATATTATAGTCAAGGGGTCTGTCAAAAACCTTGACATCGATATTCATTGTTTTTCCCCCTAATTTGACATGCAGGTTATTAATAATACCACAAGGTTTATATGTTCTTCCATCAAAAGCCTTCAATGTTGTTAATAATTGTGATAATTGCGGTGAGCCAAGTGACTTCCAATAGTTTAGAGACATAATGCATGTAGATGCTCCCTCATCAATAATAGTGTGATGAACAAGGTGATTGAGAACATTTACTTGTATGGAGAATGCCAATTCTACTGGTAGCTATGGTATATAGCCCATATGATTAAAGACGACAAGATTAGAACCAGTCGGATCGATTCCACCAATGGCCGACACTAAAGCCTGCTTCTGGGAGGGACAATTTTGTAATACCTCAAGAGCAGACATAGCTAAAGGGGATTGAGCTGAATCTTCAACTATATTATAATTTTTTGCAGCTCTTTCTCGAGGATTATAGGTCAATTTATGAATTACTCCCTTGGGTGGCTTAATTTTCAATTCAGGAATAACAGTAGGTGGCACTGATTCAGTAGATGGATTTTTTGTCGAGGTAGTAGGTTGATCAGTGGCCTGGCTACCATAGTATTTATTACGTGTTGACACCAAAATATCTTGTGAAGGTTTTGTGGAGGATAACATTAACACTTGGGAACTAGGAGATGGATCCGTAGCAACCAAATTGGTGTCCAGATTCAGAAATGGGTTTGTCAACATAGCTGATGCATGGGAAGCCTTTCTGATTTGTGAGACTTCAACACGGTGAGGAAAATCCCTAACAAAGTGTTCCTCATTACATATTATGCATGGATAACGAGGTTTCTGTGGTCTAGATGGTTGATCATATGATCTATCCTACGGGTTAGAAGTTTCATTTTTCTTTGATTTCCCCTTTTTTTACTTCCTGGTTTCTTATCACTCTTGCCTTTGAAAAATGACATGGTATTAATTTTGAAAGTAGGAGTAGGATCATATGTAGTAGCGTGGTGTGTGTTTGCAGTGCCTATCAAGCCATCTCCGGCATGAGAGTCCTTTATTTGAGGAGGAACATTGAAATTAGATCGCGGTGCATTACGAATTTTTTCATAGTGTGTCGGACCGAGTGTAAATCAAGTCTAAATATTGGGCACGAGCAATAACTTTCTCTTCTGTGATGACGCCATTCTTAGGCACATCCTCATTTATAGATGGTAACAGGGCCTTAATGAACCATTTAGAAAGTAGTTGATCTGGAACAAATGTCTTAACCATTCGTCGATGACGATGCCACTCATGAATATGATCAAATATGTGAGTAGCATTAGTCTATTTGAAGTTTTTCAAGAGTTCCATTCCAGTTTCGTATTTGATTGGTAACTAGAAATGGGTCAAAAATACAGTAGGTAAAGTAGTGAAATTGTTGAAATAAGCTCTAGGTAACTCAATATACCATTTAGCAGTTGAACCTGTGAGCGTACGCTGGAAAAGACGTAGTTGAACAGAATCATCATTCAGGGAATTTGACGAAAACCATAAATGATAAGTCATAACATGAGTCGATGGATCTTCTCCAGGGTTTCCATTGAATGTAGGAATATCCTAGGGTAATTTATGGGGTATCATCGGCCACCAAGGAGCGTAATTGATAGGATCATTGGTTAACTAGTTTAAATCTGGTAATTCTAAGGTTGCAAAAAAAGGTGACTGTCTATTAAGGTCAGGTTGAGCATACCCAGGGTAAGATGGAATTTCTTGAGAAACAGGCCTTTGAGCACAAGCATATGAAATCTTTGGCTGGTAACTCAGATAGGGTTTGTTTTACATAGCAAACACTTGAGGATTCTGTTGACCAAAACCTGGATATGATACTTGTTGAAATAAAGTTTGAGGCATTTGTGCCTGAGGTTGCCAATAGGTCTGTCCACCAATATTATAACCAAAATAAGGATAGCTTGGATTCATTTGATATGTATAACTAGGTTGCGATTGTGACATCCCAAAAAATAGAGACCAACTTGTGAATAAAAGATTCCTGATATAGATTTTTGTAAATTAACCAAAGGATTTTGAGTGTGTGGACCCAAAATTTGATGATATTGAGTTGAAGGACTCGCATGATAAGGTTGATGTACAATATTTTGATTCTGTAACAGGGGTAGAGATGTATTAACAAGTGGTAATGAAGTGGATGTAACAGGTTGAACCGATTGATACGAATGTACAACCATTTGTGGTTGGATAGGGAGAATTGGTTGTCACTGAAAAACATTCAATTCAGTATTAGTTTGAACAAAAAGCGATGGAGTACTATCATATTGGGTGACCAAAGGTTGGCCCCCAGCATGAGGAGAATAATAAGATGGAAAATAATTTTCTCCAAATGCTGGGAGACCATTTGATATGGTACTTAAAGGAATTGACCCAAAAGGACCGACTTTATATTTCCCTGATGATGTATATAGTGAATCAAGTCATTCAGTACTAATGATAGAACTACCAGTTAAAATACCAGATGATGAAATTGGTAGAGACCATGGTCTTGAAGATGCACCAGAGAAAGTGTCTGATAATGATTTGTAACCTGTTGGGACCGAAGGGTCACCATGAAAATATGACTCTGGTGAAGTTGTGAACATCGACGGAGTAGCGAGGGGAGGAGCTGACATAATTGGAACAAAAAACCCAACTGAAGATGTTGGTTTAGATATGGTTGTTTGACGAAATTTATACCCTTGAAAATCAACAGGATATTGAATGGGAACAAGATCAACAAAAGCAGATGGAAATGATTGAGGAAAAGACTCATATAGGTAAAGGTCCCCCCTCCAAAATGGGTTGGAGTTAAAGGTGTATCGTCTTATGGGATTTATTCAATCGTAATTAAACCAGGAGGAAGAACTTCACCGCCAGGCCAAAAATATATTTTGGATGGTTGACTGTGTGATGTAGGAGCTTCAGTGGCTACAGAAATTTCTGGGATGACGAAGGTAGAAACAACTTTCGGTTGTTTGACTTCTAGATTCAAATGTTCTGGAAAAGAAGAGACAGGATCTAGATCAATTGGTGATTGAACAACGTCGGGTCCTGGAGGTATGGTCTCATTGATTGGATGGATCGTTACCATGGGTAGCTTTGAAGACTCCATTTCGACAACAGTAGACGAACTGGGATGTGTGGAAAGAATTTGAGCTAACTCTGGTTTAAAAGATGATGTTTCACCAGAGGTACAAATTGTACTTGATTCGACAGATCGTGATTGCCTTCGCCTACCAGAAGTAACTTCCAGTGGTAAATTTGGTTTTAAAGCTAATCTATATGAACGACGGGGGATAGGATTTTTTTCTTCCATGATTAATGATTTATTTTAACCAAAAAATAAAACAAAAAAGAGGGTAATGCTAGGCAAAAGGGTTTACCAAGAAACAGTGAACTGCAAAGTACCTCCTGGCGAACCAAGAAGTACGAGCAAGTAATCTCCCCGAATGTTGTGTTCGGTGTATCACAATTTCAAGGCGGCCGAATCAGTTCACTATGGATGGATAGAACCTAAAATTTGTCCTCCCAAATATACCTGAAGGTACGTGGAGGCCCAAGTTCGTATTAGTACCGTCTGATGCGAAACCACACAGTGAGAGCACCCCTTTATACTTATCGTACTGTAACACTGCCCGATATACCCGAAAGTACGTGGACGAGAAATGATATACTTACGTACGTGGAGTGAGGTATCACTCTTGGAATGTATCACAGACAACTTAATGACAAATGCTATGTTTTACGATGCTGGAACACGTCTCTAGCCTAGAATTTCTAATTTTTATCGTTATGGTTCCAAAGCATTGTTAAGTAAATTGACATTAATTTTATGTTGATCTTGCTTAACAATTTTCCTTTCAAAGGTTCACCGCGATGATGTGTATGAAATTCCTAACATGCAAGGTAATAATGATAAACAATATTTCACTTTAAATTTCTTCAATGAAAAGCCTAGCTACTAAGGGAAAAGATAAAATAATTTGTGAGCAAACAAATCAATGAACAAAAGAAATCTTTGACCACAAACTAAATGCAGATTTCCTAATGTTCCTTTTTCAAAACACACACAATCTACATGCAAATGAAAGTTTTTCTTTTCAATTTCCTTAATGTTATAATTTCATAAAAGAAACTAAGTGCACTAAATCAAGAATCAAATGCTTTTTACTTTCGAGAAAAGAAGAATACAAACAAAAATTTCTCTTTTGAAGGAAAAATGAGGATTTCAACAACAATTTCTCCTATCAAGGAAATGAAGATTTTATGACAATTTCCTATTTCGAAAGCAAATGATTCTTAATGCGACCATAAAAAGTACTTTGAAATCAACTTTTCAATGATAAATAATTTTTTTTTAAACAAAAATTGAACAAATTTTCAGCCAAATGAGGAAGAAGTATATAGAGTCACTGGTCAATGAGGATCAAGCTTTTCAAAACACAGTAGCAAACAAAACTAAAGAAAATTGCAAAGGAAAATTCAAGGGAATTTGGGTGTTTTCAAGAGTCAACGTAGTCTCCAAGGGGAGATAGTGCTCTACAATGCAGGCTAGGAAGGGAGACAATGCTTTGCAAAGCACTGTGTCTAGTCTAAGGGTGCATTGGGCGCAGTATACAAAGAAAAATACTACTGTTTAACTCACTGTCTTTACAAATTATGCTCTGAAAAGGTTTAATATTTGTGTGTAACAACTACTTGGTGGATAAACAGATCAAATCACAAGATAAAACACCTAGAACTAAGAGAAACGCTCCCCAACAGAGTCGCCAATTTGTTGGGCCATAATTATGAATTATGGATAAATCACACTTCCCTAGGCAGGTGCTAGTCTAGAACAACAGGTGAAAGACTATATGAATATTTTTCCTAACTCAGAACAGATACACAGAGAGGATTGGATGCTTACCTGATCATTCATTTCCAAATGGCTCCTTCTGTCGATTTCGTTGTAGCTTCAAATTCAAGCGGTTTGTGTAGAATTCTTCCTGTAAGAAATAACACTTAAATAGCAGAAGATGCAATAATATAGATATATATTCAAGTTAATTTTCTAAATTAGTAAAGAATAAACCATATAAATCAACTAAGGTCTTGCAAAATAGAAAAACAAAGCCAATATAGATGCATATAGGGAAAAATAAGCAGTATTCTTTATTGATGATAAAAGGAGAGGTTACAACCAAGTGGCTGATTTGAAGTGACCCTTCCAGCAACTCCCCCAAGCCTCATCACAGTATAAATATCTCTAGTAGAAACTATACAAATCTAGCTCTCAATTGAAAATTCTCCAGCATTTCTCTACTCAAATTCTTCCTTCTCAAGCACTCAGATATGTGCTCAATTTATAGATGAACTGAAGGTTGTTTTGCAATCAATGAATTTCCAATAATAGGCAAGACATGTTCCCAGTCATGTAGATGTCAAATGGACGCTTGGTTCTAAAGCTTGACACATGTGAACTCTTCCAGAAGGCATTGGCCAAGTGGAGATTCCAGAACAATGAGAATTTCACTCCCAATGTGACCAACGCACCTGTGAGTGTCAGGAAGTGCTTTGTAGAGCAGCCTTGCAATCAATGACTTTCCAATAATAGGCAAGACATGTTCCCAGTCATGTAGATGTCAAATGGACACTTGGTTCTAAAGCTTGACACATGTGAACTCTTCTAGAAGGCATTGGCCAAGTGGAGATTCCAGAACAATGAGAATTTCACTCCCAATGTGACCAACGCACCTGTGAGTGTCAGGAAGTGCTTTGTAGAGCAGCCTTGCATGGGGCTACCTACAAATGAAATGCACTTAGGCCCCTTAGATCCTACGTTGGTGAGCTCTCATATGCTATATAATAATGTTCAAACCTTGGAAACCTTTGCTTGATGAAATTCTTGCTTGATTTGTCTTGTTTCTTGTCTTAGGGCATATAGCAACTGAAATGATATGGAATGATATACCCTTGATCATTGGTCTTGGAGATGATGTCCAATTAACTAGGTCATTGGGAATGGTGCCCAAATTGACCTATAACATCTAGCTATGTTGAACTTCTTGTCAGGTGCAACATTTTATTTCTCTTCTTCATTTCTAGGCCTTGTACTTTTCGACTTCCATTTACCTTTTATATTTATCTTTCCCTTTCCATCCTTGTTGAGATTAATTATTACACTATGAATGCTCATAACAATGATTTAGTTTCCTAATAACTTCCTTAGGTGACCGAGGCTCATCATACTCAATATGATCTCTAAATGCTAATGGAATCCATTGACACACCTCCTAACTTTAGTATTTTCATCCTTAAGATATGGTAGATACCTCAATAGATCCAGGAACTTAGTCATATACACTTCATCTGTCATCGATCCCATATTAGGCTCATATAATTCCTTGGCTTTGCTATTATAGTACCTCTTCGATAAGTAATTCATCCTAAAAAGAATTATGAATTCATGCCAACTCAAATCTTCTATCCTGATGTCTCTGACCCACTTCATATCTTCCCACCATATATGTTCTTTACCTTTCAAGCTGAAGATAGCTACTATGGCCTTCATATTATCTATGTAATTATGCAACTTCGATAATTTCTTCATCCCAAGTAACCAAGCCTCTTCATCTTCTGACTTCTTCAAATTTCCATCAAAGGTAGGTGACTTAACTTTATTAAACTCATCGAAAAAGTATCCCCTATAAGTCCTCTTGTAAGGGTGATAACAATGAAGATCATAGTGCCTTTTGGAACCAGAACTAGAATAGTACCTATGTCCAACACCTCTCCTATCCGGAGTATCCAAGAATATAACATCTCTAATCATGTCATTTCAATTGGACCTGTGACCACCATGAGACCTACTGCCATATTCCCCATTAGTTTTTTCCTCTTGTCCATGGCTGATCTGAAGTGGCCTATATCACCATAATTCTGACAAACTTTGAAGGATTACTACATTGACTTCTTATTTTTTCTCCTATGCCTACATGATTATGACATTGTCTATTTTGCAACTTATTATCTCTACCCTCAAGCTTATCAATGTGTCTACTAAGTCAAAAGTGTTACCAACACCATGCTTCTCATGTGATTCATAGGGGGAATCTCTGTAGTATACCATATTCCTATTCTTATTTGTTCTCTTCCTACAAGGCATACTATTTCAGAAAAAAAAAAATTATAAACAAACCAACGTGCCTCAGTGTAATTCTTGGAGGATATCTCATCTGCAAGACTGATAAAATTAACACAATACATATATAAACATAATCATAACAACATATACATATCATGCTAACCATAGTTTAGTCATCAATGCATGACCATACCAACCACACATCCCAACCTCAAGCATGAAAACTAAAACCATATTAATGTATGCATAACAACATATAAACATCGACATGCATAAACAATGCTTAACTGACATACATTCACAACAAATACATTTAACAACGACACCATTAAATTTCACATGGTGATAAAATTGCGACCATGAATAACACCATGCATATGCAACAAGAAAATAAACCAAAATCATAAGAACACATATGAAGTTGACATGAATGCATGACCAACACACTGCCCATCTAGTCCAAGAAGTGAATCATGCTACGACACCACTCTGTAACACCCTCATCCCACATTTACCCAATTTAACCGATATGTTGGCGTAAACATGTGAAGAGAGGATACTCTAAACTGATTCAAGTCCCCATGTACAGTTAAGGAAGTGGAGCCAACACAAGACAACCAATTTGGCCTTATACACATGCTATAGAACCCTCAGGAGAAATCCGACCCTTCCAGGTGATCAACCTATAAGACAACCTGAAATTTTATTGGATTAAAGCCTTAGTCACTCCCATGACATGGGCGTGCATGCAAGTGAGACCCTCCAGTTGCTCCCATAGCAAGCTCATGCCCGTGACTAGGGGATTTTCCAGGTAGTTTTGTTCCAACAACTCCAGATTTTGTGCCACCTTTCTAGGGCTAGGACTCAAGCCACTACCCATAACTCCATGAATCTTCTAGAAATGAAAAGTAACATTGAAACAATAACACAAATGAAAATACTTAAATAAAGACTTGATTAGACCCCTACTAGCCATGACATACATTTTGTAAACCATATCGCAAATATTTATTCTACAGGTCATAATAACAATTTTGAGCATAGGTGTCTCATACTTATCTGAGAATTGCTAAGAAAAATTAATTCCTTATCGCATTAGCTGCATTATCATCTATTAGGTCATATATTCATTGTTCATTCATTTATAAATCAAAACATGATGAGATACATACATCATCACTATCATAAAACATACTCATAACCAACATATAAAAAACATAAATAATAAGGATACTACAACCATAAATTCCACATATGAACTAGTGCATTTGCACATAAAATACCAAGGAAATGAACTCTTATTAATGAATGCAAAATTTAACCAGGTTTGGAACTTCCACATTCCACTCGACGATGGATTGCCTGAACCAAATCTCTCTTCGGCCAATCACCCCCATGCCATATTCCAAGAAGGAACGTGGGACTTATAATCAAAATAAACCACAACTTCTTGAGGCTACACCACCTCACCCTCATCAATAGAACTAGGGTTTACCGCAATCAACACAAGATCACTAAGACCTAAACAAGCATGGAATCCTTCAGATATCTCCACCTGAAATGTGAGGAATTTTTCCATCTCAACCTCTCATCTTTACCATGTATCCCACCATTACCGATCAAGGGATTCCTATGTCTATGAGGTCTCCACCCTTTGGGCTTTACCGTGTATCTGAACTCGAGATTCATAGTGTTAGAACCCTATTTTCCACTCCATTACAGTGAGAGAAACCCAATATCAACTTACCTCGGTTGTTTATCTAAAATGAATCCATTTCCACCTTTTCATTTACTCATGTGAGATTTATCCCATGATAAAAGGGTGAAATTACATAATTGAGAAATTTCTCATAATTATTTTTCCAAAAAAATATAATTATGAGATAATAATTATTACATAATTGAGATAATTGAGAAAAAGCTCATAATTATGATAGATGTTTCTATAGTTTTACATTCCCAATGAGATCAAATTGAGCCACTTGTGTATGAGTTCGCTATGGACCCATTATTGTAGAAGTTTCCTAACTTCTCAAGCCCTTAAGTGTCCAGATACATTCTTCTGGAGGATAGAATGAGCCTTGATAATCTCACCAAGAGGAAAGGGTGTGGAGAGAGTATCCAAAATATAGGGCGAGAGATATGTTGTATTGGGAGAGGAGACCATCCTACAAGCTGGAGGAGAGGAAGATTTGAGACGAAGGTATAAAGCATTGTATTCTTTTCATGATCAATGAAAATTCATGTTCCTTCCCTTATATGATTGTGTATTCAAAAAATATTATGTTCGGTTTCATTGCTTTTGATCTAACGATCTTTCGAGGAAGATAACATATTGTCTATGTTCGATTGTGATTGTGTGCAACAATAAGAGACCGCGTTCGGACATAATATATCACTCAAGTGGAGTGCAAGATCTGCATCGAGCTCAAAACCCTTCCCCAACATGTGAGGAGGCCATGTGTGATCTAATTTATTTTTACCATAGATCCAGTTCTGTGATACATGATTAATAATTCAGGATCAAGATTTATTTATTGTTTCTTTGGTCTTGTTTTCTTTTGTCTGCTGATTTGATTAGACACGAGATGACAGAACAACAAATCCATGAAAATTTAGATGCAACAAAATTGGTGATTTCAATGAGAACATACTTTATTTGTGTCCATTTCTCCTTTGATTTTGATCAATTTCTCTCTTGCCTTGTCTCCCATTGAGTTCTCTATAGTTTTTTGGATTTATTTTTATCTCCATTAATTTTAATTGCTTCATATTTGATCTTAAATATGGAGTTTTGTTTTTGTTTTTTATACAAGAGAATAATAGATCACGTGTTTAGAATAAAATTGTGGAATTTTATGTACATAATTTAATTTAATTGATCATAGATTTGGATTCCTCTCGTAATTTCATCCAAAAAAAAGCACTGAAAACAGAATTCGTATTAGGAAATTATGGCCAATTGAAAAATGACCAGATTATTTTTCTTCCGCCCTTGCACACGACCATTTTTTTATGTTTATTTATGTTATTTTCTGTACATAACTGAGTAAAATTAATTACATATCTATAATCCTATTTAAATTTTACCTAAAAAAAAACCTCCTGAAACGAAGTCCGTATGAGGAAGATATTTATTATTGGAAAATCAACCTATTTTCTATCTGTTTTCACCAAATTTTGGGTTTTCTTTCAACGTATTTGCTTGATTTTTCAGGTGTGTTTTATTTAGAACTTTATGATATATTGGAGAACTCTTGGGTATATTTTTTTTTCGTTGTTAACTACTAATCTTTTTCATATTTGAGCCATTTATTATTCATTGGTTGGGATCTTTCATTTATTATGTTTTTCAAGGTTCCCTTGAAGGATTCTTTGTGTGCTTTGGTTGAGGACTAGTGTTCTAATCTTTAGATCTCAATTTCAGATCTGTTTGACTGCTTTTTGTGTTTGCTTCAATTTATTTCATATCTCACTTTTAGATCTTTGTGTCCTTTGTGCACTTTTTTCACTTGTTTTTGAGTGATCTCTTTATCTTTTGGTCATTTGTGTCACAATCGGCGATGTTGTGACTGATTGTGAAACTATCACCTAAACAAGTTATTTTGAGTGTCTTTGTAGTGTTGTGTCACCTTCATTTGATCTTGTTTAGGCCTTCTTGGCTCTAGGGTTTGGTTTAGTCCTTTGTAGAACAATGGCCCTGGTTGAGCCATTGTGCTGCAGCCCTAGCTTCATTGACATTTTATTCCTTTGCTTCCACTTTGGATTTAAATTTGATTTCTTTGAGTGTATTTTGATTGGGCTTTGGTTTTTCTAGTTGTTTCAATTTTGGATTGCTTTGCGTTCTTGCTTGGGAAACCTGCTTTGGCCTCTTTTCATTTTCCTTTTTGGTTTTTTTTGGGTCATTAATTCAAAAATTCTTGGGATACTTTGCATTTAGGAAGATCTAGTGATAAGTGCATCATAATAGGCATTGGAGTGTTATGAAAATTCTTACCCTCTCGTAGCTAGCATTCATTGAAGTGAAAAACAGAAATTGCATAAAGCTACATTAGGGTGACAAACTAAGATTCTTACTCACCATCTCTGTTTCACGCCACATCCTGCTTGTGTAAAAAATAACCATTAAAATAAACGTGATACTAAAATTAACTAGATTTTTCTTTTATTTTTATTGGTAGTAGACCAACACTAGCTTAGGCTAGAGTCTTGGGGATAGGAGTGTGAGTTAAATTCTCCAATAGCATGAAATAAACTTAGTATCTTGTGGAAGGGAGTAAAATCCATTTGCAGTAGTGCATTATGGGAATCCTTTATCACAAGAGGGTCAAGCCTGAGGTCACACTTGGGTTAGGCGGGGTGACATGACCGATTTCGCTTAGTTTTAGGTGGCGTCATATAACGGAATTTGCACCCATACAAAAAGTTTCATTATCACTTAGGGACGACTTGGGAAGTAAATCTCAAGGAGGTTTCAGACTTCGCTCCTTTTTGGTGCTAGGTTTCCTACCCTTGTGTGTATATTTGTCCTATGACTATGCCCCCAGGTCATGTTATTGTCGATGGTGACCATAGTGGCCTTTATTTCTAGGGTTCATACAGAGGTGCAGGGTTGTGGTCATCTTCTTTTTACCTGGGAAAAATATTATTCATACTCTCTTAGCCCTTTCGGGGGATGTTCCCATCTATTCAGGGCACTTATGGCAAGATCGCAGCTAAAAGCATTGGGAAGAAAGTTTCTAGTATAACTGTTCCATCACTAACTTCTTTGAATTTTGGTTTGCATGTGCTATCGTTTATGACATTTCTAGTGTGTGTTTTTTAGTCTAAGTCCATAGTTTTGGCCTTACGGGGTTTTTATTAACATAATTTTACTTTAATTACTATCACCCTGGCTGAATTTATTTGTCAATGGTCACATCATCTTCAAGGTTTACTTCTTGAACGAAGTGGACTCATTTCTCTTTCACAGAGATTTCATGTTGGAGCTCAAGACTAGACCATCACATAGTATTGGAATTTGTGCCTGGTCCCACTGATAGTGACCATATTTCTATTGACACTTTGGTGGATGAATCTGACGCACTTGTCAATACACCTTTGACCAATCCATTGTAATATCCCAGAAGGGAGAATGTAGTAATACTTAAACACGATATAAGAACAACAACTAAGTAAATAATAAATATCAAGATAACATCAAAATTTACAGAGAAGATGAGCCATTTTATTATATGGAGATGATTCAGTTACACAATGTACAAAATATGAGTATATCTAGCCAAAAATATGGCCTACAATCACCCTGAAAACATGCCAAAGTAGGCATTGCGTAACTGGAGAGCTACTGGAAGAAAATAATGCATTGTCCCTTCAGTAGAATGTGAATATATGACTGCAAGCTGAAAAGGAAAATGTAGTTATACTAAAATTTTGAGCTTTGATGATGCCAAGATTCAAGATTTGGCCAATGTGATGGATTCCCAAGATAACCCATACAGGATTTTCCAGATCTACAAATTTGGATAATCACCCTCCTAGGGCTTAATCCTTAAACCACTGGGATTACAAATCTGAAGCTAGATCTATCAAATATATGGCTGAAGTAAGTTACAAGATCAGATATAAGCTTGAAGGGGGTATCCCTCCTTCAGATCTACAAGCTAGATGCTCTAGATCTAGTTTCTCAATCCTCCAATAATGATTACAGTTGTTGCAACACAATTGCTCATAGAAACTACACTGTAAGGGAAAGAGAGGCCTCTTTCCTGCTAAAATATGCTACAATAAACTCCAGGTTGATGGAAATACTAATGGCAAGGTGAGGGGATGATCCCTCACAGGATTTCTAGCTGAAATGCTAGCAACTTCCTTCCTCCTTTTGGATCTACAAAATGGACAACGTAATTCTGGATGGAACTACTGCTGCTAGGAGGTCAATATATTTTGGCTTGATGAAATATATTATATGAATATATGGAAATTTTGATATTTAAGCCCAAGGTGATAGGAATAAAACCTCACCAATTCTCCAGCTGAAATACCAAAGACCACCTCCACCTTCCAAACTGATCTTTAGAAATCTACAATTTCTGAATACGAATGTTCTGCAGAAAGTAGGAAAATATAAGTGGTTCCAATTCTTGATGTAGAATGAAGTAAAATACTATTTCAAGATATCACTCAATGAAAGAGGTGGGATTCCCGACGAGGAACACCCTGTGCTAAACATCACTTGCAATCTTTGCTAAACAACCCAAGAAAGCAATGGAATGTCACATGAGAATTCCAGATCTAAGCAGATCCTGAACATCAATAAAATCAAGCATGTCTTAATTATTGCCTTCATTTACTTTAAATAGTGTTTGAGCCTTCCCATGATTTGTCCCTCATCTAAACTGCGTTGTGCATGTGGAAAAGATCCTCCATGTTTGACTACGCTGTCTATCCAAGTCATCCATCATGACTAGGTGCAATGTACACCCTCTCCATCATGTGTGCATTAATTGCACAACTTCCTCCATCATCTTATCATGAATGCTCCATGATCTCCTATTTGGCCTCTTCAAGATCTTAGTTGACTATGTCAACCCCCATTATCTATCTCATTAATGAGACATGATCTCTAATTCCATTCACATTAGTAGTTGCTCAACTACCTCATTATGTATATCTAGGCTTAATTAATCCACATTCACACAAAAAAAGTGGATTTTTATTCATATTGAGGATTATGGGTCCCTCTACCTTTTTATTTACTTAATTCATTACGAATGTTAACAACTCTAATATTCGAAATATCAGGTGAAAATTTGGGAGTATTACATTCCTCCTCGGCAAAGTGTTGCTTTTCCTCAAGCAACTACAAAAGTGGATGCTACATCAAACATCCTCCCTCCAAATGAAATCCTCATGTGGAAGGCCTTCCCATATGTCACAATGTGTCATGCATGTCCAGCTCCAGAGTTGCCTCTCTAGAATGTCAAGAATGACTTCCAACTGAAAAGTTAGATACCTGTCCCCATCAATGAACCTCCAAGTGGAAACCATATGATGACCAAAGTTCTCCTCTATACATGAGATACATAAGATAAAGTGGTTGAATCCCAAAGTGGAAAGTCCCAACTTATGAAATATCTCTCCAACCCACGATACATAGAGTAGGTTACACATATCAATGCCCTCATCATTAGCCATGTTGGCCATGTAGGAATCAACCATCACATCATCATAGTGAAAAAAAGCAGTAGAGACATATGGGAAAACATGAACAATGTCAAACCATACTCCTAATAACAACCAACGCAACAAAGCCTCTTGTTGCCATGCTAGATCATCATGAAAACAAGTAAGAGAACCATACTCTTTCAAAATTAGCCATCTCAACAATGCCTCTTGCTGCCATACCACATCATCATTGTACCAAATGTAGTGGCCATATTCTCTCAAGAGAAGCCACCTTAATAAGGCATATTTCTGCCCCATCACATCATTATTATACCAAGTACAATGACCAAAATCACCCAACAGAAGCCAACGTTGTAAGGCTTCCTATTTCCATCCTCCAATAGTATCATGAAATGTATGGGGAGAATTCAGCCCATACTCTCCCAATAGTAACCATAGCAACAAGGATTCTTGCTGCCTTCTTGCATTTCCATGATGCAAGTCATGGAGAAAAAATAAGGTAATTGTTACACCATTTTTTGGTCATCTAACCTATTATCATTAGGTGGACCCAAGTACACCATGTAAGACCAATTTTACCCTAAGTAAAATTGCCTTCACTATGTTAAATAACTTAATAAACCACATTTATTAGGTTATTTATGGTCTAAACAGGAAACCCCAAAAGGAAATATTAAACAAACCTATATTTGTTTGATTTTCCTCATGGAATAATTAATTAAACCATAATTTAATTATTATTCCTAATCATGTTTAACCTAAAACAAAGAAATTAATTAGATAAACCTTTATTTATCTTATTATTTTCTAGGAATAATTATTTAAATCTTATTTAGATAATATTCCTTGTTAAATATGACCAAATCACCCACAAATAATTAAATAAATCATTTTTTATTTAATTATCCTTCAACCACTTCCTTAAAAAGATAAATAAATCATTTATTTATTTATTATTAACAAATAAAGGGATTTGACCCAAGTCAAATACTTTTTCCCTCCACCAAATATAATAAAATATTCCATAAAAGGTGGATCTAGATTTGGTTAACATTATTTTAATCATGCACCAAGATCTAGAATGACCCAATATTTTGTTATATATAGGAGGGTTTTTCCTATCATTCTTCACCTTTTGTTGCCTATTAGATCACTCTGGATCTATACACTTGGTCACATTCTTCATTATTTGCTGTGTGAGCTCCCTTTGAGTTCTATCTTTGTCTGGGTTTTCTACACCAACAAGAGAGAGAGATTCTAGATCTGAAGGATTGGTTCCTTCGCTCTCTCTTAGCTCCCATTGGCAAAGATGTCACCTCCCATTTTCCTCAAACCGAAGAAGCCGCCCTCCAAATAGCCTTGAAATATGACCTGATCTATGCTCAGTCTGGTTATGTTTATACCGTTCTTCCTGACCTCCCCAGGGCCGGCGGTGCTAACGCCCCGGGGGCATCTCATTCCGCCGACGGTATCATTGGAGCCCTTTCCCATCCGTACGCTTAACCTCCTTTGGGCTATGGTCTCCCTCAGGGAGGGGCCAGCACCTCTAGCACTCTTCCCCCTCCCGGTAGCATGTATCCAGGATACAACATGCCTCCTCCTTTTTCCCAACCTCCTTCTTACCTCAATGTTGCCCAACCTAACCATCACCTTTATCCACAACCTGGTGCGCCAGCTCCTCCAGCATATGCGCTTCCATCTCCCTTGCCTCCTCCAAACCGGCAACAGCACCTACAGCCCCCTCTAGGGAAAGTATTTGCACAACAGGGCGCGACTGATCCCCCTTCTTCTCAAAGAAGGCGGAGAGGCAATCCAAACCAATCTTCCCCTGGTACTCGTGGAACCAATCCTCAAGGTGTTGACCCTAACACTGCCAACCAGCAACAGGGCACTCAGCCCAAGCCAGACAGGCCGCTTCGCACAAATAAGCCTTGTTCGTGTTGCGGTGTTTATGGTCATTACACCCACGATTTTCCCCTCTTACCCCAGATGCGGCAGATGTGGGAGTCTCAAGCCACATTGCGTGCACAACACGCCTCCCCTCATGCTCCTCCTAATGTGGCCACTACCCAACCAACTGTGTTTACTGATCCTTTCCCTCAGCAAGGATTCGTGGCTACCCAACCGCCTAACAGCCAGGTCGCCACTCCACCTTCCCTTTCTGGTTCCTCTGATTACCAGATCCTTATGATGAACTTTGATCCTTCCCCAACCGTCAACCTTCACCTTCAAACTCGGTCTCACCAGTACCCCAAGCCTCCCGCTCAGTCTGCCCCCGAGTCCCCTTCTTCCGGTTCTACAGAGCCTCTTTCGACAACCAATGGTCCCTTACATATCCCTCAACCCAAAGTTGAGGTCCATCCCAAGATTCCTAAAGGACCGTTACATCGAAATGCTGCTTCTGGTCGAGCTGCTCATTCGTATAGCATAGTAGATGATTTGGCGCAATCTCCTGCTACCTTTTCCACACTGGAACTCCTCCAGTCGTGCCCTTCCCAAAAGAAGGCTCTACTATCTGCCGCGGGCACTGTAGATCCTGCTGATGACCAAATTATTGTGTTCGACGCCCATCAATTAGACCATCCTCCCCTTCCTTCTTCCGTCGCCTTCCAAATCCCAGTCAAAATCCGGAACGCCAACGTTTCTCGGTGTATAATTGATGAGGGGGCATCCACTTGTGTGATGTCCACTTCGGTTTGGAAGCAACTTGGATCTCCTGAGTTGGCCCCTTCCACAATCACCCTTCGAGCATGGGACGGCCACGCCTCCCAGCCCATTGGCCTTTTCCGTAATTGTCCTATCACCCTTGCCGGTAAGACCGTTTGTGTTGACGTCGAAGTCATCGATGCCCCGCTAGACTACAACATTCTATTGGGGCGAAGCTACACCTATGCTATGCCTGCTGTCCCATCCGCGATTTTCCGCAAGATGTCTTTCCCTCATAATGGAAAGATATTCACCATTGACGAGTTGACGTATCATGAGCCAAACTCTCAGACCTCACTTGAGACGATCATCTCTTCTATAGCCAACAAGAAAAACGTCGATTCCTTGACCAGTGTCTCTCCTGGCATCTACAAAGACTCCTGTTTTCTTGGAACCTTCCCTGGTCTTCCTCTTCCTCCTATCTATGACCCCAGCTCATTGAATGTTTGCATGATGCAATTGTCTCGGGCTGCTCTCAAGCAACCTGCTTCGGCTAGTCAGCAACCATGCTCTCCGTAACCTGCTCCTAGCCCTTCACTTGCAGTTGGTAGCCATGAGCCTCTTTATCCTCCTGACATGGTTCCTCCAAGCCTTAGCCATTTAGGAGCCGTCCCACCTGGCCATTACCCCTCTGGTCAGATACCATTCCTAGCTCCCCCACCAGGAGTGTACATGGTACTGGTCATGGCCACCCTCTCTCTCCCTAACCTGACCCTGGGCATACCCGTCTGGTACATTGACCCTCCAGCCGCTACCCCACCCGGTCACCCCAAACCCTACCTTGCTTTGACACCGGTTCAACTGGTCCCCCTCACTTCCTCCGGGCCCCCCGCACCTCCCGAGGACCCTGCCCCTGTGGTGACAGCCCCAGGAAAGAAAGGAAAAGCTCGTAAGGGGGCAACCAATCAGGACCAAGCCGTCCCGACAAACCCTACCCCTCCGCGACCACCAAAGCCCGCTATCCAGTGCGCTTTGTGCGCCACCCATATGTGTCCTGAATTTCCGCACCTCAAGATCCTGGTCAACGAG
The DNA here is from genome assembly GCA_034641835.2 of Pinus albicaulis. Taxonomy (NCBI): domain Eukaryota; kingdom Viridiplantae; phylum Streptophyta; class Pinopsida; order Pinales; family Pinaceae; genus Pinus; species Pinus albicaulis. Next base: position 505,042,238 of record CM076576.1, on the reverse strand, counting down.
ACGTTTCCTGAATCTGATATCCCCGAAGTCTACGTCACTATCCCGGATTCTATCCCGAAACTCAAAACCTTGCGCACAAATCACCCTTGTGCTTTGTGCAATTTCCACGGCCATTACACCCACCTCTGTCCCCGCCTTGACAAGTATCGTTTTTCCTTAGACACGTACCGCCAATTCAAGGCTACGCAGGACAAGATACCTTCTCACTTGTCTATGAGTTCTACTTCGATAGGACCCGAGGATATTCCTACTCCCATTCACATTCCTCCTCCCACTATCGAACCAACGGAGCCTTCGACCACCATTTTGTACCTATCATCATCCTTGAGAGATAGTTCACCTAACCTTCGACCTACAGACACCCTCGGTTCCCCCTCAGTCAACCTTGGATCTGTTGATGTTGCGCATCTGAGTCCTTCTCCACAAGATGACCCGTCACACATCACTACCTCATCGGGTGATCCTTCTTCCTCCAATCTTCCCATCTTCCAGTCCGATGAAGACATTATGGAAGCCATGACGAACCCTGACTTTCCATAGGATGATATGCACCATCACGCATACTTCCTCCCACAACAGTCCCATGACCAATATGCTGTGGAAACCAAAGAATTCATTCCCAATGCAGTCGATTGGTTCAAATATCCCATCCCTGCACCTGATGCTTTCGAAGAAGGAAACATGGCCAATATCTCTCCTACCATCAAAATTGATATTTCAGTCAAACCAGGAATCGAAGAATATGTCACCTTGGGTGCCCAATTCACCCCGGAATAAATTGAAGCTTACACCAAGCTTTTCAAAGAGTTCCGCGATATTTTTGCATGGTCCTATTCTGAAATGCCTAGACTCGATCCCGCCATCGTCGAACACCATATCGACACATGGCCTGATGCTAATCCGGTCCGTCAAAAGTTGAGACCCATTCATCCTTCCAGACGTGACGCTATCAAAGCCAAAATTGATAAGCTCAAGCAGGCTGGTTTCATTTACCCCATTGAATACACCACTTGGGTGTCCAACCCAGTTCCCGTTCTCAAGAAGCAAGGCACCATCCGTGTTTGTACGGAATTTCGCGACTTGAACAAAGCTTGTCCCAAAGACAACTTCCCCACACTGTTCATTGACCAAATCATTGACGAGTGTGCAGGGCATGAGGTTCTATCCTTTATGGATGGTTTCTCCGGATACAACCAAATTGTTATTCGTCCTGTTGATCAACTAAAAACTGCGTTCATTAGTCTGTGGGGAACTTTTGCTTACCGGGTCATGCCTTTCGACCTTAAAAACGCCGGCGCCACTTTTCAACGGGCCATGTCTTATTGTTTCCATGACTTAACTCATATTATCCTTGCTTATTTAGACGACCTCACTGCGCATTCTAAGCATCGGGCGCAGCACCTACATGATCTGTGTACCATTTTTCTCTTATGTCGCAAGTATAATATCTGCCTTAACCCGTTGAAATGCGTCTTTTGCGTTCCCGTCGGCCGTCTCTTAGGCTTCATAGTGTCTAAGGATGGTATCACTCTTGACCCTTTGAAATTTCAAGCCATTCTTGAACTTCCCACTCCGCGTACCCTACGCCAGCTCCAAAGTCTCCAAGGCAAAGCTAATTTTCTTCGTCGGTTCATCCCTGACTATGCCACCACCGCACATGGGTTCCTTAGACTCTTCCGATCCAATATCCCATTTTTTTGGGATACCTATGCTCATGAGTCTTTCGATTCCCTCAAGCAGGCTCTCACATCCACTCCCTTGATCCGCCCTCCCGACTTTGATCGGGACTTCATACTGTACATCTCCGCTTCCACCTATTCGGTCGCTAGAGTCCTTATCCAGGAAGATGACAATGGTATCGAGCATGTGATTTACTACGTCAGTAAGAACCTTGTAGGGCCTCCTGTTTCCTACTCGTATGAAGAAAAATTAGCGCTGGCTGTCATGTTCTCAGTCTAAAAACTTCTTCATTATATCCTCATGTGCTCCACCAAGGTTGTGACTAATTCCAACCCCATGGCTTTCCTATTGAGTCGTCGTATCCTCACTGGGAAGTACGCCCGTTGGGTTGTTATTCTTCAGCAATTCGACCTCGAATTTGTCACACCAAAGAGTAAGAAAGGCTTAGCCCTCGTTGAGCTCATTTCTGAATTACCTACCGGATCGTAAGACCCCCAAGTTAATGATGATTTTCCTGATGAACACTTATTTGCCATTACTTCCGACGACCCGTGGTATGGCGATATTCTTACTTACTTGCAAACCCAAAAGTTCGCCCTCCACCTTGATCGTGAGGCTCGCCAACGTATCTGACACCAGGCTCCCTGATACCTCCTTATCGGTGACGACCTCTATCGTCGCGGGATCGATACTGTCCTTCGTCGTTGTCTCACACACGCTGAAGTTGAACAGGTCCTTAATGCCTGCCATAGCGGCGCTTGCGGTGGCCACCTCTCCGGTCTTACTACTGCACAGAAAGTCATGCGCGCTGGGTATTTTTGGCCTTCCCTCTTCAGTGATTGCATTGAGGCAGTCAAACACTGTCCCAATTGCCAAAATTTCGCCCCTAAGGTGCGAGCTCCCCCAGCTCCCCTCCATCCGGTCATCTCAACTGGTCCCTTTTGTAAATGGGCCATCGACTTTATGGAGTGTCGCCTGCCATCTGCTGGTAACCACAAATATATCATCGTGGCAGTCGACTATTTCACAAAATGGGCCGAGGCCATGCCAACATTTAACAACACGACAGCTACCACAACCCTCTTTTTCTTTAACCACATTATCGCTCAATTCGGGGTTCTGAAACAACTGGTCTCTGACCATGGCCGACATTTTGAAGATGAGATATGGCGTGAGCTATCCTCACTGTTGGGTTTTGAGCACCAATATTCCTCCTCGTATTACCCCCAAGGTAATGGCCAAGTTGAAGCAGTCAACAAAATCCTCAAGACTATGCTTCAATGAACGGTGAATAAGCACAGAACCAACTGGCATCTTATGCTCTTCCCTACTTTATGGGCCTATCGAACTTCTGTTAAAACTGCCACCGGGTTTAATTCCTTCCACCTCGTTTTTGGAGAGGAGGCAGTCTTACCGATCAAGTGTGAAATTCCTTCCCTGCATCTGGCCGTTGAACTTCTCCCTGACACCCAACCTCTAGAACAATGACTTATCATGCTTGAGCATGCTTCCGAAGACCGTCGTGTTGCCTTGCAAACCATGGAAGCGGCCAAGAAACGTACCAAAGCTCAGTATGACAGAAAAGTCCAACCTCGCACTTTTCACGAAGGTGACCTTGTTCTAGTGTATGACCAGGCCCATGATGTCCTTGGTCATGGGAAGTTCTACTCATTATGGCTAGGCCCTTACATCATCAGTAAGGATCTCGGTAAGGGGGCATACATCTTAGAATATTTCGAAGGAAATTCCCTTCCTAATCCTCGCAATGCACTCTATCTTAAGAAATATTACCCTTAGCCTTTCCCTTCTAAAATGCATGTTTTATTTTCTTTTAGATAGCCAACATCTTTTTTCGTTTTTGTGATTTGATACCTCACCCGAACCCATTTTGTCCAAGAAGGGTCACTTCACCTCCCCTTTAAATCAAATTTCCTCACTTACAACACTTGTACTTGGGGCACCACTTCGCCTCCATACTTGTCCATGTTCATGTCGATTTTCGTCATGAGTTCCCACCTTGTACTCATGTTTTCATGGTCCCCCATTTGGCCTTTACTGTGTGGTAGCACCATCGAGTCGCCCTTGTTTAGAGCATCCAAGTTGAGTCATCATCGCATTCTTGGAGTCTCTCCCGAGTCCCTTTGTACCCCACTATAGCCCTCCATCCTTCATTGCTTGGTCTCTCTCTTGTGTCGCACATTATGGCCTTTAGTCCCACTGTCCCCTATCCCTTATGATATTGCGTCAGTCGCTGCCATGTCATTCATGCCCTTTATGCTCTAACAAGAGAAGTCGTCCATTCGCTACTCAGTCCCTTCCATTTCACCATCATCATTAGTGTCAGTCTGTCCGTTGCTCTACTATTTTCTCTCGTGCCTTAGTTGAGTATCTTTCAGTGCCTCACCTATGGCGGACCTCCTTCTATCGACGTCAAATCATTCATTCCAGAAGCCAGGTCCAGAGGGTGGTGTACCTTGGTTCCAGCTTCCACTCTTGTTCGGTGCCTCGGATCAGGCAAACAGATCTCTCATTTCCCTTTGACTTGATTGTTTCTCCACTCCAGCTCCTTTCAGCATGACCGAGATCCATATACTTGATGGTTCAGTGATACAGCAGTAGCTCTTGATGATTCCTGGGTGTGTGTGAGATGTATTAACCCTCATGAGGGGGTGGCCCTGCAGGTAGCCCCCCACATGCCCAGATGACCTCCTCCTTGAAGCCTTCGGTGCCGCTCCAGATATTTGATGATGTTGGCCTTAGCCACTTGCAACGCCTCTTTTATTTGCATGTATCAGTTAGATTTTGTGAGCCCTTTCCCATTCACAAGGGGCATTTGGGTTGTATTTGTATCTCATGTACACAGATTTTATTGTATAAGTCGTGGCTGTTATCCCAGGCACAGCATGTATGTGGGATTCCTCATTGTATTTTGATCTGGATCATGATTATGCCGGCTGTACTTTATGGTTTGGTCCCTTGTTTACTGGACACACTATTCTTTTGTACTTTTTCTCAGCGGGCATAGGTATGCCTCCCCCGCCGCCTTTAGCACAGGTACCCTCTCATAAAAAGAGACTTGTTGCACCTGTAAGTCTCGTCTCCTCAGGGTCTAGTTCTTCAGCACCTTAGTCTACCTCACATTTCTCTCTCTGACTTCCCTTTTGTTGTTTGGTGATTGAGTTCTTACAACGTACTTCGGTCATATGATTTGCTCCTAACACTCGCACGCTGGGGGGCAATCTGTTACACCATTTTTTGGTCATCTAACCTATTATCATTAGATGGACCCAAGTACACCATGTAAGACCAATTTTACCCTAAGTAAAATTTCCTTCACTATGTTAAATAACTTAATAAACCACATTTATTAGGTTATTTATGGTCTAAACAGGAAACCCCAAAAGGAAATATTAAACAAACCTATATTTGTTTGATTTTTCTCATGGAATAATTAATTAAACCATAATTTAATTATTATTCCCAATCATGTTTAACCCAAAAACAAAGAAATTAATTAGATAAACCTTTATTTATCTTATTATTTTCTAGGAATAATTATTTAAATCTTATTTAGATAATATTCCTTGTTAAATATGACCAAATCACCCACAAATAATTAAATAAATCATTATTTATTTAATTATCCTTCAACTACTTCCTTAAAAAGATAAATAAATCATTTATTTATTTATTATTAACAAATAAAGGGATTTGACCCAAGTCAAATACTTTTTCCCTCCAACAAATATAATAAAATATTCTATAAAAGGTGGATCTAGATTTGGTTAACATTATTTTAATCATGCACCAAGATCTAGAATGACCCAATATTTTGTTATAAATAGGAGGGTTTTTCCTACCATTATTCACCTTTTGTTGCCTATTAGATCACTCTGGATCTATACACTTGGTCACATTTTTCCACTATTTGCTGTGTGAGCTCCCTTTGAGTTCTATTCTTTGTGTGGGTTTTCTACACCAACAAGAGAGAGATATTCTAGATCTGAAGTGCTGAGGACTTCCAAGAACCCATCCCATTGAGGATAATTGGATACGCCTTCTTGTTTTCCTCCCAGGTGCCCTTAATACAAAAAATTCTTTCAAAAATTGTTCTTGTCTTGTCTATTGGTATATGGAGCAAACCCTTCTTTTTACTGCTTAATGTCTTTCTATGCATAGGTCTGGTTTTTTGCAGCTCTTTTCTTGATCAACTAACTGCAGATCTGAAGATATTGGCAACCACTTTTGTTGTTAGGGCTATTAGTTATGCGTAGCTAAAGTGGTCCTTTTTCATACACTTCGACAAAGGATTCATACTAACAGTAATAGGCATGTGAGATGTCCCATCAACATAATACAAACAAGCTCCTTTATGCCACATAATGTGGGAGTTATACTTTCTCCCAAACCCAAGTACATACATGAACATAAGATACATCACAAACAGAAATACATGTAAATACATGAGACATATCCGAAACAAGAGTAAATATAAGGACATAAAATATAACATGTGATGTCAAAAATCTCTCGTCAATAACCAAAGTGACCATGCCCTTTTCTTATGCATTATTTTAGTGATGTATAAGGAATGAATCAGAAAAATATGGCTTCTTGAGTGGTAGCCATACTCACCCAAGAGAAACCAGCACAACCATGCTTCTTGCTGGCTTGTATCATAAATCTACAAGTGTTTTGACAACCCCTTGCTCCATACTATCAACCATTCATCCCAATGTGGATGATGGATCTCATTCTACAAATACTTGTTATCCTCCCATTGTAGGACACCAACCTCCTCAAACTGATGAATAACTTTGCACTCCATGAAATGTTGAAGTGCACCTCTAATGAGATCTCTTGATGAGATATTCTTCTCATCCATGGCCTTCCAAGACCAATGAGGTTCTAGATCTGCTGTAGGTAGATGTAATGTTCCTAAAATATCTTCAGCTAATTGGAACATCAATTTTTCCATGTTTATTTTTTCATTTCATAATTGATGAATAAATTGTAAAGGAGGACATGTAAAACTCCTGAAAACCAAGAATAAATCAATGCCTATGTGAACAAAGACATATCTGGGCTATGTAAATTATATCTTGCAGGTGCGAGAGGGTCTAAATCACAAGTGGGTATCCTATTTTACCAAGTCAAAAAACACAGTCTAGATGCATTGAACCTCTTTGAGGGACAACGCAGTTCTAGAAGGAGGTTGTAATGTGAAAAGGGTTAAGTGATTCAAGGTGGTTTAGGGTTTGGCAAGACTCATATCTTATAAAAGGAAGAGGAGGGCAGCAAGGAGAGGTTGTTGAAGACATTATTTCTGAAGGTCTATCTGCTTAGACATCCCTTGTTGGGAATTCCTGTTTAGGAATCCCACCTCCTTCCTTGAGCAGCTCTTGGAGGAGAATTGTGCTAAAATTCTTCAATATTAGGCTTGGGCCAAGTTTCACCTTACATTACAGTGTTGCTCATGATTGAGGGTTGAGTTTTCTTGTGAGTTGCAACAAATGGAGATCTAGATCTATTCAGTTCTAGATGATAGCAGTGGCTCTTTTCAGTGAACGTGTCATTTAGCCTCCTGAAAGTGTTCATTTTCTGATTATACTTCCAATACATATCTTGGCATCATGCCAAATCATCTTCAGAAGCTACAACAATGTCTCTCTCCCTAAGACAACATTATTTGCAGATCTACAACTGTTGGGTGCTTTGCTTGCATTTTGGAGGAGAGATCTCCGGTGTCGGGATTCTTCCTTCACTAAGGTGATCCATAGATTGGAGAACCAATATATGTTCTGTTTCAGATATGATCTGCTATGTACTGGTGTTATTCAAAATTTCTGAATCATTCTGCAGATCTGAAGTTTTAGATCTCAGATCTACTCCTGGTGTTTCATGTTTTGAGAAAATCCCCAAGGGGAATGTATAGATCAGCTTTTCTTGTGCATGGATATGTATTAGATCTATATTTTTATGTATTGATATGATCTATATCTAAAGAATCAATAAAATTCTACTTCAGCCCTGAATATTATGCTGTCACTGTTATGCAATCTTTTTACATGGTTGTAGCACCTCTTTCTTGAGGATTTGTTCTGTATTCTTTCACTCTCCTTCTGTAAAGTGTATGAGCTATTCCCCTGATGTTATTTTTCAATATTCAGACCTTATTTCAGTCATACCCTTCAGAAAAACACACTCACATGCTTCAGTGAATTTCTGCATAAATCTAGTCTTGGGAAATCAAGGTTTTCTAGCCTAGTTAGGAAAGGAGGGACTGTTTAACTTAGAAAAACTTATTTTTTTTTACTGAAATTCAACATGGGAGTCCTAATAACCATAGATATCATATCAAACACTTTCCCATCTTATTTTTACGCATATCTCTGAATACACAAGTTTTAGGGCCTAAATCCTCACTTTTCCCCAGCTTTTGCCTTGTAAAACGCTGTATAACTTTGCTGCTATATATTTTAATGAATTTTAAGTGTTTTTAAATCTGTATGAAGCATATGGCTGTAGCTAAAAAATTTAAATAACTCAGATTATTCCCAATCTGTAGCTGTTCCTGAAAAGGGGACATTACAGTGGTATTAGAGCAAGATCTTTGGCTCAGCCTGTGGCTTCAAGCCAAAGTGATGAATCCCTAAAGGAGGAGTATTTAAAGCTCTATAGAAAGAGTCTATAGATGGCCAGGTAGCCTCTAGATCTCATCCTTTTTTCAAAGGTGACATATTCGGTAAATGCCCCTGCATTCAATCTCTGGAATAGAATCTTGATATCCTTGAAAAGGGAACTTCACAGTGGTATTCCAACAAGGAGCAAGGTAAAAATGATTAATAATATGGGTTTATTCTCATCATATTTTAGATATAAGAGGAACCTCTCCAAGGAGGTTAGACAAGAAGAATAAAGAAGAAATAGTGAAACTCCTAAAGAGTTTCAAGAGCAGAAAGATCTTTTGATCAGATATACAAGATCTATACATGAGAAAAATTATGAATCCTCATCTCATGGATATGTGCACTCAGCCATATCACCTAAGCTTCAAGGTTCTGTCAGTAATTTCTTCATGGATAGGAAGAAAGAAGGTGTGAGTTTGTTTGATGCCTTGCCTATGGCAAGATCTCCTTTGAATGAAGGGGACTTTTCTCAAGAAGGAAGCATGGAGATTCCTCCTTCACTAGATGACCAAGATCTAAGGTCTCTTGTTGATGATGAATACATTTTAGTTATTGGAGAGGAGAAGGAGAGGGTAGGAGATAACACAGTAATGACAATGACACCTCAAGCACCTCATGAAGATGAATTTGGAGCACTTTCTCCAAGGGAAGAAACTCTTGCATTCTTGCAATTAGTTACAAAATATCTCACACATGGAGATCTTGATACAACACAAGAGAAAAATGCATCATCATTGTCAAAAAGTCTTGAAGATAGAAGGAGGAAGAGAGGAGGAAGAGCATCTCAGGAATAAGAGCATATACCCTTCTCTGTTTCGAGGGTTGGAAGACCAAAGAAGGCAAGAGGATCCATGCAGCAATGGTAGGGGAAAATCTGTCCACCTACATCCATATTATTCTCTATGCCTTGATGCCTTTTTGTAAAGAGGCATTCCACTAGGAAGACCTTCTGATTGGAGGAAAAATAAAGTGTTCTCTCAACTATGGGCATCAATTGCATACTTGGCTAAGGAAGGAGCCTTGGGAGAAGCAAGCACAGCGGAAAGGGCCTCTCATGAATTCAGAAAAGAGGTAAGAAATTTTTTGAATAGAACATTGTTACCCTCCATTCATATATCTGTGCTGAGAAATGAAAGATCAGAAATCTATGATGGTATGGATATGAGGTTACATGGAAAAACCATATCTTTGGGGCAGCCCATGGTCTTATCACTTACAAAATATATTACTGAACATGAAAAGAGGATCTTAATACTCTTGCATGCATGGGACAAATTCAGGAAGTATTGGAGGACAAGAACTTTCCAAAGGGGAGTTGATTTCCACGTGCTTCAATCTTGTCTTGAGGAAGATCATCTGCAAGGAAGGCAGTAAAAGAAAGTTTATGGGACTCCAACATGTGACCTTGGCATCAAGTATGTCAAAGAGGAGATTCATGACATGATAGGTGCTGCATTTCAGACATCTACAACGTTATCATTCTTGGGGAGCCTAGATCCTTATTGGGATTCCCAAATTTTGATGGAGTAAAACAAGGACCCTTTCACATGTGAGGTTCTTGATGGGAAGGTAATGGATGGGATGTATAAGGTAGTTGGACGAGTCATCTAATTCCATGTTTAGATTTATTTGGTTAAAAGATCCAAGCTCAAGGAGAAACTGCTGAATGCAACCTATGAGATCCTGCTTTTGAAACCCACTGGTTTCATTGGAGCATATCATACTATCTTGGATGGATTCATGTGGGAGAATTTCAAAGATGAGGTGCACTCTCATATGAATAAGTGCATGGACCATTTTTAGATGAGGAGGAACATAGCTCTTGGGAAGAACTATCATCTACACCTCCTTATTCATTGAGTGTGAAAGGAGGCTCGTCCATGAGCAACCTTGCTGATTTTAAACAAGTGTATGACAAATATTATATTTCCGAATCTCATGATGTATACTTGTATTTTTCTAACACTCATTTGCAGGGCTTTGCTCCAAGAGGGAGCACCATTTATGATGAGCTTCATGGGCCACTTGAGGCCATGAACTTTATTGATGTTGATCATCCTTTGGAGGATCTTGGAGGGGAGATACACTTTCCATGGTGTGAATCTTTTACACCAATCATAAAGCACCTTCTCCAAGCATGCAAGAAGGATGGGGCAGAAAGCAAGTTTTGGAGGAAACACTTGTCATCTTCTATTCCATGGCAGTTAAGGGTAGAACTGCATTGGTTGCACATGAGGAGGCATATTCCTTCTCCTTTATCATATATGGCAGCTAGCATGATCTTAATCATGATTCGACATGATGAAGATGTTCTTATTCTTGGGAGCATGGTTGGAGGAGAGACACATTTGTGGAATTTGTCCTTGGGGAAAGGAGTTTCCCACATTCTTTGCACTACATGTTCTAAGGGGAGCATGGGAGATCATATGGCCACTATAGCACATTACTTGTCTCTTTATGATCTGGACCATATGATTGTATGTAGCACTTGGAGCATGCCTCTCATGGTCATTTTGGAGGAGCTTCCTTATGAGTTACCATGCTCGAAGGTAATTCATTTCATTTGGATGATAGCATGGAGGTGGAAGAACTTCATTGATGGTGAAATTCCCCATTATGACCATCACTTCTATCTTGATGAGGCCATGGATCAGCAAGAGCGTTTCCATATAGACCTTCCTTTAATTCATAATGAGACCTATTTGGTTTATCTACCAAAGGCCACTTTGCACACTTGGGAGGAACCGTTGGGAGATGGGATTATTGTAGAAAATTTGAAGCAATGGTGGAGACTATTGAAGGATAAGGCCACAAGAAGAAGGGGGCAGATTTTGTAGCACCCTTGCAGTTGCTTGAGGACAAGCAACATTTGGGAGGGGGAGAATGTAATGTTGCTAAAATAGCTTCAACTAATTGGAAAATTAATTTTTCCATGTTTATTTTTTCATTTCATAATTGATGAATAAATTGTAAAGGAGGACATGTAAAACTCCTAAAAACCAAGAATAAATCAATGCCTATGTGAACAAAGACATATTTGGGCTATGTAAATTATATCTTGCAGGTTTGAAAGGGTCTAAATCACAAGTGGGGATCCTATTTGACCAAGTCAAACAACGCAGTCTAGATGCATTGAACCTCTTTGAGGGACAACGCAGTTCTAGAAGGAGGTTGAAATGTGAAAGGGTTTAAGTGATTCAAGGTGGTTTAGGGTTTGGAAAGACTCCTGTCATATAAAAGGAAGAGGAGGGTAGCAAGGAAAGGTTGTTGAAGACATTATTTTTGAAGGTATGTCTACTTAGACATCCCTTGTTGGGCATTCCTGTTCAGGAATCCCACCTCCTTCCTTGAGCAGCTCTTGGAGGAGAATTGTGCTAAACATCTCCGCTATTAGGCTTAGGCCAAGTTTCACCCTACATTACAGTGCTTCTCATGATTTAGGGTTGAGCTATCTTGTGAGTTGCAGCAAGTGGAGATCTAGATCTACTCAGATCTAGATGATAGCAGTGGCTCTTTTTAGTGATAGTGTCATTTAGCCTCCTAAAAGTGTTCATTTGCTGATTATACTTCCCATCAATATCTTCACATTAGGAAAAATCATCTTTAGAAGCTACAGTGTTGTCTCTCTCCCTAAGACAACGTTATTTGCATATCTATAGCTGCTGGGTGCTTTGCTTTCATTTTGGAGGAGAGATCTCCGGTGTTGGGATTATTCCTTCACTAAGGTGATCCATAGATTGGCCAACCAATCTATGTTCTATTTCAGATATGATCTGCTATGGACTGGTATTATTCATAATTTTTGAATCATTCTCCAGATTTGAAGTTTTAGATCTCAGATCTACTCTCAGTGTTTCATGTTTTGAGCAAATCCCCAAGGGGAATGTATAGATCAGTTTTTCTTATGAATTGATCTGTATTAGATCTATATTTTTATGTACTGATCTGATATAGATCTAAAGAATCAATAAAATTCTGCTTCAGCCCTGAAAATTATGTTGTCACTGTTATCCAGTCTTTTACATGGTTGTAGCACCTCTTTCTTGAGTTTTTCTTCTATATTCTTTCACTCTTCTTCTGTAAAGTGTATGAGTTATTACCCTGATGTTATTTTTCAATATTAAGACCTTATTTTAGTCATAAAATTCATAAAAAAACGTTGACATGCTTCAGTGAATTTCTGCATAAATCTAGTCTTGGGAAATCAGGGTTTTCTAGCCTAGTTAGGAAAGGAGGAACTGTTTAACTTAGAAAAACTTATTTTTTTTTGCTTAAATTAGACATGGGAGTCCCTAATAACCATATATATCATATAAATCTACTTTAACATCTTATTTTTATGCATATCTATGAATACACACGTTTTAGGGCCTAAATCCTCACTTTTCCCCACCTTTTTCCTTGTAAAATGCTGTATAACTTTTCCGCTGTATATTTTACTGAATTTAAAGTATTTTTACATCTGTATGAAGCATATGGATGTATTTCCACATTTTTAATAACTCATATTAGTCCCAATCTGTAGTTGTTCCTGAAAAAGGGACATTACAGTAGAAGTCTCTCTTTGACCTGTGAGATGCTCATTGAGAAAGTGTCATCAAGAAAGGAGAAAAGATTTATCATATCAATATTTCTGCCATTAATTATCTTAACCTCCATTTCTTCATGAGTGAAGCTACCTTCAGAAAGTTCCAAGAAAAATGGGGCCTCATCATTATCACCGCTACTAAGTGACAACACTGTAGATATGAAAGGTAATACATATAATGTCTCAAATAAAGGTACAATATTGATCTCATAACCATTAATTGTACATAGGATCATGCTCATCCCTTCTTTTGAAACTCTACCCTTCAACTCAATAGTTTTAATGTAGTCCATCCATGACAAATTGGGATAGCTTGCCATATCTTCCTTGATCAAATCAAGGGTCCTTTGTGTTGTGATATGTTGTTGCTTCAAATCATAATTTTGTTTTAACACTTGGTTATGCATTAGCCCTAATGGAAAGTCACCATAGGTTTCAATAAGATTTACTGAAGCAATAGGTGATGAATGTGCATGCATACCTTGGATCAACTGATGTGTGGGAACCTCTTGACAGAACACAAGAGTTCCTCCAACTAGGAAAATGGTGTCTCTAATTTCTAGTAAGAGAGATGGCTGCTCTTCTTCCAATGTGCCAGCGCTGGAATCTTCCTCCTCTTCCTCATGCATCTCTTGAATCATGCATGGAACTCTATGTGTCAAGAGCTCAAGACTATCTTGCAAGGTTGCAAGTGTCTCTTCTCTAGATGTAAGTACTTATGCAATTGGTGGTGAATGTAGTGACCTCTTGTCCAGAGTGAAAAGAATGAAATCCTCCTTTGTTTCCTTAGGAAACATCTCTTTGTGGCACATCTCTGTCATCTTCACATCAAACTTCTTACTCAACTTGTGAAATAAATTTGAATATTTAGTCACCTTTGCATGCTCCATGTGACTAAACCACCAAACATTGGCCTCACCTAAAATATGAAGTGCTGCAATTCGGACAACCTCTTTTTCAGCCACAGGATGTAGCATGAAAAATGAATCTAACTCCTTCCTCCAAGCCTTAACATTTATTGAGGAAGACCCATCAAATGTAAGAAAATAGAATCTATTGTGCCTCTTCCTTCTATTGCTGCTATAGGATCTTCTTTCTTCTTTGAGTTCAAAGAATTCTTGGAGAGTTAGACTCTCTTTGAAGGCTCTAAACTGTGCTCTGTACTCTTCAAGATATAGGCTTAGAGTCTCATGAGTTTCAGATTCTCTTCTTTCTTTATTTCTATACTTCTCACCTTCTCCAAAGAAAGTGAGCATAGTAGATCTATGGGGAGATTTATGATTCTCCAATTTTCTTTTCTACTGATAGGAAGTGCGTGGACCTTCCTCTTCAAATATTATTCTTGGATCCTTCCTTTTCCTTTCCTTCTTCATTTGATAGACCTATTTGGAGAGATATTGCATGGATCTAAAGAAAGGAGTGGATAAATTATCCTCCTTCATGATATATCTCATCTATATGCTTCTTCTTTTGATGCAAAAGATGAAGTTTCCACAAGCCGAGCCAAAGATCATGCTTTGATACCACTTTAATATCCCAAAAGTGAGAATGTAGTAATACTTAAACACAATATAAGAAATGCAACTAAGTAAATAATAAATCTCAAGACAAAATAATTTACAGAGAAGCTGAGCCATTTTATTATATGGAGATGATTCAGTTACACAATGTAAAAATATGAGTAGATCTTGCCAAAAATATGGCTTAGAATCACCCTGAAAACATGCCAAAGTAGGCACCGCGTAACTAGAGAGATTCTGGAAGAAAAGAATGCACTGTCCGTTTAGTAGAATATGAATATATGACTGCAAGATGAAAATGAAAATGTAGATCTACTGAAATCTGGAGCTCTGATGATGCCAAGATTCAAGATCTGGCCAATGTGATGGATTCCCAAGATAACCCATAAAGGATTTTCCAGATATAAAACTTTGGAAAATCACCCTCCTAGGGCTTGATCCTTAATCTGCTGGGATTACAGATCTAAAGCTAGATCTGTCAAATAGATGGCTGAAATATGTCACAATATCAGATCTAAGCTTGAAGGACTGATCCCTCCTTTAGATCTACAAGTTAGAAGCTCTAGATCTCGCTTCTTAATCCTCCAATAATGATTACAACTGCTGCAAAACAACTGCTCATAGAAAGTATGCTGTAAGGGAAAGAGAGGCGTTATACCTACTGAAATATTCTGCAGTAAACTCTAGGCTGATGGAAATACTAATGGCAAGGTGAGGGGATGATCCCTCATAGGATTACTAGCTGAAATGCCAGCAACTTTCTTCCTCCTTTTGGATCTGCAAAATGGATAGCATAATTCTAGATGGAACTACTGCTACTAGTAGGTAAATTTATTTTTGTATGATGCCAGATCTGATATGAAGCTCTGGGAATGTTTATATTTAATCCCAAGGGGATATGAATAAACCCTCACCAATTCTCCAACTAAAATACTGAATACCACCTCCACCTTCCAAACTGATCTTCAGAAATTTGCAATTTCTGAATATGAATGTTCTGCAGAAAGCATGAAAATATAAGTGGCACCAATGCTTGATGTAGAATTAAGTACAATACTATTTCAAGAGGTCACTCCATGAAAGAGGTGGGATTCGCAACTAGGAACACCCAGTGCTAAACAACACTTGCAAGCTTTGCTAAACAACCCAAGAAAGCAATGGAATGTCACATGACAATTCCAGATCTAAATAGATCCTAAACATCAATAAACTCAAGCCTGTCTTCATTCTTGCCTTCATTTCCTTTATATAGTTTTTGAGCCTTCCCATGCCTTGGCCCTCATCTAAACTACGTTGTGCAAGTGGACAAGATCCTCCATGTTTGACTGCGTTGTCTATCCAAGTCATCCATATCATGTCTAGGTGAAATGTACACCCTCTCCATCATGTGTGTATTAATTTCACAACTTCCTCCATCATCTTATCATGAATTCTCCATGATCTCCTATTTGACCTCTTTAAGATCTTAGTTGACTGTGTCAACCCCCATGATCTATCTCATTAATGAGACATGATCTCCAATTCCATTCACATTAGTAGTTGCTCAACTACCTCATTATGTAGATCTAGGCTTAATTAATCCACATTCACACACAAAAAGTGGATATTTATTCATATTGAGGATTATGGGTCCCTCCACCCTTTTATTTACTTAATTCATTAAGAAATTTAAGAACTCTAATATTCCAAATATCAGGTGAAAATTTGGGAATATTACATCCATTAGGACCTACTTTATTGCGACTGAACCCTGACGATTCTACACCGACCTATACTTCCATGCCTTTGTCAATTCTTTACCCTATTGTGGAGTCGAGACCTCGTTGCCTTCAACATCGGAAATCTTAGTTTCCATGTCATTGTTTCCACTTCTCAGCGTGCCATAGCTACTTCTCCATCTACACCTCTCATTTATTCTTGGGGAATTCCAACAGTCTTGTCCATAGCTATTTCAAATTTCTTAAACGTTTCCGTGCACACACCTTCTTCTATGCTGACTATGGTACCTCAACCTAGTCATTCGATAGGTCCAATAATTTTTTTACCAAGTTTTTCCTAACCCAGCATTTCTATTCCTCGGTTAGGCACATTTACTTCCAGAAATATGTGGGGGGGATAATAAATTTTCCCTATTCATCTTGGGGCAAATGTAGCTTCTAGTATGTCACGTACTTGGTATAGTTTTCTCTTTGGAGGGGCGCCACCTATTATTAATTTTACTGGAGGGGCTAGTTTACTTGGGGGGAAACCCATTGTCAGTACCGTCTCCCATCTAGGTTATCATCCTTATGTCGGTGCTACTGTGTAGAGTGGTCCTTATTTTAACCATGGGTACAACCCCATAAGAAGTCATGATCTTGGGGGTTAATTTCTCCCTGGAGGTTTTTACCCTGGGGGGAAACATCCATCTACTATTTATACTGGCTCACAACAACCTTTTGTCAGGGAAAACCCTTTTCTACACCAGAAAGTGCATCCTTCTAATCCTTATATGGGGGGACCACAAGGTTGGTCAGGGGATTCTCCTGCCTATGACCCATTTAGTTAAATCCACAATCCATTTTAATCCTCTCTCGATTTACCGGATTTAGCCAAATTAACTAATGACCCCATCTATCATGATCCCTGGTGGCCATGTATGCCCGCCAAGTTACCATAATATATTCCCAAGTTTTAAGGGAAGTCTGGGGAGAATCCATCCATTCACATTACCACCTATCATTTATGGTGCTAATCTAATTCTTTGGTGGATGATTATTTTAAACTTCGCTTGTTCCAACGAATGTTAATTGAAGATGCTGCAAAGTGATATATCGAGTTAGACACTACATCTTACCGTGAATTTTCCTCCCTAGCTCAAACATTTTTGACAAATTTCCAGTTACCTACTTGGTATGATATCGACTTTTATCTCTTATCCAATTTCAAACAAGATGATGCCATGTTAGTTTTCTGATCACATTCATGAGTGACATCGTCACAAGAGGTTAGTGAGAACCAAGTTACTCGAGGAAATTTTACGTAAATGGTTCATTCTATATCTCTTACCTAAGATTACCAAGGACGTGTCTATTTTTCGAGCAGTTACTTAGGAGCAAGACATTTTATCTACCCAACAATTGGATCTTATCTATTCATAGTTGGGTTCAATATATGAAGTATTTCTCAATGCCCCTAGGCCTTCTATTGACCCTCCTAAACGTGTTCCTGACCACATGCTAAAGGTGAATGGGTTTGTTTATGTTTCCATAAGCCAATTTATGCCCAACTTGGGAAATTGATTGTTACATCTAAAGACCCAAAAAATGCACATGACTTTTCTAAAGCACCCCATCCTGAGTAGTCCACCAATATTCTCACGGTGAATTCCACTCAATCGAAGAAAAACCCTTAATCTGGTGGTAAGAAAAAATAATAATAATAGAAAAAAAAATAAAAATCAAACTTCCTAGGAGTGTCAGACCAGTCCTCAAAGTCAGGGATGGGGAAACAATGGCAGCATCACCAGAAAGTCAATTTTCCCTGTAAATTTTTTCCATATGGATGAAGTCCATATTCTTCTTTCACCATCGTCTACTCAACAACCTATTGTTTTGACTCATCCATTCCCTGTACAACCTCAACAAAAAATGGTTTCTGAACCTTTTCAACCTCTACAAGGGGGTAACAAGGGGTCCTCATTCCATCCCCCTCACATTTCATCTGTCTTTATGTGCAAGGAATATGTAAATATGACTATGAGTCAAATCCTATGATGTTCCTAAGTCGATTTCTCCTTCTAAGAAATCACCAACTCCACCTAGTTCCATTGGAACTCTTACTTTGGATAAGCCTCTAGAACCTATCTATCATCCCCCCAAGGGTGTTATCTGTAAGATGACACATAATCCTTCTACCAGGGCTTCTTAGAATTACAATATTGTTGAAGATATTTCCCCAGATCCTTGTGCCATGTCTTCCTGGGAAGTATTGCAAATATGTCCTCAAAATCGCAAAGCCTTGTTGTTTACCATCGGTGGAGTTGATTTATATGACTCTAGTCTCATTACTTTCAATTCTGAGAAATATGCCCCTCACCTTTCACATCATATTTCTTTCCAAATTATTGTGCGGATCTTTCATAAGGATATTGATCACACTTTGGTGGATGAGGGTTCTTCCATGTGTATTATGTCAGTATCCTGTTGGAAAGCTCTTGGTTGTCTAACACTCGTTGCGTTCAACACCACTCTCCAAGCTTTTGAAAATCATAATTTTGTACCCAAGGGGGTCCTTCCCCATTTTTCCATCGCATTAGGTGGGAAACTATGTATGTTGATGGTCAAGTTGTTGACGCTCCTTTGGTCTATAACCTACTCCTTGGTGATATTTGGTTTTATGCGATGACCACAACCGTGTCATTTATTTTATGTATACTTTGATTTCCTCATGAAGGAAAAATGGTCACCATCAATCAACTTGACTACTGCGTCTCGTAAACCAAAATTTCCACCACAGGGAATTCAATACCACTTGTGGGAGACCACTGTAATATCCCAAAATGGGAATGCAACAATATATGAACAAAAAATTGAAAGAGTAGTGATACATCAATGCATATAATGTAAGAAGATCCAAATAGCCATTAAATTGAGATTATAATAGAAAAAATGTATACAAGTCCTTGAGGAAATGATCACTCAAGGTAGGAAAAACAGCCTCAAGAGAACATGTACAAAATATGTACCACTACTACATCAATGATGCCCAAGGCTATGACAGTGCAGTTTTATTAGAGGTAACTGTTGTTGAGAAGTGTCAATATATAAATATACAAATATAGGGCCCACACAATGTTGGGAGTGAATATATAGACTCCAAAACTCAATTTTAAGACAATTCAGAGAGGATGTCCTGAAAGATGCAAAAAGTACAAAATCCCGGAGTTGCAGTCCTAGGACTGAGTAGCAGCTGCAAATCCAATACTGGATGGAGATGGTTAAAGATGATGCACAAGCTGAACAAACCTCCTCCAATGGATCTTCAAAGTGAAAGGTTGATCCTAACATTGAAGATCTCGCCCTCCAAACAACACTGCAAACCCTCACTGCAGATGCTCCATGAAAATAACGCAGACAAGGAGAGGGATTGCACTGTAGGTGATGGAATATGGTTGGCATGATAAAAAAGATAGTGAAATAAGCTCAAAATTATTCCTCACTGATTTCCCAAAGGAAAGAAACCCTCCTCCTTTGAAAAACAAGCTCTGGAAGTGGTGTTGTGAACCCCCACTACAACACCCTGCAACACAACGTTATACTTCTGAAAAAATAAAACTGTAGCTGAAGGAGGTGGCTTGGCCTTAAGCCTGGATGTGGATAAATGAAGTACAAGCTCCTTCAAGAGGCCTCTCAATAAATGAGAAGGAATTCCTAAATAGGAATGCCTTGTGCTAAGCAGCACAACAATCTCAACTAAATAGTTGGAGAAAGCACAAAGTCATACAGACCATAAAATCAATAATCAAATTCATAGATGTATTTCTATGGATGCCTTGCCCTCCTTTTATAAAAATTGAAGCCCTCTTACCTTGGGTCCCACTCATTAGGGTTTCCTCCACCAAGGAATCTTCCTCCCACTATCTCTGCACTTTCTCACAAGATGATCTCCACCTCCTATCCCAACGATGTTGACTTGGTCAAACTTGACCTTGTCCACATGCAAATTCCCATGTTCACACATGAGGGTGTGAGATATAGCTTCTATGTTGATCCCTTTTCACATTATGAGGGATTTTGTTCAGATTTTTATTATGCATGGGCCTCCTTACCCATTTATTCATCTCCTAAGTGAAATCAACAAAATTTTAAATTCCAATTCGCTACATGCAAATTTTGGAATATTATAGTCCTCCCCTCCCAAATGTTTCTTGTCCTCAAGAAAATGCAAGAATAGAACTAAGAAGTCTTCCCTCCTCCTACTGTATCATCCACATATGATGAACTCCTCCAAGGAATGAGATGTTGTCTCACTAATGAATCTCCATATTACCCCTCCCAAGTATGCAAGCTAGCCAAATAGCTATCATCATGAATAAGTAAAGTACTCAAGGAGGAAATAAGGTGCTGTCTAGAGTTCCTCTCAAGTCATGGAGTCTAAAATGTATTGGGAACTATTAACCCCATGTGAAACCTCTATCCCCAAGCTATCATCCATACAAAATGAGTCACCCTCCAACATGGCAACTCATGAAATATCTCCTCCACCTTGGCTCCTGCAAAGTAGGTGGGCTGAATAACTGAACTTGGTAGACAAAGTAGCCTACCTCACACTGTCCTTATCTGAACTTATGATAAGTGTATAGTTTTTTCTGATCTTGGGCTGCAATAAAGTTTCCCTCAAGTGGCAAGAAGAAGACTAGATCTCCAAAGATCTCCTCTCCAACGTTGTGAATCAAGCTGGCCCAAACCATCCCATATGTGATGGATAAAAAATCATCACCATATGGCATCCAATCAACCTTATGGCCCACATCATCGAAAAGCAAGTGTCTTACTATAGTGTCCATATCATTTCTCATGCTCCCCTTGGAACATGCAATGAAAAAAGTGTGGGAAATCTCTTTCCCCAAGGACACATCCAACCCATGTGTCACTCCCCCATTCATGCTCCCAATATAGATAAGAAAAATATCATCAAATTAAATCATGATCAAAATCAATATGAGGGAAATACTGAAGGTTTCATGTGGTGCTGGAAAGTACCAATAGTTTCCCAAGTGGTTATAGCGCAGTTTTCCAAACTGCTGCTTCAGAAAATTACATGGCAGGTTGTTTATTGATACATGGCTGATTATGTATGTTATCACATCTAATAATGATAGTAAATGGTTGTGTACATCAATTTAAAATACATGAAATAATATAACACTTGCCCAAGGCCATATAAAATATGGTTTTCTCCATCATACAATTTGGCCCAATGTTGACCATGGAGCTCAATGAAAAGCTTGCCCTCTTGTGGAGCAATGCACTGAATAGAAATGATAAGAGAATTAAAATGCTATGTTATATCATCAATATATGCAAAAGCAATATTCTTACCATGTGTTGAAAGTAATATGATGCATATGTACATGAATACGCCCTCCATAGTAGTACGACATACTCCCATGAAGAGGAATGAATCATATGCTGCAGGAAGATCACCCTTCTTATGCTTGAAAATCCAAGTTAAGAAGATCATATCTCTGTAATAGATGTTTCCATCCACTACTCCATCATTATCACCTCCTCCTTGTCCATCAAGTGCATCAAATGTGAAGTGACCTTGGGGAGACTCCATCAATAAACTCAAACTCCAAAGTGACAGCGCTATTGGCCTATGCAAATAGGCTCTTGCCAACTCATAGCTCCATTCTTTGACATGCCCATTGTCAAAGACTCCTCCCATAATGCTGCTATATACAAGAAGTTTCTTCCAAAGTGGAAGTACCTCTTGATCATCCAAGGCTAAGGAGTGGACCCTTTGCACCAAGATAGTGCCATCTCCCACTCCTGGAACATCATGCAAAGTATGAGAGAAAATCTGCCCATGCTCTCCCAAGAACAACCAAAGCAACAAAAGTTTTTGCTACCTCCTCATACTTTCATCATACAAACCATGTGGTGAAGACATAATGATTGATATGAAGAATTTCATATCAACACAATGCATCCATACTCCTTGCTACCCAATGATGCAAGTATCCTACCAAGTTCCTTCCACCTACATACCCTTAGAAAAAGGATATGTCTCATGATGGCCAAACTCTCTCAAGAGTAGCCAACACAGCTTTTCCTCTTGTTTCCCTGTGTCATAAATTTTCAAGTGGCTCACCAACCTCTTGCTCTCTACTAACATCCACTCAACCACCTATGCATGTCTCCTACCATTCTCCATCTTGGTACTACTCCCATGAGGGCTATCATCCTCCCCTTTTAGATTTCTCTTCTTGCATTCCATGGGATGCTTAAATGAAACTCCTTGGGGATCTCCTATAAAATACCTCATACCCATAACCATCTTGAATCTATCAAGATCCAAATGTGATGAGGCAAAAAATTCCTTAAATTGTTGAAGAACCTTGCACTCCATGATATGTTGAAGTGCACCTCCAATGAGATCTCTCCATGAGACCTTCTCCTCACCAATGAACTTCCAAAACCAGTAAGGTTTTGGATCTGTTGTAGGTAGAAGTTTCTCTTTGAGCTGTGATATGCTCATTGAGAAAGTGTCATCTAGAAAGGAGAAAATATTTCTCATCTCAAGATGTATACCATCTATCACTTCTCCCCCCATTGCTTCATGAATGAAGCTACCATTTGAATTCTCTCCTAAGGAATGGGTCCTCTTTTCTTCACTGCTGCTCATGTACAATGAAGTGCAATTCTTCTGCTCTAGTTTAGAAATATGCAAAGGTGTATATCTCTCCATAATATTTTCTGAAATGATAAGAGATGGAAACTTAGGCATACCTTTGTGACATTTGGAACCATCTTGTATGGCTGCAAGAGTTCCTTCCTCCAATGTGTTGGCTCCCCCAACTACTGAAGATGAAGGCTTCTCCTCCAAGGTTGTGATAGCGCTAGTACATGCCTCTTCCAATGGTGTCTAGGGATTTTATTCCTCTGATTTTTCTTTATCAAATATCCTGATCACCCTTTGAGTGAAATCTGCAAAAGTAGACACTCTTACATGATTCACATGCCTGAACCACCAAGTGCTTGCTTCACCTTCAAGGTGTAGTGCTGCAATTTCTATAGACTCTCTTTCTACCACTGGATGTAGTAGGAAGAATGCCTCTAGGTTCATCACCCAAGATTTTTCTACACATGTGAGTGATCCATCAAAATTGGACAATAGAAATCTATTGCCTCTCATCATCCCATTGCTGTAAGGCCTCCTTTCTTCTTCTGGCTGAATAAAATGAGGAAGAGTTAGAGTCTCCTTGAAAGCCCTAGGCTGAGATTTGTATTCTGCAAGGTACCTCCTTAGAATTTTAGATTCCAAGTGTCCTTCATGCCTTTTGTCTTCTCCTCTTTGAGAATAGGAAATACATGACCCTTCCTCTTCTTGAAACCCTCTAAGAGTTTCATTGCATCTCTTCTTCTTCATCTGCTTAACCTCCTTGGAGAGGTTCTTCCTGGATCTGAAAAGTGATGAGAGTAAGGTCATTATTTACATCATTATGATCTCTTATTCTTCTTCTTTGTCTTCTTATTCTTCTGATAGCATAATGGCTGGAACTCACAGGCTGAGCCAAGGTTATGCTTTGATACCACTGTGATATCCCAGAATGGTAATGCAACAATATATGAGCACAAAATTGAAAGAGCAGTGATACATCAACACATAGAATGTAAGAAGATAAAAATAGACATTAAATTGAAATTATAAAAACAAAAATGTATACAATTCCTTGAGGAAATGATCACTCAACATAGGAAAAGCAACCTCAAGAGAACATGTACAAAATATGAGACCATTGCTACACCAATGATGCCCAAGGCTATGACAGTGTAGTTTTATTAGACGTAACTGCTGTTGAGAAGTGTCAATATATAAATATACAAATATATGGCCCACACAATGTTCGGAGTGAAGATATAGACTCCCAAACTCGATTTCAAGACAATCCAGAGAGGATTTCCTGAAATATGCGAAAGTACAAAATGCTAGAGTTGCAGTCCTATGATTGAGTAGCAGCTGCAACTCAAGAACTGGATGGAGATGGCTGAAGATGATGCACAATTTGAACAAACCTCCTCCAATGGATCTTCAAAGTGAAAGGCTGATCCTAACACTGAAGATCTCACCCTCCAAACAATACTACAAACCCTCACTACAGATGCTCCATGAAAATAATGCAGTCAAAGAGAGGGACTGTGCAGTAGGTGATGGAATATGGCTGGCTTGGTGCCAAATATAGTGAAATCAGCTCAAAATTCTTCCTCACTGATCTCTCAAAGAAAATAAACCTTCCTCCTCTGAAAAACAAGCTCTTGAAGTGGTGTTGTGAACCCTCACTGCAACACCCTGCAACACAACATTATACTTCTGCAAAAATAACGCTATAGCTGAAGGAGGTGGCTTTGCCTTGAGCCTGGATGTGGAGAAATGAAGTAAAAGCTCCTTCAATAGGCCTCTCAATAAAGGAGAAGGAATTCCTAAGCAGGAATGCCTTGTACTAAGCAGCACAACAATCTCAACTAAACAGTTGGAGAAAGCACAAAGTCATACAAACCATAAAATCAATAATTAAATTCATAGATGTCTTGATATGGTTTCCTTGCCCTCTTTTTATACAAATGGAAGCCCTCTTACCCTGGGTCCCACTCATTAGGGTTCCTCCACCAAGGAATATTCCTCCCACTATCTCTGCGTTGTCTCACAAGATGATCTCCACCTCCTATCCCGATACTATTGACTTGGTCAAACTTGACCTTGTCCACATGCAAATGCCCCTGTTCACACATGAGGGTGTGAAATATAGCTTCTATGTTGATCCATTTTTACATTATGAGGGATTTTATTCAAATTTTTATTATGCATGGGCCTCCTTACCCATTTATTCATCTCCTAAGTGAAATCAACAAAATTTAATATTCCAGTTTGCTACATGCAAATTTTGGAATATTACAACCACCCTGCTCAATTTCAGAGTGTTGGCGCTGGAATTTTTAAAATTTATACTCTTATGGGGGCTTTTCATCAAATCCATTTACCCAACAATCCTTCAACTCCTACCATGACTCCTATGCATATGATATTTTTTGACACTTGTGGACCCCATAGATCTCCCAATCCTTGGGTGATGTCACCTGTTATTATAGAAGATGATCAATGTAGTGAGCACCCTATGCCATTTGTTGTGGAAGATATTTCATCTGCGACAGTCCCACAAGTCCCTCCTAACACTGGTTAGAAGCTCCATCATCATATGGAATATGATTAGGATCGTTCACCCACATGTGCCACCACTCCGCTTGTTCCACTTGACGCTCTCATAGAAAACCCCTTCAGTTAGTCAAACTGATAGTCATGGATCCCTCCATTGATAATATTAGCGAAAATATGCCTCTTTATGGCTCTTATCTCCCCATTTGGGAATGAGTAGTCTAGAATTTTAAATATTGAATCGACCTAGGGGGCACCTTCTCGGTGTTTATTTTCATTTCCACCGATGGACTGATTCAAGTCTTGGGATTCTACTACTAAACTTGCCAATGCATTTTCCAACTCCTCTCCACCTGTTGAAGAGTTTCTTGTACCCCCTTTATGCCTTGATCCTCCCTTATTTCCTCAGGTTAATTTTGAGAGTGCAAATATGTTAGAATGTCCCTGGCATCTTCAACCTTTCCAAATTGGGAAATTTGATTTCCTTTGGCATGGCTCCACATTAGTGAGCCATATGGTTCCCTTAGCCAATTTTAGTTGGTGTATAGAAACCCTCAGCCTATGCCCTACTTTGGGCACACCTTAGTGTTAGCCACCTATAATATTTTGTCAAAGCAAGCAGGTGGCTAAATATGTTTCTGGGTCTTCAAGAGAAACATTTCCTTTGTAAATCTATCATTCTTGAAGCCTCCATGTGTCTTCTATCTTTCAAATAATATTCACTATTGTTTACATTGATGAACCCTTCAGTTTGTGAAAGAAGCTGTTCTCAAAATGGCCTCCATTTTCTCCATTTCACTCCCACAAAATTCCCCATTTTTCATCCTCATTCCCTTCACAAAAATTTCCTCTGTAGACCTTCATTTCAACCTCCATCTCATCCTAAACCCCTTTTAAACCTTATATTTCAATGTATTTGGTTTAAAAATCCCTTCTTTTACCTATCAGAACCCTTCATTTGGCCTTAAAATCCCTATTTTAGGCCTAAAAACAGTCTTCTGCTCTAGAAAAGGATAAAGCCCCCGAGGGCTTAAGTCACCGCTAGCCCTGGTTATTTCCCTCCATGGGACCACACCCAAGTGCTTATCCCTAAGCCCTCCTCTCCTCATATTTCTTCGCGAATGTGCTTTTTCCTTAACAAAGTTTTTGCCCAATGTTTATTTCCTAATGCAACCTCTCTCGTTGATCCCGTAGATCTAACGATGATCAACGACCCTCATCCCATACAGCCATCCACCCACCTTTCCATATATCTTCCGCTTCATTTTTAAATCTCCACCGTTCATTCTAGAGATTGGATGGTTTTCACTAAACCCGTCGTTCACCCCATGAAAAATAGGGCCAAACGTCACCAAGGGTCCCACCACACCTTCTGCCTGTGCATCTCACCTGCTATTGCATTCATTTCGCACCGTCCGATCAATGCATCATGATTCGATGGATGACACTCCATATCACAAAACTTCTGCGCCAAAATTTTAACGCTAAATTTTTTTGCGAAATAGGCGGTATTAGGAGGGACAAGTGTCATATGCTGTATGGAATCACATTTTTTCTGGCAATACTTCCCACCCTCCAAACGTAATGCGAAAACCATTCCTAGTTTTCTGCCAAACCACCTCCCTCCGCAACGTCACCTTTCACATTATTTTTAGGCCGTCGATCTCAAAGATCGGATGGTTCTGATTTAATCTCGCCCCCATCCATTTTACATTCCTCTAATCTCCCAAATGACTTCATCGACAAATATCCACCATTGATTATTCTAATATAACGGTCCACAAATCGCGTCACACCCAAAATCCTATCAGACTGGTTTTCGCCTTCTGCCATGATTCTGACCCAGTTTTCTGCTACATCCACATTTTCCCTCAATTCCCCTCCATCCTCCTAAGTCCTCTAAAGCAGCCTTAAGCCTCATGTAGGTTTTAGTTAATTGGGTTGTTTTATGTTTGCAAGTTTAATGGTGGTTCTTTCCAGTTTATCCCATAGTCACAGATAAGTGACCAAAAGTCCCATGGTGACGATCATGAGCTTGAATCAGTGCAGAAAGGGGACTAGCAGGGTTTTAATTCCATGTTTGTCAATGCGTCCTGATCATCGAACCTTACACAAACCCTCCAGTGGCACTACCACCTGTGTAGCCATCAGCATAAGTCTAAAGAGTATCAGAAGAAGATCAAGAAGATTAGTGCATATTATTGAATATTAAGAAGCCTAATCCATAGTCAGCAAGGATTAGGACTATGAAGATGATTAAAGAGGCGTAATGAAGCCTAAAGCACACATCAAGCCATATCAGTGATTTATCATCAGCAAAATGTTATTTCTCCAAGAAGGACTAGCTACACGATCTACTCCATGTTCCTTCAAACACCAGAAAAATTATTACTATGTCAGAAGTCCTTAAAACTATCAGTGCATTAGTTATGAAGGCATGGAAGACCTGCAAGCCAAACTATCCACCTTTCTTATCTCAGAAGACAAAACAAAGTACCAGAAGCAAGAGAGTACTTCAAGAGTCATACCTGAAGTTATTGTCAACCTGACAAAGACTTTTGAACCAGCCTAAAGGGTACCAATGATTAATGCAAAGCCATTATGGAGAGTGGGCATTCGATCTTCCTCCCTTCTATCTTAATGAATCATTTAAGCTCATATCTACTATTCCACCTCCTCATTCACCTATAATTACTCACTGAAGATTCATTATAAAGCGTTGGGATTTTATTGATTGTTTGAACTATTATTGAGGGGAATTAGTTGAGTAGTTTGTAATATAGTAGGCTGGGAAGAGAAGTTTGGACTGTAAAAAGCCACTAGGCTTAAAGTATGTGACTAGTTTTGCACATCAATTGAACAAGAAGATTCAAAGGATCCTGGTCTATATTATTGGTGATGTTTTGCTTACTGTAATTGTCTCCTTTCATGTTTTTTCATATTGTCCATTATTCTCTGATAAAGAAAAACAAGTATAGATTAGGACATACTGTTGGAAGTATCCTAAATCTCACTGGTAATCTTTATCTCTATGTTTTCCTCTGATTATGCATTTAAGGATAACTATATAGAGTATAACCAGTTAAGAAATGTTGGTGAGCCCATATATTGCTGAGTACAACTTGAAGTATTTTCCTTGAAAGATATTTTCATTTCATGCTAAGTAAAATATTGAACTAGGGAAGTCTATGGTTAGCCCTGTCCTATAGTTTCTTCTCCAACAACTTGTCTTGAAATTTTCCCTGTGAGTTGGTGTCAAAAGCAGAGAAGGTTAAAATTCTTTCTCTGATCTTAGGCCTTGCTCTGTGTTTAACCTTGAATGTTTTCTACTATTTGAAGGCAGTTATGAGGATTATTGGATTGTTTACCTTGAGAGTATGCTAAAATTAGGTTAAATTAAAAGTCTTTACTTGATCTTAGGCTACCCTTTGTTTTCTTATTGAGAGTTTCCTTTGAAAGTATGTCAAAAGCAGGATAGGTTAAAAGTCCTTACCTGATCTTAGGCTGCACTTTGGTTTCTTTCTTTCACCTCACTTCTTAATGTTCCATCCCACCATCTATCTAAAAGAGATCCTTTGGTATAGATGACTTGCCCTATGAATACCCTTGGATAGTTGTTATGCGAGTAAACCCTTTTATGACTCCATAGCTGAATGGATTGGCACTTCTCTTGACCCATTTTCCCATGCTGAAACATCATGCTACTTTGTTCCTTCTCTAATTCACATAACCCTCTCAGTTAATGATATCCAACCAAACAAACAAACCAAAACCTGTGTGCTTCATAGCTAGCCTAATATCATAAAATGACCTTAAATATATATCATTCTTTACATATATAGAGAGATCCCTCTCTGGATCCAGGAGGGCTAGATCCTGAGATCCCAAAGTGGTTTGATGTTGTCTTGTCATTTGGTATTGCCAAATCTGCCAAATCACAGGAACCACGACATAATGGCGACTCTGCTGGGGACGAAAAACAAATTAGCCTTGATTTGGTATAATTGTTGATGGTGGACAACAACCCTCATTAAAACATTGAAAATCCTCCACTTGACGACTCCACAACTCCCAAAAGGCCAAATGAATCCACTTGTAGAAGGCCCTGAACTGGTTGAATAGACACAGTGACCTCTTATCTGATTTACAAAATGATTTTGAGGATACAACGAAGATATGCCCCAATGAGTAGAGAACATATCCCTGGGTTCCCACATAAAATGCCCTAAGTGATTTGGGATGATAACCTTCTTGTTTTTCAAGGTGAATACTTTTAGGATCCTCTTTTACATCTCATCAAATTTCACATACATGTGTGGAAGGTAAAGACTGAATGGCATGAAGATTGCCTTATGAAAATGTTCATGTTAAGATTAGAAGGAAAGGCAAGAGACTGGTATGAATGGTTAGAACCTAGGAGTTTGTTTTCTTTGAAAGACATGCACCAAGTATTTTATGAGAGATACAAAGAAAACCCCTCATCCATACCATGGAGTGCAAAATATTGTGACCAATCTTAGAACCTCATACAATACCTATTAGATATTGATGAGAATTTGGTCGACATGCATCCTGAAGATTTGTTAGAAGCCATTCAAGAGTTTCATATGCATCCTAACTATCAAAAGAACCCAGATGAATCATTTGAGGAAGAAATTAGTCAAGAAATAAAGGGAATTCCTCAAGATATACCAGTAAGCACAAATATTGATTCATCATCCCTTGTAGCTGAGGCACAAGAAGACATTCAGCCTCAAACTCAGACTTCATAGGAAACAAAGAGTTGTTGCACTTATGCTCAAAGAAACAGAAGAACATATTCCCCTTTGATAGAAGAATAAATAGATCATATCATCAATAGACAGTCTGACTCTGAGATCTTTTATAGAGTAAACACTCTTGCCCATTCATCTACTGAGCTTCGTTGTACATATTTGGAAAGCTCCCCTGTGAATCAGAGTGAAGAAAGACTTGTTGATAATCCAGTATGTCTGATTGGTAGCAATACTTAAATTCATGATTTTCTTAAGTTTGATCTGTCTGATGATGATGTTATCCAAAAAGAAGTTGATCTTGCAAGGCCATCATCAGTAGATTTTTGGGAGGAAAATCAGTTCCATCAACTTCAAGAAATTAATGAGCCTATGCATGCTATTTATGATACCGATGAGGAAAGTTATGAAAGTCTAGTAGCAAGTGAAGATTCATTGAATCTTCACTCTACTTTATATTAGATCATTAGTAATAGTTTTCATGTGATTGGAAATCAGTAGCCTTTCATCTCAAAGGATGAAGAGGAAAACCATGAAGAAATTTTTGAGCAAGTTGAAACCAAGGAGCCTTTTCTTGAAAAAGAGGAAGCAATGGAACATAACCCTACTCAAGAATACATTAATATTTTCACAGAACTCATCCCACTAGATCAGAATATCTCAGAGCTACAAGAGGACAACACTGCAGTATATGATGAGTCCTCCAGTTCAGAAAATAATGAAGATGAGGAAGAATTTCTTTCTCAAGAGAATCTGTTGCTTGATCCAGCAGAAGAGGAAGCAATCCTGGTTGAAGCCTACTTTCCAAATACTCACAACCAGGTATCATTTCAATATCCTTATGCTCATTTCCTGTAGACATTTGGAGAAGGATCAAAGGCCATCAAGAGCATCTTGTTACAAACAACAAGAAGCATTTTAAAAGCTGTTGTTAATAAACAAAGAGAATGGGAGTGGCCCTGCATGTCTAACATGTTCAAAGAGATGAGAAAATACCAGTCATGGGATCATCTGATTGACTGATTGTATTGGAAAAGAGAGTTTTTCAGCTAGACATGTAAATATTTCAAGTTAGAGTAGGGTAGGTAGGAATCTCAATAAAGCTCAGATTGTGAGCATTTATTTAGTTGTTGATTTTACTTTGAAGAAAATTTCAAAAAATACAAAAAAAGAAAGAGAAGGGTTCAAACAAGTTCAAAACTTGAACTAGCAGAGAAAATAAGAAGAAGCAGCTCTAACAAGATCAAAACTAGAGCTGAAATGAAGAAAGAAAGGTGACTCTAAAAAGCTCAAAATTTGAGTCACAAGAAGAAGGAAGGATGCTGGTGATTTTCAGATATGAAGCCTTCAAATTTTGTTTCAATTTCTGCAAAGTTCAGTCCATGTGCAGCTTGTATTTATGCCATGGACCCACAGCAAATTAGACAGTCTAATCCCGGTTTGTCTGTATTTGAATTTCTGTTTTAGAATGTAGAGAATGAAAATCTATCAGATAGTTTAATCCTGGCAGATATTAGTTTAGGTAGAGAATCTATGAGTCCAACTGTTTAATCTAGTCTCATAGAGAAATAAGGGTAGCAGTAGATAGGTTTATTTTCCTATTTGAAAAATAATGATGATGTGAAAGGTCTGCAAGTCTAAATGCACCTTGAAGAAAAAATGTTATGACAATAGGATGGGTAGGTAGTTGTTTGGGAAAATGTTTTTCCTGATATAATGCACATCATGTATGCAACAGTTTATCAAAGAAGAAAATATGGTCAAGTACCAGGCATCTGGCCTACTTACAAAGATTATATCTGAGATTCTTGACACCATCAAGAAGATGCCATCCCCATGTGGAGCCACTGTTAGGCACCTATAATATTTTTTCAAAGAAAAAAGGTGGCTAAATATGTTTTTGAGTCTTCAAGAGAAACATTTCCTTTGTAAATATATCATTCTTGAAGCCTCCATGTGTTTTCTATCCTTCAAAGAATCTTCACTTTGGTTTCCATTGATGAACCCTGTTGTTTGTGAAAGAAGCTGTTCTAAAAAAGGCCTCCATTTTCTCCATTTCACTCCCACAAAATACCCCGTTTTTCATCCTCATTCCCTTCACAAAATTTCCTTCGTAGACCTTCATTTCAACCTCCATCTCATCCTAAAACCCTTTTAAACCTTATATTTCCATGTATTTGGTTTAAAACTCCCTTCTTGTACCTATTGAAACCCTTCATCTAGCCCTAAAATCCCTATTTCAGGCCTAAAAACAGTCTTCCACTCTATAAAGTGTTGGCAATATGATGCAATATGTTGTCCCTGATGGCAACCTACTTTGATGCAATATGGCAACCTACTTGATGAAGTTGTCCTTGATGGAAACCTACTTGATGAGTTGTCTATGATAAGCAACCTATGTGCTAAAGATGTAAGACTGATATATATACAGATCAGTTCATATGTGACAAAGAAAATAATTCCAGTAAGTGCCAGAAAACTGATAAATATAATATGTCACAATTTATACGCTACTTTTGTGAAGGCAACCCGTGTATACATTCAGGGTTATAATATACGCAGTTTTTATGGGGCGAAGTTGCGTATATACGCGGAAACGAACGCTCCAAGTCGCGTATGCCTTTTGCGCTCTAAAACCTATGATACCTAGGGGCATTACCATGGTATTGACCCATTGTATTGAGCGCTGGATTATCTATTTTATCCCGTCCAGGAATACCATCAGTTGTTGAGTGGTTTTGACTCATGGTATTGATAAAGGCTAAACCTATATAAGGAGAAGAGAATAATAGTGCAAGGGGGGCAAGAGTCTAGGTTTTAATGAATATTTCACTCTGAAGTATATCTGAATGAAAAGGGTAATAGTATGTTGATTGATCTGCACCTATGAAGAAAATGATGAAGAGGGATCTCTAGATCTGAAATGTCTATGTATTGTCTAGATCTGTTGATGGAATGTTTAGATCTATGATCTGGCGAATCTTTGCTGAAGTAAAGGATGAGTTTGGAGTTGTTTATCTGTTCTGAAGAGCTGCACTGCCCTAAAATGTCTGAAAATCTATACGCATGTTCGTCGAAGTAAAAGCGCGTATATACGCGGGTTTTCGGAAGCAAAAGCGCGTATGGTATGTGAGGTTGGTTCTGAAATGTGTGCAGATGTATACGCAGGTTGGTATTTGTAAAAGCGCGTATATACGCAAGTTCAGTGAATGGAAAGCGTGTATGAATACTAGGGTTTGCTGAAGTATGTGGTATGAAATGTCTGATCTATTATGATGTTTTACTGCTATCTGTCTATGATGTATTCATACAGATCTGGGTTTTCTGAATATTGATTATGCTGCTGACTATGTTGAGAAAAGATCAAGTTGTTGATGATTTATTGAATGAATTGATAAGGGTATAAGTTTCAGTTTGATGTATGATTGAGCTTAAATGTGTGGAGTGGGTCCAGTCTGAAAATATGATGAAAAGTGGCCTACAAGTCGTGCTCTAAAGAAAGCTTTTAGATCCAATGTGAAAATTGATGAAACATGGTCCATGGTGGTGCTGAGGGTTGTAGCCTTCAGTCAAGGGGTTGTAGCTCCCTTCCAGGTGAGGCTGGTAAACGAGAGCAGGGGGTCGTAGCTCCCTTCTAGGAGAGGCTGGTAAACGAGAGCAGGGGGTTGTAGCTCCATTCCAGAAGAGGCTGGTAACCGAGAGAAGGTTGTAGCCTTTTGCAGGTGGGTGCCTGCGTGATGGTATGAGTCTGCGCTAGTACATGGTTGCAAGATGTTTTCTCTATAATAAAATATTGAAGGATGAGACAACGGTAGCGGTGGTTTTCTCTCGACTTGGGTTTCCACCTAAAATCCTGGTGTTCATGTGTGTTGCTTATGTGTGATGGTTTATTCTGTTATTACTGCACATGCTTACTATTTATTGAACATCTAATGAATGAATGATGGAATGATATAAGTGAAGAATTATCTGCATAATAAGATTGCTGGACATACGCAGTTTTATTAAGTATATCTGCGTGTATACGCGAGTTGGCTTCAGGAAAGTCGCGTATGTGTTTTGAAGTAAGAAAAGTAAAAAGTTTTGAGTAAGTCCTAAATACTGATTCACCCCCCCCTCTCAGTATTTTTCCCAACATAAAGGGATTAAGCCCCCGAGGGCTTAAGTCACCCGCTAGCCCTAGTTATTTCCCTCCATGGGACCACACCCAAGCACTTATCCCTAAGCCCTCATCTCCTCATCTTTCTTCGCGAATGCAACTTTTCCTTTACAATTTTTTCGCCCAACGTTTATTTCCCGATGCAACCTCCATCATTGATCCTGTAGATCTAACAGTGATCAACGGCCGTCCTCCCATACAGCCATCCACCTGCCTTTGCATATATCTTTCACTTCACCTTTAAATCTCCACCATTCATTCCAAAGATCAGACGGTTCGCACTAAACCTGCCGTTCACCCCACAACAAAGAGGGCCAAACGTCACCAAGGGTCCCACGACACCTTCCGTCCGTGCATCTCACCTGCTATCACATTCATTCTGCACCATCCGATCAATGCAACATGATCTGATGGCTGACACTCCATATCACAAAAATTCTGTGCCCAAAGTTTAACGCTCAAAAATTTTGTGAAATAGGCGGTATTAGGAGGGACATGCATCAGATGTTGTATGGAATCACATTTTTTCTGGCAATACCACTCACCCCCCAAATGCAATGCGAAAACCATTCTCGATTTCCCGCCAAACCACCTCCCTCCAAAACGTCACCTTTCGTGTTTTTTCTAGGTCGTCGATCTCTAAGATCGGACAGTTCTGATTTAATCTTGCCCCGATCCGTTTTCCATTCCTCTGATATCCCAAATGACTTCATCGACGAATCTCCACCGTTGATTATTCTAATCTAACAGTCCACAACTTGCGTCGCACCCAAACTCCTATCAGACTAGTTTTCGCCTTCCGCCATGATTTCAACCCATTTTTCTGCTACATCCACATTTTCCCTCAATGCCCCTCCATCCTCCTGAGCCCTCTGAAGCAACCTTAAGCCTCACACAAGTTTTAGTTAATTGGATTGTTTTACGTTTGCAGGTTTAATGGTGGTTCTTGCTAGTTTATCC
The DNA here is from genome assembly GCA_034641835.2 of Pinus albicaulis. Taxonomy (NCBI): domain Eukaryota; kingdom Viridiplantae; phylum Streptophyta; class Pinopsida; order Pinales; family Pinaceae; genus Pinus; species Pinus albicaulis. The sequence continues at coordinate 505,006,953 of CM076576.1, read as the reverse complement.
CACAGTCACAGATAAGTGACCAAAATTCCCAGGGTGACGATCATGAGCCTGAATCAATGTAGAAAGGGGACCAGCAGGGTTTTAATTCCATGTTTGTCGATGCATCCTGATCATTGACCCTTACACAAACCCTCCAGTGCCACTGCAACCTATGTAGCCATCAGGAGAAGTCTAAAGAGTATCAGAAGAAGATCAAGAAGATTAGAGCATAGTATTGAAGACTAAGAAGCCTAATCCACAGTTAGCAAGGATTAGGACTATGAAGATGATTAAAGAGGCTTAATGAAGCCTAAAGCACACATCAATCCATATCAGTGATTTATCATCAGCAGAACGTTCTTTCTCCAAGAAGGACTAGCTACACGACCTACTCCATCCTCTTTCAAACACCAGAATAGTTATTACTCTGTCAGAAGTCCTTAAAACTGTCAGTGCATTAGTTATGAAGGCATGGAAGACCTACAAGCCAAAATATCCACCTTTCTTATCTCAGAAGACAAAACATAGTACCAGTAGCCAGAGAGTACTTCAAGAGTCATACTTGAAGTTATTGTCAACCTGACAAAAACTTTTGAACCAGCCTAAAGGGTACCAACGATTAATGCAAATACATTATGCAGAGTGGGAATTTGATCTTCCTCCCCTCTTTCTGAATGAATCATTTAAGCTCATATCTACTACTCCACCTCCTCATTCACCTATAAGTACTCACTCAAGATTCATTGTAAAGTGTTGGGATTTTATTGATTGTTTGAACTGTTATTGAGGGGAAGTAGCTGAGTAGCTTGTAATATAGTAGGCTGGGAAGATAAGTTTGGACTTTAAAAAGCCACTGGGCTCAAAGTATGTGACTGGTTTTTCACATCAATTGAACAAGCATATTCACAGGATCATGGTATATATTATTGGTGATGTTTTCCTTACTGTAATTGTATCCTTTCATGTTTTTTCATACTGTCCATTATTCTCTAATAAAGAACAACAAGTATAGATTAGGACATACTGTTGGAAGTACCCTCAATCTCACTGTTAATCTTTATCTCTATGTTTTACTATGATTGTGCATTTAAGTATAACTATATAGAGTATAACCAGTCAAGAAATGTTAGTGAGCCCATATCTTGATGAGTACAACTTGAAGTATTTTCCTTGAAAGATATTTTCATTTCATGCTAAGTAAAATATTGAACTAGGGAAGTCTATGGTTAGCCCTGTCCTCTAGTTTCTTCCCCAAAAACTTGTCTTGAAAGTTTCCCTGTGAGTTGGTGTCAAAATTAGAGAAGGTTAAAAGTCTTTCTCTGAGCTTAGGCCTTGCTCTGTGTTTAACCTTGAATGTTTCCTACTGTCTGAAGGTAGTTATGAGGACTACTGGATTGATTCCCTTGAGAGTATGCTGAAATTAGGTTAAGTTAAAAATCTTTACTTTATCTTAGGCTACTCTTTGTTTTCTTATTGCGAGTTTCCTTTGAAAGTATGTCAAAAGAAGGATAGGTTAAAAGTAATTACCTGATCTTAGGCTACACTTTGGTTTCTTTCTTTCACCTCAATTCTTAATGTTCCAACCCACCATCTATCTAAAAGAGATCCTTTGGTATAGATGACTTGCCCTATGAAAACCCTTGGATAGTTGTTATGCAAGTAAACCCTTTTATGACTCCATAGCCCAATGGATTGGCACTTCTCTTGACACATCTTCCCATGCTAAAACATCCTACTACTTTGTTCATTCTCCACTTCACATAACCCTCTCAGTTAATGATAATCCAACCAAACAAACAAACCAAAACCCTTGAGCTTCATAGCTAGCCTAATACCATAAACTGACCTTAAAGATATATCATTCTTTACATATATAGAGAGATCCCTCTATGGATCCAGGAGGGCTAGATCCTGAGATCCCAAAGTGGTTTGATGTTGTCTTGTCATTTGGTATTGCCAAATCTGCCAAATCATAGGAACCACAACACTTAGCATGACCTACTGGACTGTGTTGCACTTGTACATATTGTACATAAGAGTGTGATGATTTGCCCCCATTTTGATTTGGTGTGTGATGCGAGTATTTATTTATGCCAAAAATCGAAAAAAATTATAAAATCCATAGTGTATATATATATATATATATATATATATATATATATATATATATATATATATATATAATTCAAAAAAACAAAAATACATGGTCCTATTTTCACCTCATCCATGTTTTATCTATTCCGTTATGTGATTTAACCATGGGTCCAATATTTTTATAGGGTTTTTATAAGACAGGGTGGCAATTCTATTGCGACATCTATTGGGCCTTAGGTGCGTTTCTCTTGAACTGGCATATAGGGGTAGGTCATTTTCACCTTCCTCATTGTATTTTGACTGTCAGCACTATTTTTATGCCTTAGTTCCAACCCCGTCAAGTTGCAACTTTCTCCACTTTTTGTATGCATGTTGTAGCCTGGAGGTAGAGATTACCTACTCATGGATACCCTATTTAGCACCTTCTTGGCGAATTGGTGTCGATGGAGTCATTTTTATTCTCTTTTCAGAATCCCTCCTTCTGACCCACCATGACCTAGAATATGAGCCTCATGTCCTCTTCTTCATCTCTTTTCTAGCTATACCCTGGGAGGATTCCACACTTTATCTCTTGTGATTGCCACTTTTATCAACCTACTTCTGTATGATGAGCCTTGGTTTATTCATTCCATCATCATCATCTACTTTCCCTACCATTAACTTTCACTTGGTGTTTTAACCTTTATTGGAGGAACCACTATGATGAGTGGTCCTATTATCCAACCTCTTGTCCTCATTATGTCATCAAGAGTTCCAACATTACTAGAATTAGTTGATATCCTTTATACCACTCATTCCTCCAGGAGGAGTTTTCTTTAAGGTCTTTTCAGACTCTTTGAATTAGAAAATATTCTTGAGTGAAATTTTCTACTTCATGCTCATTCAAGTACTTGAATTATAGTCTACCCAATATAATTTTAACCCTTTTATGGGTTGGGATAAACTAGTTACAAAAAATGAATACTATAGTCCACTGTGGCAAGGATTTTACCCCTTGTATACTTTTATTTATTTTTCGGGCCCGAGGGACAAATTTACAAAAAATGAACTTATAAAAAGAGAAGGGAGGGAAAATTTATTTCCATTGGTCATCAAAATGGCGACATTAGTCACGTCGCCCTTGAACATGGCACCTGTCTACTTCATTATCTCACATTTTTGTTTTAGCTTGCCTAGGAGCCGTACCATACATATGAGTCTGTCTACTCCTCCAACTAGTTGCTCTTCTAGTCATATGGAGCTTGCCTCAAAGCCTCCTACATCATTGCATGATATCACATGGTTATCATTATTCATGATACCAATTCACTCTTGTGTCATGCCGCTCTGTGTTAAAGGGAAGTCCTACCATGTGTTAGCCATCTTCAATAGCCTTTTAACCTTTTTGAGTTGTCCACCCTTGTGTCAGTTGTACTTCATTTATTCATGATTTCATCCACACATGACATCATCCTGGTTTGTTTCATGTCGATTGATGGGGGATTTTAATACTCCCAATTAGTCCCAAGCTAATGGAATATTCATTTTTGTTTTATTTTTCTGTTTCATGAATAAATATGTAAAGGAGGATCAATAAAACTCCTAAACAATCAATAAATCAATGCCACATGTGAACAAGGCTAAATCTGGGCTATTTAAATAGGCACCCTTAGGTGTTGTAATATTCCTAAATTATCATGGAGCTAATGGGAATATTAATTTTTCTTTTAAAATCTAGTTAGTTGAATAAATGGGCAAGGATGCTCATAAGTTTCTTAAGTAGGAATAAAATCCCTCATAATGTGAAAAGGGATCATGTTAATAACTAGGTCAAGCATCCGCATGAGTGAACAGGGTCTAAAATGTATGGACAAAGTCAAGTTTGACCAAGTCAACAACATTAATATTTGAAGAGTGGATCCTAAATAAAGACAACTCAATATGAATGAAGATCAATCTAGCTAGTCTAAATGAAGACACCATGAGTGTGAAAAGAGACAATGCATGAAGATCCAGTCAAGGTTGAATAAATCAAACAACGTTGTAAAAAATGAGTGAGACTAGTGGAGATAGCGTAATTTTGGTGGAGGAGCCTTTGCATGGAAGCAACCTCATAATTGGGCGGGACCCTTGGTGGGGAAGCTCATCAAATATATAATGAAGGGGATGGCAACCATATGGAGCATGATTGAAGAATATATTTTGTATATGTCTGTTTAGAATTTTCTGCATCCTTTTCCTATTTAGCTAAGTTTGTTGGACTGTTTAGTGCAAGGGTTTTCTCATGCGGGAATTCTCCACTCTTACTTGGAGATCTTGTTTAAGAAATATGAGGAGAGCATCCTGTGCTATATTTTACACTTTCTAGTCTTAGGCCAAGCAGTCACCTTTAGAAAAAATGCATTCCTTTGGATAAAATATTTTATTCCTTAAGGTATTGCAGTGGAGGGGTTTAATCCCTTGTTTTAGGAGCTAGTTTCCCATGAGGAGGATCAACCTTTTCCTTGGAAAGCTAGCAGGAGAGTCTACTACCATTTATTTAGATGATAAACCATATTTATGCAGTGCTTCAGCCATACAACATGATTCAGCCATAGCTCTACAACATATTTCATGTATATAATTTTTGTGAAGAAACCCTTGCCGGGTCATCTTGGATCTATGTAAAAGAGACTGGATCTCTGTTTTTGTGCTCTATTGATTAATAAATCATCAGATCTGATTTTTCTCTCCATTTTCTAAGTATAACCCTCAATAAATGTGATTTCTCTTTCTGTAGCAATTTGTATTTGCAGTAGTCTTGGGGTTTCAGTGTTTTTGGGCTATTTTGAGCATGGGAGGTTTGTTTAACTAGGAAAAAGTCATTTGTTTTTTATTTCATTTCAGATTTTGCTGTAATAATGTTAGATCTAATGGATCCATTTGCTGCATTTTTCTGTTAATACTTATATTTCTGAAAAATGAATTTTTCATGCATGTATTACTGAGTTTTCCCTTTTGGAAATATTACAATGGTATCAGAGCTCTAATATTGGCTCAGCTTGTGTTCTTCAACCATTATGGAGTCTTCTCATGGGAAGGAGAATATGTGTAAGAGAGATCAAATAAAACACTTATTTTTTGGAGGAAAGAGGTTCTCAAAACTTCTCTTTCAAACTCTGTATGGTATAAGAAAATACATCAAAGAAATGAGGAGGGAAAAACATGGAGATCCCTTAAAAATATATACAAGATATGTACATGAGGAGAGATCTAATTCCTAATCTTATGGGTGTGAGCATTCAGCCACATCATCAGATTTACAATGCTCTATCAGCCACTTGTTCATGACAAAGAAGAGGGAGAAAGGAGATGTGCCAAAGAAGGAGACTCTTGGTAATTATTTGCAAGAGTATGAAGCTCAATATAAGGGGTTCAAAGATCACTTGAACTTCCAAGGTTTTTGCAAGATCAAGGAGGAAAGAAGCACAAGGATCAAGCAACATGGTGTGGGTAGATTATTTCTATCTAATTTTGATGGATCACCTAAATGTCCAGCTAGGGCTTGGGTGAAGGAGCTAGACACCTATATGCAACAACATCAAGTTTCAGAAAAGGAAACAATTAAAGTAGCAGCGCTGCATCTTGAGGGTAAGGATTATGCTTGGTGGCTGTTTGAATCCTTTTCCTTAAAAAATGCAAGTAAATCTACTTATGCAAAGTTAATTAGAAGAATAGTGGAAAGTTTTGATGAAAAATCTTATGAAACACCTTCTATGGAGTTTATCAAACCAAATCAAACAAAAATTTTGCATGGGTTGGAAGGATCCATAAAATTAGCTCCATTTCAGAAAACCATTGAAGGGGAAGGAAACTTGTATGATGCCTTAAAAAAGGCAAAGTCCTCATTGCAAGAAGAGCTTTCTTCTCAAAAGGAAGACATGGATATTCCTCCTTCAAAAGAAGACCAAGATCTAAGGTCTCTTATTGATGATGAGTCATTTTCAACTATTGAAGAGGAGGAAGAGAAGGCTAGAGATAACAGGGCAGTCATGACAAGGGCACATCTAGAACCTCATGAAGTGGAAGATGGAGCACTTTCTCCAAGGAGATAAACCCTTGCACTCTTGTAAGGAGTTCCAATGAATCTCACATATGGGGATCATGGCACAATACATGTGCATCATGTGCCATCATTATCAAATGGTGAGATCTTGAAGATAGAAGAAGATAAAGGGGAGGGAAAGCATCATATGATGAGTATTATACACCCCTCTTTATTTAATAAGGATGATACACAAATAAGGTAGGAGGATCTATGCAATGAAGGCAAGGAAAAAAATGTCCACACACATATACATCATGCTCTATGCCTTGATGTCTCTTTGCATGGAGGAATTCCACCAGGGAGACCTCTTGATTGGAGGAAGACTAAAGTGTTCTCTCAATTATGTGAAACAATGACATATTTGGCTAAGGAAGGAGACTTGAGGGGAGCTACCACATCGCTGAGAACTAATGATCGATTCCAAGGAGAGCTGAGCAATTTTATGAAATTGACTTTGCCATCTTCCACTCATCTATTTGTGCTGGAAAAGAAGAATTCAGAAATCTGTGTTGACATGAGTATGGTATCAAGAGGCCACTCCATAGCCTTGGAGTAGAAAAATATACTTCCATATATAATGAAGATTTCTGAATATGACAAGAGGGTATTACCGCTCTTGTATGCATTGGAAAAGCTATGGAAGTTTTGGAGGAAAGAACCTTTCAAAAGAAGGTTGACTTCCATGAACTTCAATCTTGTCTTGAGAAAGATCAGTTGCAAGAGAGGTAGCAAAAGAAAGTTGGTAGTACTCCAACATGTGACTTTGGCATCAAGCATGTCAAAGAGGAGAGCCATGTTATGACTGGTGCTGCATTTCAGATTTCTACAATGTTGTCATTGTTGGGGAGACTAGATCCTTATTGGGAGTCCCAAATCTTGATGGAATATTACAAGGACCTCTTCACATGTAAGGTTATTGATGATAAAGTGATATATGGGAGGTATAAAGTAGTTTATGGAGTCATTTACTCTCATGATCATATTTATTTGACTAGAGACTCCAAGCTCAAGGAAAAAATACTTAATGTAGCCTATGAGATCTTGCTTTCTAAACCCACTAGCTTCATTAGAACATACCATACTTTCTTAGATGGATTCATGTGGGTAAAATTAAAATAGGAGATGCACTCTCATATGAGGAAGTTCATAGATAATTTTTTGGTTGAGGATAAGCATAGATCTTGGGAAGAGTTATCATCACTACCTCCTTCTTCATTGGGTGTGAGAGGGAGCTCATCCATGAACTACCTCACTGATTTGAATCAAGTATATGGTAAGAATTGTAATATTGAACATCATGATGTATCTACTATATGCTTTTATTTTCTTAACACTCATGTACAGGGTTTTGCTCCAAGAGGGAGCACTTTTTCTTATGGGCTTCATGAGCCACTTTGGGCCATGGAAAATGGTGATGTTGACCATTCCTTAGAAGGTCTTGGAGAGATGTTGTACTCTTCATGGTGTGATTCATTAACACCAACCATTATACACCTTCTCCAAGCAATTAATAAGGATGGGGCGCAAATAAGTGTTGGGAGAAGCACTTGTCATATCATATTCTATGGCAGTTGGGAGTAAGACTGTGCTGGTTGCACATGAGGGACCATTGTCCTTCTCCTTTACTACATATGGCAGCTAGCATGAATATAATTATGATTAGATATGATGAAAATGTTCTTATCTTAGTTTTGGACATGGTTGGAGGAGAGACACATTGGTTGGATGTGTCCTCGGGGGAAGAAATTTCCCACATTTTTTGCACTACATGTTTCAAGGGGAGCATGGGAAAAGATATGGCTACCATAGTAGATCACTTGTTTCTTTATGAGGTAGACCATATGGTTGTTTGGAGCACTTGGGAAATACCTTTCATGAGCATTTGGGAGGAGCTTTTCTATGAATTACCAAGCTAGGAGGTGATTCATTTCATTTGGATGATAGCATGGAGATGGGAGTCCTTCATTGATGATGGAATTCCCCATGATTATCATCACTTCTATCTTGAGGAGGCTATTGATAAGCAAGAAGCATTCCGCATAGACCTTCCATTATTTCATGATGAGAGCCATTTGGTTTATTCACCAAAGGCCAACTTGCACACTTGGGAGGAACCATTGGGAGAAAAAATTATTGTAGAATATCTGCAGCAATGGTGGAGACTGTTAGATAAGAATGCCCTAAGAGGAGGAGGGGAGATTTTGTAGCACCCTTGTAGTTTCTTGAGGACAAGCAACATTTGGGAGCAGAAGACTATAATATTCATAAATTATCATGCAGCTAATGGGAATATTATTTTTTCTTTTAAAATCTAGTTAGATGAATAAATGGGCAAGGAGGCTCATAATTTGCTTAAGTAGGAATAAAATCCATCATAATGTGAAAAGGGATCATGTTAATAACCAGATCAAGCATCCACATGTGTGAAAAAGGTCTAAAACGTGTGGAAAATTTCAAGTTTGACCAAGTCAACATCATTAATATTTGAAGAGTGGATCCTAAATAAAGACAACTCAATATGAATGAAGATCAATCTAGCTAGTCAAAATGAAGACACCTTGAGTGTTAAAAGAGGCAATGCATGAATATCCAGTCATGGTTGATTAAATCAAATAGCAATGTAAAAAATGAGTAAGACTAGTGGAGACAACATAATTTTGGTGGAGGAGCCTTTGTATGGGAACAACCTTATAATTTGGTGGGGCCCTTGGTGGGGAAGCTCATAAACTATATAATGGAGGAGATGGAAACCATATGCTGAATGATTGAAGAATATATTTTTTATATTTCTATTTAGAATTTTCTACATCCTTTAGCTATTTAGCTAATTTTTCTTCACAGTTTAGTGGAAGGGTTTTCTCATGCGGGAATTCCCCACTCTTGCTTAGAGATCCTGTTTAACAAATCTGAGGAGATCATCCTGTGCTATATTTTCCACTATATAGTGTTAGGCCAAGGATTCACCTTCAGAAAAAATGTAGTTCCTTGGAGAAACTACGTTATTTCTTAAGGTATTGCAGTGGAGGGGTTTAATCCCTTGTTTTAGGAGCTAGTTTCCCATGAGGAGGATCAACCTTTTCCTCAGAAAGCTAGTAGGAGAGTCTACTGCCATTTATTTGCATGATAAACCATATTTATGTAGTGCTTCAGCCATACAACATGATTCAGCCATAGATCTGCAACAAATATTTCATGTATATCATTTTTGTCAAGAAACCCTTGCCGGGTCATCTTGGATCTATGTAAAAGAGACTAGATCTATGTTTTTGTGCTCTATTGATTAATAAATCATCAGATTTGATTAGTATCTCCATTTTTTTAGTATAACCCTCAATAAAATGCATTTTCTCTTTCTGCAGTAATTTCTGTTTGTAGTAGTCTTAGGGTTTCAGTGTTTTTGGGCTATTTTGAGTATGGGAGGCTTGTTTAACTAGGAAAAAGCCATTTGTTTCTGATTTCCTTTCAGATTTGGTTGTAATAATGTCAAATCTAATGGATCCATTTGCTATATTTTTCTGTTAATACATATATTTTTGAAAAATTCATTTTTCATGCATGTATTGATGAGTTTTCCCATTTGGGAATATTACAGTGGTATCAGAGCTCTAATCTTGGCTCAGCTTGTTCTCTTCAACCATAATGGAGTCTCCTCATAGGAAGGAGATGATATGCAAGAGAGATCAAAGCAAACCCTTATTGTCTAGAGGAAAGAGGTTCTCAAAAATTCTCTTCCAAAATCTTTAGGGTATAAGCAAAGACATCAAATAAATGAGGAGGGAAAAACATGGAGATCCCTCAACAAGATTTACTGGATATATACATGAGGAAAGCTATAATTCCTCATCTTATGGGTGTGAGCATTCAGCCACATCATCATATTTACAATGCTCTATCAACCACTTGTTCATGACAAAGAAGAGGAAGAAAGGAGATGTGGCAAAGAAGGAGACTTTTGGTAATTATTTGCAAGAGTATGAAGCTCAATCTAAGGGGTTCAAAGATCACTTGAAATTCCAAGGGTTTTGCAAGATCAAGGAGGAAATAAGCATAAGGATCAAGAAACATGGTGTGGGTAGATTCTTTCTATCTACTTTTGATGGGTCACCTAAATGTCCGGCTAGGGCTTGGGTGAATGAACTAGACACCTATGTGCAACAACATAAAGTTTTAGAAAAGGAAGCCATCAATGTAGCAGCACTGCATCTTGAGGGTAAGGCTTATGCTTGCTGGTTGTTTGAATATTTTTCCTTAAAAAATTCAAATACAACTACTTATGAAAAGTTCATTAGAAGAATAGTGGAAAGGTTTGATGAAAAATATTATGAAACACCTTCTATGGAGTTTATCAAACCAAATCAAACAAAACTTTTTCATGGGTTGGAAGGATCCATAAACTTAGATCCATTTAAAAAAACCATTGAAGGGGAAGGAAACTTGTATGATGCCTTTCCAAAGTCAAAGTCCCCATTGCAAGAAGATCTTTCTTCTCAAAAGGAAGACATGGAGATTCCTCCTTCAAAAGAAGATGAAGATCTAAGGTCTCTTATTGATGATGAGGCATTTTCCACTATTGAAGAGGAGGAAGAGAAGGCTAGAGATAACAACACAGTCATGACAAGCGCAAATCTAGAACCTCATGAAGAGGAAGATGGAGCACTTTCTCCAAGGAGAGAAACTCTTACACTCTTGCAAGGATTTCCAAAGAATCTCACATATGGGGATCATGGCACGATCCATGTGCATCATGTGCCATCATTATCAAATGGTGAGATATTGAAGATAGAAGAAGATAAAGGTGAGGGCAAGCATCATATGATGAGGAGTATACACCCCTCTTTATTTCAGAAGGATGATATAGAAAGAAGGCAGGAGGATCTATGTAATGAAGGCAAGGACAAAAATGTCCACACACATATACATCCTACTCTATGCCTTGATGTCTCTTTTCATGGAGGCATTCCACCATGGAGACCTCTTGATTGGAGGAAGACTAAAGTTTTCTCTCAACTATGTGCAGCAGTGACATATTTGTCCAAGGAAGGAGCCTTGAGGGGAGCTACCACAACACTGAGAACTAATGATGGATTCCAAGGAGAGCTGAGCAATTTTCTGAAATTGACTTTTCCATATTCCACTCATCTATTTGCACTGGAAAATAAGAATTTAGAAATCTGTGTTGACATGAGTATGGTATAAAAAGGCCACTCCATAGCCTTGGAGCAGAAAAAGATACTTCCATATATAATTAATATTTCTGAATATGACAAGAGGGTATTATCACTGTTGTATGCATCGGAAAAACTATGGAAGTTTTGGAGGAAAGAAACCTTTCAAAAGAGGGTTGAATTCCATGAAATTCAATCTTGTCTTGAGCAAGATCAGTTGCAAGAGAGGTAGCAAAAGAAAGTTGGTAGTACTCCATCATGTGACTTTGGCATCAAGCATGTCAAAGAGGAGAGCCAAGTTATGGCAGGGTTTCATTTCAGATTTCTATAGCGTTGTCATTGTTGGGGAGCCTAGATCCTTATTGGGAGTACCAACTCTTGATGTAATATTCCAAGGAAATCTTCACATGTAAGGTCCTTGATGAGAAAGTGATGGATGGGAGGTATAAAGTAGTTGATGGAGTAATTTACTCTCATGATTAGATTTATTTGACTAGAGACTTCAAGCTCAAGGAAAAACTACTTAATGCATCCTATGAGATATTTCTTTCTAAACCCACTAGCTTCATTAGAACATACTATACTATATTATATGGTTTCATGTGGGTAAACTTCAAAGAGGATATGCACTCTCATATGAGGAAGTGCATAGATCATTTGCTGGTTGAGGAGGAACATAGCTCTTGGGAAGAGTTATCATCACTACCTCCTTCTTCATTGGGTGTGAGAGGGAGCTCATCCATGAGCTACCTCACTGATTTGAATCAAGTATATGGTAAGAATTGTAATTTCAAACATCATAATGTATCTACTATATGCTTTTATTTTCTTAACACTCATGTACAGGGCTTTTCTCTAAGAGGAGGCACTTTTTCTTATGGGCTTCATGAGCCACTTTGGGCCATGGAAAATGGTGATGTTGACCATTCCTTAGAAGATATTGGAGAGATGATGTAATCTTCATAGTGTGATTCATTAACACCAACCATTATACACCTTCTCCAAGCATGTAAGAAGGATGGGGCAGTAAACAAGTGTTGGGAGAAGCACATGTCATATCATATTCTATGGTGGTTGGGAGTAAAACTATGCTGGTTACACATGACAGACAATTGTCCTTCTCCTTTACCACATATGGCAGCTAGCATGACTCTAATTATGATTCCATATGCTGAAAAATTTCTTATCTTAGTTGAGGACATGGTTGGAGGAGAGACACATTGGTTCGATGTGTCCTTGGGGTAGAAATTTCCCACACTTTTTGCACTACATGTTTCAAGGGGAGCATGGGAAAAGATATGGCTACCATAGTATATCACTTGTTTCTTTATGAGGTAGACCATATGGTTGTTTGGAGCACTTGGGACATACCTCTCATGATAATTTTGGAGGAGCTTTTCTATGAATCACCAAGATGGGAGGTGATTCATTTCATTTGGATGATAGCATGGAGATGGGAGTCCTTCATTGATGATGGAATTCCCCATGATTGTCATCACTTCTATCTTGAGGAGGCCATTGATAAGAAAGAAGGTTTCTACATAGACCTTCCATTCTTTCATGATGAGATCCATTTGGTTTATTCACCAAAGGCCGACTTGCACACTTGGGAGGAACCATTGGGAGATAGAATTATTGTACAATATCTAAAGCAATGGTGGAGATTGTTGGATGAGAAGGCCCCAAGAGGAAGCGGGGAGATTTTGCAGCACCCTTGTAGTTTCCCGAGGACAAGCAACAGTTGGGAGGGGAAGACTGTAATATTCCTAAATTATTATGTAGCTAATGGGAATATTAATTTTCCTTTTAAAATATAGTTAGATGAATAAATGGGCAAGGAGGTTGATAAGTTGCTTAAGTAGGAATAAACTCCCTCATAATGTGAAAAGGGATCATGTTAATATCCAGATCAAGCATCCACATGTGTGAACAAGGTCTAAAATGTGTGGACAAATTCAAGTTCGACCAAGTCAACAACATTAATATTTGAAGAGTGGATCCTAAACAAAGACAACTCAATATGAATGAAGATCAATCTAGCTAGTCAAAATGAACACATGTTGAGTGTGAAAAGAGAAAATGCATGAAGATCCAGTTAAGGTTGAATAAATAAAAAAACACTGTAACAAATGAGTAGGACTAGTGGAGATAACATAATTTTGGTGGAGGAGCCTTTGCATGGAAGCAACCTCATAATTGGGTGGGACCCTTGGTGGGGAAGCTCATAAACTATATAATGGAGGGGATAGAAACCATATGGGGCATGATTGAAGAATATATTTTTTATATGTGTGTTTATAATTTTCTGCATCCTTTTTCTATTTAGCTAAGTTTGTTGCACTGTTTAGTCCAAGGGTTTTCTCATGCGGGAATTCCCCACTCTTGCTTGGAGATCTTGTTTAAGAAATTTGAGGAGAGAATCCTGTGCTATATTTTCCACTATCTGGTGTTAGGCAAACTATTCACCTTCAGCAACAATGCATCCCCTTGGAGAAACTACGTTATTTCTTAAGATATTGCAGTGGAGGGGTTTAATCCCTTGTTTTAGGAGCTAATTTCCCAGGAGGAGGATCAACATTTTCCCCGGAAAGCTAGTAGGAGAGTCTACTGCCATTTATTTTCATGATCAACTATATTTATGTAGTGCTTCAGCCATACAGCATGAATCAGCCATAGTTCTTCAACAAATATTTCATGTATATCATTTTTTTCAAGAAACCCTTGCCGGGTCATCTTGGATCTATGTAAAAGAGACTAGATCTCTCTTTTTGTGCTCTATTGATTAATAAATAATAAAATCTGATTTGTCTCTCCATTTTCTAATTACAACCCTCAATAAAATGTGCTGTCTCTTTCTGTAGTAATTTCTGTTTGTAGTCGTCTTGGGGTTTCAATGTTTTTGAGATGTTTTGAGCATGGGAGGCCTATTTAACTAGGCAAAAGTCATTTGTTTCTGATTTCCTTTCATATTTGGTTGTAATAATGTGAGATATAATGGATCCATGTGCTGCATTTTTTTTTTAATACTTATATTTCTAAAAAATTCATTTTTCATGCATGTATTGCTGAGAAACTCTTGCACTCTTGCTAGGAGTTCCAAAGAATCTCACATATGGGGATCATGGCATAATCCATGATCATCATGTGCCATCATTATCAAATGGTGAGATATTGAAGATAAGAGAAGATAAAGGGGAGGGTAATCATCATATGATGAGGAGTATACACCCCTCTTTATTTTAGAAGGATGATACACAAAGAAGGCAGGAGAATCTATGCAATGAAGGCAAGGACAAAAATGTCCACACACATATACATCATGCTCTATGCCTTGATGTCTCTTTTCATGGGGGAATTCCACCAGGGATACCTCCTTATTGGAATAATAATAAATTTTTCTCTCAACTATGTGCAATAATGACATATTTGGCTAAGGAAGGAGCCTTGAGGGGAGCCACCACAACACTGAAAACTAATGATGGATTCCAAGGAGAGCTGTGCAATTTTCTGAAATTGACTTTGCCATATTCCACTCATCTCTTTGTGCTGGAAAAGAAGAATTCAAAAATCTATGTTGACATGAGTATGGTATCAAGAGGCCACTCCATAGCCTTGGAGCAGCAAAATATACTTCCATATATAATGAAGATTTCTGAATATGACAAGAGGGTATTACCACTCTCGTATTCATGGGAAAAACCATGGAATTTTTGGAGGAAAGAAACATTTTAAAAGAAGGTTGACTTCCATGAACTTCAATATTGTCTTAAGCAAGATCAGCTGCAAGAGAGGCAACAAAAGAAAGTTGGTAGTACTCCAACATGTGACTTTGGCATCAAGCAGGTAAAAGAGGAGAGTCATGTTATGACAGGGGATGCATTTCAGATTTCTACAATGTTGTCATTGTTGGGAAGCATAGATCCTTATTGGGAGTCCCAACTCTTGATTGAATATTCCAAGGACCTCTTCACATGTAAGGTTCTTGATGATGACGTGATGGATGGGAGGTATAAAGTAGTTGATGGAGTCATTTAATCTCATGATCAGATTTATTTGACTAGAGATTCCAAGCTCAAGGAAAAAATACTTAATGTAGCCTATGAGATCTTGCTTTCTAAACCCTCTAGATTCATTAGAACATACCATACTATCTTAGATGGATTCATGAGGGTAAACTTCAAAGAGGAGATGCACTCTTATATGAGGAAGTGCATAGATCATTTGCTGGTTGAGGAGGAACATAGCTCTTGGGAAGAGTTATCTCACTACCTCCTTCTTCATTGGGTGTGAGAGGGAGCTCATCCATGAGATACCTCACTGATTTGAATCAAGTGTTTGGTAAGACTTGTAATTTTTAACATCATGATGTATCTACTATATGCTTTTATTTTCTTAACACTCATGTATAGGGATTTACTCCAAGAGGGGGCACTTTTTCTTATGGGCTTCATGAGCCACTTTGGACCATGGACAATGGTGATGTTGACCATTTCTTAGAAGATATTGGAGAGATGATGTACTCTTCATGGTGTGATTCATTAATGCCAACCATTATACACCTTCTCCAAGCATGTAAGAAGGATGGGGCAGAAAACAAGTGTTGGGAGAAGCACTTGTCATATCATATTCTATGGCAGTTGGTAGTAAAAATGCGATGGTTGCATGTGAGGGACAATTTTCCTTCTCCTTTACTACATATTACAGCTAGCATGACTCTAATTATGATTCCATATGCTTAAAATGTTCTTATCATAGTTGAGGACATGGTTGGAGGAGAGACACATTGGTTGGATGTCTCCTTGGGGGAAGAAATTTCCCACACTTTTTGCACTACATGTTTCAAGGGGAGCATGGGAAAAGATATGGCTACCATAGTAGATCACTTGTTTCTTTATGAGGTAGAACATATGGTTGTTTGGAGCACTTGGGACATACCTCTCATGAGCATTTGGGAGGAGATTTTCTATGAATTACCAAGCTAGGAGGTGATTCATTTCATTTGGATGATAGCATGGAGATGGGAGTCCTTCATTGATGATGAAATTCCCCATGATTGTCATCACTTCTATCTTGAGGAGGCCATGAATAAGCAAGAAGGTTTCCACATAGACCTTCCATTCTTTCATGATGAGAGCCATTTGGTTTATTCACCAAAGGCCAACTTGCAAACTTGGGAGGAACCATTGGGAGACAAAATTATTGTAGAATATCTAAAGCAATGGTGGAGACTGTTGGATGAGAAGGCCCCAAGAGGAGGAGGGGAGATTTTGCAGCACCCTTGCAGTTGATTGAGGACAAGAAAATTTTTGGAGGGGACGACTGTAATATTCCTAAATTAGCATGCAGCTAATGGGAATATTAATTTTGCTTTTAAAATATAGTGAGATGAATAAATGGGAAAGGAGGCTCATAAGTTTCTTAAGTAGTAATAAAATCCCTCATAATGTGAAAAGGGATCATGTGAATAACCAAATCAAGGAGGAGGATCAACCTTTTCCCAAGAAAGATAGTAGGAGAGTATACTATCATTTATTTGCATGATCAACCATATTTATGCAGTGCTTTAGCCATACAGCGTGATTCAGCCATAGATTTGCAGAAAATATTTTATGGATATCATTTTTGTCAAGAAACCCTTGCCGGGTCATCTTGGATCTATGTAAAAGAGACTAGATCTCTATTTTTTTTCTCTATTGATTAAGAAATCATTAGATCAGATTTTTCTCTCCATTTTCTTAGTATAACCCTTAATAAACTACGCTATCTCTTTCTGTAGTAATTTCTGTTTGCAGTAGGCTTGAGGTTTCAGTGTTTTTTGGCTGTTTTGAGCATGGGAGGCCTGTTTAACTAGGAAAAAATCATTTGTTTCTGATTTCCTTTTAGATTTGGCTGTAATAATGTCAGATCTAATGGATCCATGGGTTGCATTTTTCTGTTAATACTTATATTTCTGAAAAATGTGTTTTTCATGCATGTATTGCTGAGTTTTTCCATTTGGGAATATTACAAGTGTGTAAGGGGTTGAATCTCTTGACTGGGTCAACCATGACCAAATCAAAAACACTGTCTTGGAGGAGTGGCCATCAATGAGGCATAATGCAGTTTTAGTTGGAGGTGATTCATGTGAAAGGAGCTATTCCATTTAGATGGTTTAGGGTTTTGCAAGCTCTCAAAGTTATAAAGGGAAGAGGATGGCAAGATGAGAAGGTTGTTGATGATTATTTTATTTCTGAAGATATTTTCTGTGTAGACATTTCTCATTCTCCTTGCTGTTTAGTAGGGAATAGTGTTGTTTATCACTGGGTGTTCCTGATCGGGAATCCCACCTCTTTCCTTGAGAGGCCTCTTGTAATAGTTTGCATTTCTTGTCCACTATCAGGTTGAAGGCCAAGATTCTTCTTCCAACTACAATGAATATCCTATTTAGGGTTTGGTTGTCTTTGAAAGCTGCAGCAAGTGGAGGCTAGATCTACTCAGATCTAGGCCATTCTCGTACTCCTTTTCAGTGGGGAAGGCTTCTATCCCATTGGAGAGAGAGTATTGGATGATTGGAGCTAAATTTTAGATCTTGGCTTGAGGCCAAACTTTTTCTAAAGCCTACAACGTAGTCTTGCTTCCAGAATTATGTTATTTGTGTGGGTACTGTTGCAGGGTCTTTTGGCACACTTTTTGGAGAAGTGGTTTTCATGTGTTGGGGATCTGCCCTTCATATTTTGATATCCATTGGAGGAGATCATCATATTTCATATATCCGATAATATCTAAATTTCCATGTATTTTTGAATATTTTTTCAATTCTATAGCATTAGATCTCAGATCTACTCCTTGTACTTCATGTTTTGTTGAAAACCCCAAGGAGGAATTGAAGAAGAGCCTATCTACTATATGGATTTGATATAGATCTAACTTTCTATACACAGATATTCTCTAGATATGAAGTGTAATATACAATAGTTTCAGCCAATAAAATAATGTTTTCAAGCTCTTTTCAGTCTTAATACAAGGTTGCAACACCTCTTTTTGAGGATTTTCTTCTATAAAAGTCTTCTATTTCCTATTGTACATCTCACGGGCTATCTTGATCATATATTTTGCTGATGTAAATGTAAATAAAGAGCCTGAATATTGGTTTCCTGCTCTTATTTAAATGGTTTGTGTTATTTCTGTGCATATTTGATTATTATTATTGCATTTCGCAATTGGGAATATTACAGTGGTATCAGAGCAATCATCTTGGTACAGCCTGTGCTTTCTAAGAAGCCAATATGTCTTCAGAAGAAGAAGAGCATCTTACTGACAGAGAAAAGAGGTATCTAAAAATAAGACAAAATAAATTTGATTACAACAATGATGTTAAAGACAAGGGTAAAGCCCCTCAATCTGGAAGTGATGAAGAAGGTGTTAGCCACCTATAAAATTCTGTTATATCAGATGGTGGCTAAATGATGTTGGATAGCCTTCAAGAAACAATTTCATTACTAAAATTTCTGATACTTGAAGACTTTTGATAATATCCTATCCTTGGATAATATTCACTACTGTTTCCCTTCAAGACTCAGAGATCTTGCTGATTTCCAAAGCCAAAACACTGCTGGAATCCCATTTTTCCCTTTTTCTCCTTCCCATACTAACCTCATTTTCTATTTTGCCCATTCCCCATGAAAATCCCATAATTTCATGTTTTCTTCCCTTCCCCTTTCATAAAAATCCATTTCATAAGGTCTAAGACCCCTTCTTAGCCTTATCGGAACCCTCTATTTCCATTAAAAAACCACTAAAAATCATGAAAATACATAGTTTTTATGTATTGGGCTTAAGCCCCCTCGGGCTTAAGTTTTTAACCCTTGTCATCAATGTGCCCGAGCACCCGAACCGATTGCTAAACCTCTCGAGTGATTATCCCTTTCAAATTATATTTCCCCGCAGGAACATATAAAACCTTTGTTTTTTGTAAAAACCCGTCATTTTATTATTTTTATTAAAAACCCGCCTGTGCAATTGTGGAGCGATCTCCACCGTCGATCTGCTCCGCAGATCAGATGGTGTAGACTTCGCCCTACCATGTGGTCCCCGTCTTTCAAATCTTTAATCACCACCGTTGATCTACTCCGCAGATCAACGAATCGGAGCGTGCCTTTCTTGTTGACCCCCCCGACCCTGCGCTGTTTTCCAAATCGGTGCGGTATATTTTGCACCGTCTTCTGGAAAAGGCGGTTTTCTCCCAACGGCCAGTGATTCCATACGCTGCGCGCCGCGTGTCCTTTGCCCTATTTCAAAACTACCGCATAAATTCAATCCCTCGCGCGTTATCCGTCAGACCATAACCGCCCAGCGGAATCAATGATAGCCGTCCGATCTGATCTTGCGCATCCAACGGATCTCATCCATTTAAAACACCCGCTCTTTAACAAAGCTGTGCGCATTTTAGTCGGGCCCCAGCGCAGCTGAGAATCAATCTCCGCCGTCGATCTTTGTAGATCGACGATCTACATTCAAATGCTTGATTCCAAAACTCATCATCCAGATTCCCTCCGTTTGACTTTCAACGCCCCTTGATTCCATCTTGACCATCCAAACTGATCCAGATCAACGACACAGTTTCACTACGGGGGTATGCCCCCAAAATTTTTCCTCCGTACATCCAAACCCCCCGTAGTCATCCCCAACCGTCGATCTCGGCGCGAATTGACGGCTCTGATTTAATCCTCCTCCCCCATGCTTTTTTGACTATTCTGAGATTAAATCCCAGCCATTGGATGATGCCATCCAACGGCCCACACTCCTCCGCACAGTCCCTGATGCAGATTGACCTATACGCAGGATTATATAATGTTTTTCGTGTTTTTTGCAGGTTTAAATGTATTTTCTGTCATTTCCAAAGAAGATTCGACGACTGAGGGTGACGACCCTCCCTTGTTAGATTCCTCCAAGGAAATCATCCACAGGGTTTAAAATCACATTATATTGGTGTTTTCACAGGCATTGATGCCTTACATACCCTGCGCAGCCCTACACGACAGAAAAACCATGAAGATCAATGCAGAGAAAGAGTATGAGATGTTGAAGACCAAAAATGAACCAAAACAGCAGATTAGTGGACATATTTGTGGGGATTAAGGCTAAGAAAGTTATCAAACGCCTAAATCCCCGGATCTAAAACACAGATTAAAGGAAAACCTAAAATTTTTTATCAGACGGAATGCCTCCCTCGCCATATCTGAGGCAAATTGATTCCTCAACCACCATAGTGCCACCTGTGCCTCAAAGGATTCAATCAGGAGCTGAATTTATTGATCAGGATAAGATTTTTGCCTCGACACAGCCAAAGAAGTCACTTTCTCCCAGGGCCTTTAATGCAAAGAATATCTACAGAGTTACTTCGGACTACCTGTGCCTCAAAGGTCAACAAATACTCCTACCCAGCTTAAATCATAAGTGTGAATCAATTAATACGGTGAACACCTCTTCTGTTTCTTCATTGAGCATCCCAAGGGCCAATGGGCCATTTAAATCTTGTATTAATTGTAATTGAGATCTTTTTTAGATCTCACCTCCTCATCTTTCTATATATACCACAGCAGAAGATGAGTGCGTGTTGGTTGGTTGTTGGTTGCTGTTTGATCACAAGTTGTAACATTGAAACTCTTTGAAGTAAATATACAAGTCTGTTGAAGTTGAAAAACAAATTGAAGTCTTGGATGTCTTGATGATGCTGTTGCATCCCTGTTCTTGAGAAGGTTCTATCACTAGATTCATGAGCTTGGTTGTTGGTGAAGTATTCTAACTGTTTAATGTTTTCTCCTATTTTCATTATGTTTCATAATCTCTTACTACAGTAGGCTGAAATTTTTAGGCTAAGAAATGACTCCTGGAAGCACCTTAGACCTGTTCACCCTTCACTGTTTTATGTTTTCTTCTGCTGAAGTATTTTAGAGGCTTTAAACCTTCTCTTTATTCTTCATGCTTGTTTATTTCCTTGATAGCTCAAATAGTTGGTCTCAGCATGATTTATGGTTCTCCCTGCTTGTCTGCCATCACTTGAAAGCTGTTATTGAAGTCTCCCTTTGAAGTACCATTGTCTTAAGTTAATCAAAGAGGTTGGTTTTGATCTTACCCTTTGCCCCTGCTTGAAAAGTTGTTTTGAAGGTCTTTATAGTTGCAAGCATATATGTTATTTAGGTGTTCCCTCTTCTATGAATGCATCTATCAGTGAATCTTTTATGTTTTCTAAGTCCTTTAAAATAAAATCTTTGAGGAAATAGGGAGTTCCCCGAATCTTAGTTTTCATTTTAAAAGTTGTATTGAAGTCATTATTTGCTTAAAGAATGTTTGTGGAATTTATGGTTAGTCCTGTCTATCAAATATATCTTTATTGTTAAGTTATGTTTTCAAGTTCCCTTTGTTGAGAATTAAATTTCTCTTTCTAAAACATTAATGTCCATCTCATTCCAAAAAAAAGGATCCTGTGGCCAAGTTAGATTTTCCCTTTGATATCCCATATCCCTTGAAGAGTTTTTCATGACCTTATTTTGACTCCATTGCCCAATGAACCAGATATTTCCCCTTTCTATCTATCTTTCCTAGACCTTTCATATTCTGCTGTATCAACTCAACCCAACCAAACAAACATCTGCACTTAATAACTAGTATGAAATCCATAATCAAAGCAAACAAGATAAACCTTTGCAAACAAATATTTGAGAGATCCCTCTCTGAGAATAGGAGGACTAGATCCTGGAACTCTAAAGATTGGTTCTAATGTTGCCTTGTCTTTTGATTTGCCAAACTGTCAAAACACGGGATACCAACATAATGGCGATCACGGTGGGACCTCTGAGTCAGTAACAATCCAAATACCCCTTAAGACTCCAGAAATCCCTTATTTTCAAGAATATCTAGTGATTATTAGCCACCTCATCACCAACATAATGGCGATCACGGTGGGACCCTACTAAGAATTAGAGGTTTCAAAACCTTTCTTAAAACCTTTAGGTCCAGTATAACATAAGTAACTTTCTTCAAGCACTGCCTAACATAATGGAAATCATGATAGGACTTGATTGAATTAATGAAAAACTAAGTAACCCTTAGGATTCCTTTTAATACTTATCAAACCTTGAAGGAACCAGTTACCAAGCCATAAGAGCAACTCTTTTTTTTTGAACACCTTAGCTAAGTGAAAAATCAGACTTAGAACACTCTCTTAACCTATAAAACCAAAATAAACTCAGAAAAACCCAAAATATTTCAAGTTTGGCTTTATAATAAACACGGTAGTGGACCATAGAACCTTTTACCTCCTCACGAGCTAAAAAATTCCACTTTATAGTGAAACACTCATTCCCACATATCACTTACCTTTGATGTGTTTTACCTTGTACTCTTAGACAGAGTCTAGAAAGGGCCAGATAGTCTCCGGATCTCATCCTCTTTTATAGGGGATATATCTAGTGAATGCCCTCCCAGTCAATCTCTGGTTAGAGTTTGTTGTGTTTCGGGATATCCTTGAAAAAGGATGTTTCACAAGCACTATGGTGGACAGTGTACCTCTTTGAAAACACTCTAAAATTTCCACCTGGCGACTCCACAATCCTGAGCAGACCTTAAGACTCTGCTGGAAAGAACCCTTACCATTATAACATTTTCCAAATCTAGTTAGAGGACTGTAGGATCAAGATTTGTGTAAACAGATCAGTTAACCTCTCAAATATTGTCATACTTGGTTGAACTTTTCTTGTTATTTTGGGTCTGAAAACACACCATAGTGGCTTCTAGAAGTATCTACACTAGAGCTCATCCTGACCCCAACCCACCTGAGATAGTTGATGACCCAGAAAGTATCCTTTGGAAGTATCCTAAGATTAAATTATCAACTGTTTTCAGATCACCCCCAAGAGCTAAATCAATTCCTGAAAAACTTTCAGCTCTACAACACTCACAAGCTGACTTAGTTAATCCATTTAGGACTAGGTCATTTAGTGAGTTAGAACAACTAGATTCTGAGTCTTCACTATCATCTCCTGAAACAAGTGAACATCTTGGTAGCAGAGAAACAACGCCTCCTGATTTACATTTTCTTCTTAACTTAGGTGTCTCTCATCCAAGATCAGCTCAGCAATCTACTCCTGTTCCATCCACTTCTGTTCATCCTCCACCACTTGTTAATCCACCCCCACCACATATCATGGCAGCATGGTATGCTCCCTTAGCCCTTACTGTACCACTAGTCAATCTTCCACAGGACTATCAGTCCAAAATTCCATTATATGATGCTAATAATGCTACAACTGCATCACAAAATGTGGATAAGATGAATGACTATTTTGACCGAAATGAAATTGATGATGATTTTGTCAAAATTAGATTATTTTCTCAAAGCTTAGGGGCAGAAGTAATAAAATGATTTAAAGGTTTAGCCCCCCGTAGTATTAACGACCTCCAAGCCTTCCATCAAACATTCCTAAACAAATGGGAAGTAAAGAAGAATCCTCTCCAAGTCCTTGCTGATTACAACAATCTCCGTAGGAACCCTGGGGAAAGTGTACAAGCATATTGTACTAGATTTAACAGTGTATATAATGCACTTTCCCCAGAACTAAAACCTCCACAAGGCTCAGCCTTAAACAAGTTTCCTGAAGGATTCGACTCTGACATGACTTATTCACTGAGAGAAAGAGATTTTGCAACTCTTGAAGATATACAAAGGGGTGCTCTTTCTGTGGAAGTCAACTTAATATAAAAGAGAGCAAGAATGAAAAATGAAAAGAGAGTATCTTTCAGAGAGGAATCCCCTCCCTCTACTTCAAGCTCAAAAATGGAGAGAATGTTGGAAGAAATGATGAAAGAGATGAGCATAATTAATAAAGCACAAGCAAGTCAAAACCAGACTGCACTTCAAAACAATCAAAACAGGAATAGAAATCAGAATTATATAAGAGATAACAATCAAGATAAGCAAAAGGAAAGTGACCAAAAAATTAGACCTCCCTTTCAACAGAACTATGTAGATCAATATGAGGAAGACAGGGAGCTGGAAAGGTTGGAAGAATCACATGTAAACTTGATTGGATCAAACAGTGGGGATGATGTTTTCCTCACTGAGGAAGAACAAGGTTTCTTCTCTAATGATCAAAATACAAACACCTATGAAGATTCTGATGACTATAGATTGGGTTTTGAAAATGAAATCATGGAGGTACACAAACAATATGAAAGTGTAGAAAATCCAAAAGATAAGAATACTAGCACTGCTGTCAAGAAAAACGCAGAAAACCAGCCCAAGAAGACAGTAGAAAAAACCAACATTTCGGCCAAAAAACTAGATTTAAATAAAGACAAGGGAATCCAGCCAAATGTTGAACAAAGCACCCCTAGCACTTCAGCTAGTGGTCCTAGTAGAACTATTCCTATCACTAGTTCAAGCAAGGTTCAGCAAATCAAAGCTGCTGAAAAGAATCCAATTGAAAAAACAGATGTAAATATTAACAAGTCAATTATTCCTTTCAGCCTTGAGGGAGAGATTGCTAAGATAAAAATTACCATCCCCCTAGCTGAACTAGTAACCCAAGAAGTGTACAAAAACAAAGTTTTGAAAGCCTTAAACTTAGGAAATGATACTGACACCTTAAACTTGACAGATGACAAACCTGAGCTGTTGTTTGGCCCAGAGGTTGAAGGAAAATATCAAGAAGGACTAGTCCCTCCCTTCTATGTCAGCTTGAACATACACGATAAAATTCTACATAATGCCATGTTAGATTCTGGAGCTTCACACAATCTCATGCCCAAGGTAGTAATGGAAAGCTTAGGCTTAGAAATTACTAAACCATACAAAGATTTGTATTCTTTTGACTCAAGGAGAGTCAAATGTTTGGGTTTAATCAAAGATTTATGTGTTAACCTAGCTCAGATCCCTACCAAAAATCTAGTGATGGACATAGTTGTAGCTGATATTCCCCCTAAGTATGGCATGCTCTTATCAAGATCATGGGGAGCCAAACTTCAGGGCAGCCTTCAAATGGACATGTCTTATGCCACCATCCCCATTTTCAATCAAAACAGAAGATTATACAGGGAATCCCACATGAAGTACATGGTGAGTAACATGGACAGGCCAAACAACACTCCAATCTATTCTATTCAATCAAGTTTAGACTCCTTTATCTTGTGTAACAAAGATGAAATTACTCAACAAGGTAAAGAAAACATGGACCCAATCAATTCACCAGGAAAATCGAATCTTACCTCGAATCAACTTCAAAATATTGACAATCAACAGCAACAAGAAAGTGAAAATGAGTCAAACATACTCTGGACAATAAATTTCGATGGATCTTGCAATAAAAATAGTGCAGGGGTAGGTGTCTGGATTCAGAACACAAATCAGGGTTTTTCACACAAATTAGATTTCCCGTGCACTAACAACATCGCTGAGTACAAAGCCCTCCTCCTAGGTTTACAATTTCTTAAACAGTTAAAAGCCCAAAGGATATCTATCTTAGGATATTTTGAACTTATCATCAAAAAAATCAAAGGAGAATACTCAGCCAAGAATCCAAGGCTTAGGGAATATCGAAATGCTGCCCTAGACCTGCTAAAAACTTTCAAAAAATATGAACTCATTTTCATTCCTAGAGCACTGAATCATCTAGCAAATGAACTTGCCTTCCTGGCCAGCAATTGCCAAGTACCTAAAATAAATGAACAACTCAGTATAAAGGTGAAACATAGACCTGTTGTGCCTGATAACAAAGATCACTGGCAGGTGTTTGAATCTGACAAATACATAGATGATTTCTTGAAATCAGAAAATTATTTCAGCATACCAACACCAGAAACTAGCCATGAAGAAAACTGTTTGTATATTGAACAAATCCCAGAGGCTGAAATGACATATCATGCTGATATAAATCATTGCGAAAATCCTTTTGAAGCATAGGTAGTGAACAATGAAGACCAAGAAGACTTGGAAGTATTACAATGCAAAAATGATAAGATCCCAAGAGGTCTCACACATTTAGAACACCTGTTTGATCTCAACGATGTAGCTAAAGAACCCAGAATCGAGCCTGTGGAAACAAATGTAGAATAACATAACATAGGAAATCTAGTAGAACCCAAGATGATCAAGCTATCCAGCACCTTCCCAACCCACATAAAATTGCAGTACATAGAGCTTTTCAAAGAGTTTAAAGATGTGTTTGCTTGGGAATACAAAGACTTGAAATCATATGATACCAGCATCATCCAGCATAAAATTCCCTTGAAATAAAATCAAAAGAATTTCAAGCAAAAACTAAGGAGAATAAATCCTCTTTTACTAGCTTTGGTTAAGGCAGAAATTGAGAAAATGTATAATGCTGGGATCATAGTACCCATTAGATTTTCAGAATGGGTATCAAACTTAGTTTCTGTTAGAAAGAAAACTGGGGAAATCAGGCTCTGTATTGACTTCAGAAATTTAAACAGAGCCTCTTTGAAGGAAAACTACCCCTTGCCCAAAATGGACCATATACTTCAAAGAGTAGTTGGGTCAAGAAGAATATCCCTTTTAGATGGTTTCTCGGGTTACAATCAGGTGTTAGTGTTCCCAAGTGATCAAATAAAAACTGCTTTTACCACACCTTGGGGCACCTTTATGTATGTCAAAATGCCTTTCGGATTAATGAACGTAGGGGCCACCTTCCAAAGGGCCATGGACATATCCTTCTCTAAAGATATTGGCTATTTTATAATTATTTACCTTGATGACATAACCGTTTTCTCGAAAACTGATGAAGAGAATTTGATTCACCTAAGAAATGTTTTTGAGAAGTGTAGGAAATTTGGCTTATCATTGAATCCCAAGAAGACCCTCTTTGGTCTCCAAGAAGGGAAACTTCTTGGTCATATAATTTCAGGAGAAGGAATCAAAATAGACCCTACAAGGATAGATGGCATATTGCAAATTAGCCATCCTAGAAGCCTAAAAGAATTGCAATCCTTCATTGGAAAGATAAATTTTTTGAGAAGGTTTATTCCCAACCTTGCTGAGCTATTAAAAAACATTACAAACATGCTTAAGAAAAACGTGGGTGTGAAATGGACTTTACCAGCTAAACAATCATTCGAACTGGTCAAACAAGCTTACCCAAACACCAGTCCTGATTAGTCCAGATTTTACCAAATATTTTTACATATTTTCTTTTGCATCTGAGCATACAATAGCTGCAGTTCTACTTAAAAAGAATGATTTGGGGCAGGAACAACCAATTTCCTTCTTTAGTAGGGCCTTAAGAGACACCCCTCTCAATTATAATATCATGGAGAAACAAGCCTTAGCATTAGTGAAAGCATTAAAGGACTTTAGGGTCTATATTTTACACTCTCACGTAATTTCTTTTGTCCCACATACTGTTGTCAAGTACATTCTGAGTCAAGACCCTGATGGTAAAAGGGGAAAATGGATTGCAACTATTCTTGAATATGACTTAGAAATCAGACCCACCAAAGTAATTAAAGGGCAAGGATTAGTAAAACTTATGGCTGAATCTAACTTCCAAGCACTAGACATGAGTATGGTAGATATGTTGGAAGAAATAGAAGAATCTGATGCTCTTTTTATTGAAGAAACCTTTCTAAATTCTCCTTGGTATGCTGACATTGTTTATGTGCTTTTATATCTAAATACCCCTCCTTCTTTATCTAAAACTAAGGCTAGATTCTTAAAACAAAAGGCTTTGAGTTTTTACATATTAAATGGAGTATTATATTGGAAAAATGCTGTTGGAATTTTGATTAAATGTTTGCTTGAAGATGATGCAGAAACAATCATGCATGAATTGCACGATGGTGAATGTGGAGGACACCTCTACTGGAAGGCCACAGCAAAAAAAATTCTCAGATCAGGTTACTATTGGCCTACCCTTTTCCCAGACACTCAGAAGCTGGTCATGTCTTGCCATAAGTGTCAAATATTTGATGGCAAGAGAAAGCTCCTTCCCTTACCCCAATATCCTATCAGAGTTGATGCACCTTTTCAACAATGGGGGCTGGACTTCATTGGAGATTCATCCATCTTCCTCAGCTCAACATAAGTGGATCCTCACAGCCATTGACTTCTTCACCAAATGGATAGAAGCTATACCTAACAGGAATGCTAATGACTCTGTCATTATCAAGTTTCTTGAAACCCATATCCTATCCAGATTTGGTTGTCCCAGAAAAATCATAACAGACAATGCTGCTGCTTTCAAATCTTAAAAGATGGTTGATTTCTGTCACAAATACCAGATAACCTTGGGCCATTCCATTTCTTACTATCCCCAACGGAATGGATTAGTTGAATCCTCCAACAAGAGTCTCATTAATATCATTAAAAATATGTTGGAAGAAAATAGAAAATCATGGCACAGTAAGCTGGTTCATGCCTTATGGGCTGATCGACTAACCACAAAGAAATCAATAAATATGTCCCCCTATCAGTTAGTTTATGGCATGGACGCAATTTTTCCTACCTCATTAGGAATTCCAGTCATGAAGCTCGTTCAAGAAGTACATGTTGAAGAAAATGATATGCAGAGGAGGATCAACCAAACAATTCATTTGCAGCAGACCCAAGAAGAATTTTATGAAAGAACACAGTTAGTCCAAGAAAATATGAAGAAGCAATTTGATAAAAGGGCTAAGGCAAACAACTTCCAGATTGGAAGTGTTGTTCTTAAATGGGATTCAAGGAGAGAAGAGAAGGGGAAACATGGCAAGTTTGAGAACTTGTGGAAAGGGCCATATATTATTCATGCTGAGAGGGGTCATAATAGATTTTTCTTGAAAGAAATGCATGGAGAAGACCTATATGGAGTTCCAGTCAATGGCAGGATTCTCAAGCATTACTTCTGCCAAGAATCTTAAGTTTCAAAGCATTTTTGTTTTTATCATTGTAAATATCATAGTCTAACCATGGCATTCAAAGTTATGAAAAATAAAAAACACAAAAACAAAGAAAAGAAAAGAGGGCAGATTATGAAAACAAGAAAGGCAAAGCCCCATGCCAAAAAAGAGAAACAAATCTGAAAGTGTGCAAGCTTAAATGCCACTCCTGATAACCACACTTCTAGTTAGTCAAACAACCTAATATTGACTAATTAGTTTTAAATTTTCTGCTGATAAAGTAGTGAATTTGGTTTGCCAAACTGTTTAATCTTGGCTTATCAAGTAGATAGATTAGGATAGAAATTAAAAGGTTCAAACAAATTCAAAATCTGAACCAAAATCTCCAAAGAGAGATGAATCAAAAACTGTTTTATTTTTCAGAGTCATAAAAGAGAAAAACTGGTTCTAATTTGCCCAAAATCTGAATCAGTTATCAAGGAAGAGACAACTCAAACAAAAGCAAAGACAGAGCTGTGAAGAGAAGAGAAGGCCATGATGAGAAACTTTCAGATCTTAAGCCTTCCATTTTGATTTTAATTTTTTGCAAATAATAATCTATGTGTAGCTTGTTTTTATGCCATAGATCACAGCAAGTTAAAAATCTTAATCTTGACTTGACTGTTTTTGAATTTATGTTATAGAATTTAGAGAATGGAAGTCTGTTGGAAAACTTAATCCCAACAGACAGTAGATTAGGTAGAGAATCATATGGATCCAACTGTTTAATCTAGATCCATGAAGAAATAAGGAGTAGAGTTAGATTAGTTTTTATGCTTTCAAAAGAATAAAATTTTGTAAGAGAGTTTTCCAATCCAAGTGCACTCTGATGAAGAGAAAATGTTAGATCAGTAGGATTGGGTAGGTAGAAAGTTTTTTGATAAGGGTTCCATTGTTTTCCAAAGATTGGCAATTGGTTTCTAGAGCAAAGAAAGATATTTCAAAGCAGAAGAAACAGCCCAATGGATGAGGCAACTGATCAGCCTCCCAGAGAATACAAGTCTGCAGTTCTTGATGCCTTCAAAAGGACACCATCCCCAAGTGGAGCCACTGTTAGCCACCTATAAAATTCTGTTATATTAGATGGTGGCTAAATGATGTTGGATAGCCTTCAAGAAACAATTTCATTACTAAAATTGCTGATACTTGAAGACTTTTGATAATATCCTATCCTTGGATAATATTCACTACTGTTTCCCTTCAAGACTTAGAGATCCTGCTGATTTCCAAAGCCAAAACACTGCTGCAATCCCATTTTTCCCTTTTTCTCCTTCCCATACTAACCTCATTTTCTATTTTTCCCATTCCCCATGAAAATCCCATAATTTCATGTTTTCTTCCCTTCCCCTTTCATAAAAATCCATTTCATAAGGTCTAAGACCCCTTCTTAGCCTTATTGGAACCCTCTATTTCCATTAAAAAACCACTAAAAATCATGAAAATACATAGTTTTTATGTATTGGGCTTAAGCCCCCTCGGGCTTAAATTTTTAACCCTTGTCGTCCATGCGCCCGAGCGCCCGAACCGATTGCTAAACCTCTCGAGTGCTTATCCCTTTCAAATTATATTTCCCCGCAGGAACATATAAAACCTTTTTTTTTTGTAAAAACCCGTCATTTTATTATTTTTATTAAAAACCCGCCCGTGCAATTGTGGAGCGATGTCCACCGTTGATCTACTCTGCAGATCGGACGGTGCGGACTCCACCCTACCATGTGGTCCCCGCCGTTCGAATCTTTAATCACCACCGTTGATCTGCTCTGCAGATCAACGAAGCGGAGCACGCCTTTCCTATGGACCCCCCCCGACCCTGCGCTGTTTTCCAAACCCACGCGGTATATTTCACACCGCCTTCAGGAAAAGGCGGTTTTCTCCCAACGGCCAGTGATTCCATACGCTGCGCGCCACGTGTCTTCCGACCTGTTTCAAAACTGCCGCATAAAATCAGTCCCCCGCGCGTTATCCGTCAGACCATAACCGCCCAGCAGAATCGATGATAGTTGTCCGATATGATCTCGCGCATCCGACGGCTCTCATCCATTTAAAACACTCGCTCTTTAATGAAGCTGTGCGTGTTTTAGCCGGGCCCCAGCGTAGCCGAGAATCAATATCCGCCATCGATCTTTGTAGATCGACGGTCCACATTCAAATTCTTGATTCCAAAACTCATCCTCCAGATTCCCTCTGTTTGACTTTCAACGCCGCATGATTCCATCTTGACCGTCCAAACTGATCCAGATCAACGGCGCAGTTTCACTACGGGGGTATGCCCCTAAAAATTTTCCTCCGTACATCCAAACCCCCCGTAGTCATCCCCAACCGTCGATCTCAACGCGAATTGACGGCTCTGATTTAATCCTCCTCCCCCATGCTTTTTCGACTATTCTGAGATTAAATCCCAGCTGTTGGATGATGCCATCCAATGGCCCACGCTCCTCCGCACAGTCCCCGATGCAGATTGACCTATACGCAGGATTATATAATGTTTTTCGTGTTTTTTTCAGGTTTAAATGTATTTTCTGTCATTTCCAAAGAAGATTCGGCGACTGAGGGTGACGACCCTCCCTTGTTCGATTCCTCCGAGGAAATCATCCACAAGGTTTAAAATCATGTTATATTGGTGTTTTCACAGGCATTGATGCCTTACATACCCTGCGCAGCCCTGCACGATAGAAAAACCATGAAGATCAATGCAGAGAAAGAGTATGAGATGTTGAAGACCAAAAATGAACCAGAACAGTAGATTAGTGGACAGATTTGTGGGGATTAAGGCTAAGACAGTTATGAAACGCCTAAATCCCTGGATCTAAAACATAGATTAAAGGAAAACCTAAAAGTGTTTATCAGACGAAATGCCTCCACCGCCATATATGAGGCAAGTTGATTCCTCAACCACCACAGCGCCACCTTTGCCTCAAAGGATTCAATCAGGAGCTGAATTTATTGATCAGGATCAGATTTTTTCCTCGACACAACCAAACAAGTCACTTTCTCCCAGGGCCTTTAATGCAAAGAATATCTGCAGAGTTACTTCGGACTACCTGTGCCTCAAAGGTCAACAAATACTCCTACCTAGCTTAAATCATAAGTGTGAATCAATTAATACGGTGAACACCTCTTCTGTTTCTTCATTGAGCATCCCAAGGGCCAATGGGCCATTTAAATCCTGTATTAATTGTAATTGAGATCTTTTTCAGATCTCACCTCCTCATCTTTCTATATATACCACAGCAGAAGATGAGTGAGTGTTGGTTGGTTGTTGGTTGCTGTTTGATCACAAGTTGTAACATTGAAACTCTTTGAAATAAATATACAAGTCTGTTGAAGTTGAAAAAAAAATTGAATTCTTGGATGTCTTGATGATGCTGTTGCATCCCTGTTCCTGAGAAGGCTCTATCACTGGATTCATGAGCTTGGTTGTTGGTGAAGTATTCTAACTGTTTAATGTTTTCTCCTGTTTTCATTATGTTTCATAATCTCTTACTACAGTAGGCTGAAAGTTTTAGGCTAAGAAATGATTCCTGGAAGCACCTTAGACCTATTCACCCTTCACTGTTTTATGTTTTCTTCTGCTGAAGTATTTTAGAGGCTTTAAACCTTCTCTTTAGTCTTCATGCTTGTTTATTTCCTTGATAGCTCAAATAGTTGGTTTCAGCATGATTTATGGTTCTCCCTGCTTGTCTGCCATCACTTGAAAGCCGTTATTGAAGTCTCCCTTTGAAGTACCATTGTCTTAAGTTAATCAAAGAGGTCGGTTTTGATCTTACCCTTTGCCCCTGCTTGAACAGTTGTTTTGAAGGTCTTTATAGTTGCAAGCATAGATGTTATTTAGGTGTTCCCTCTTCTATGAATGTAGCTATCAGTGAATATTTTATGTTTTCTAAGTCCTTTAAAATAAAATCTTTGAGGAAATAGGGAGTTCCCCGAATCTTAGTTTTCATTTTAAAAGTTGTCTTGAAGTCATTATTTGCTTAAAGAATGTTTGTGGAATTTATGGTTAGCCCTGTCTATCAAATATCTCTTTATTGTTAAGTTATGTTTTCAAGTTCCCTTTGTTGAGGATTAAATTTCTCTTTCTAAAACATTAATGTCCATCTCATTCCAAAACAAAGGATCCTGTGGCCAAGTTAGATTTGCCCTTTGATATCCCATATCCCTTGAAGAGTTTGTCATGACCTTATTTTGAATCCATTGCCCAATGAGCCAGATATTTCCTCTTTCTATCTATCTTTCCTAGACCTTTCATATTCCGTTGTATCAACTCAACCCAACCAAACAAACATCTGCACTTAATAACTAGTCTGAAATCCATAATCAAAGAAAACAAGATAAACCTTTGCAAACAAATATTTGAGAGATCCCTCTCCGAGAAAAGGAGGACTAGATCCTGGAACTCTAAAGATTGGTTCTGATGTTGCCTTGTCTTTTTATTCGCCAAACTGTCAAAACACGGGATACCAACAGAAGGAAAGAAATTTGCAAATATCCTTTTGAGATCCATGCAAGATCTTGCTAGAGAGATCAAAGAGATGAGATCGGATAGAATCAAAGAATGTCCTAAGATATTTCATCTTGGAGAAATCTCTGGCATGTCTCACCACTATAATGATGAACCAGTACATCAGCCATAAGTTTCACAATGCTCTACCATGCCTACCTTTTTGGCTGTGGGAAATGAAGGGTTTCAAGAGCAAGCATCCCTTAAAGAATATTTTGAAGAATATGAGTCTCAAAATTAGATATTCAAATATCACTTGAGTTTTCAAGAGTTTTGTCACCTCAAGAACAAAAGAAGACTAAGGCATCAACATAGAGATGGTGGATTCACTCAGAATCATGATTGACATCACTTTATGGGCAGATTATTTTTACCCAATTTTGATGGGTCATCCAATTGTTCTGCCAAAGCATGTGTGGAAAAACTTGTCATCTACTTTCAGTTGAACAAGGTTCCAGAGATGGAAGCTATCAAGATTGCATCACTGCACTTTGAAGGTGAAGCACATGTCTGGTGGTTCCATGGCTTTTCTACATTGGGTCATGCCAATGTGACTTCTTATTTATATTTCACTAGAAGGCTAGTGAAAAGGTTTGACAGAAGAGATCCCGAGGCACCATTCATGAGCCTTGCAAAGTTAAAACAATCAGGTAATACAGAGTCTGACATTTCTGAATTTTTAAGATTATATGTTATGGTTCCTGATTTGTCTGCAGCAAGAAGGGTGTACAGTTTCATAGATGGTTTAGATGAACCTCTTATTGGGTTGGTAAATTCTACCAAGCCCACTACTCTGCATGATGCCATTAAGAGGGCTAGAGACCTTCAAGATGCCTTGCCAAAAGCAAAGGCAAACATTCAGCATAAGCCCTCTTTTCCTTCTAAAGGAAAGGAAGAGAAAGTTGCTCCTTCAAAGGAGAGCTCATACAAGAAGCCTCTTGATGATGAATTATGGAAAGATCTAAGGAAGAATAAGCTATGCTTCACTTTCCAAGAATCATGGGAACCTGGACATAGATGTGCTACTAGAAAAGCACATTACATAGAGTTCTTCTCAGATATTGAGGAGGAGGAAGAAGATGAACCAAGAAGAGGTCACAATGCTGATACTGTTGGAGGAGATCCAACACCATCAGGAGATGGGAATGGAGAATTATCTCCTATTGGAGGGACTCTTGCATATTTGAGGGGAGTACCTAAGTACTTGACCTTAAGAGTTCAAGGTTCAATATTGAATTAGAGGGTTTCTATATTGATTGATAGTGGGGCCACCCACATCTTCATTGATGCTCATCTTGTACAAAGGAGGGAAACACCCACTGATACTTTTGAGGGATTATCTGTTTTGGTCCCAGGAGATATAACAATGCAATGCATGCATTATGTCCCATAACTTTCAGTCACCATGGGAGCTTACACTTTTGTTGATCACTTCTTTGTGGTTGACATACCAGACACCAATGTGATTTTGGATGTTCAATGGTTGATTACATTGGGGAAATTCACCACTGATTGGGAGGCTTTACAAATGGAATGGGTGGAAAAGAAGAGTGGTGAATCTCAAATTTTCAAAGGCATGCATACATACCCCTCACATACCACTTCCACATAGAAATCAGAGATGGATTTGTGTAGTGGAAGCAAGGACCTTATAGTTCCATCTATCATGTTCATGAGATTTTAGCATGGGACACTCTTATCTAGTGGCAAACCACTTGCGAGGCCACCTGATTCAGATTTTGTGTGGAATATCTCACAACATGATGCTCCAATCTTAGATCTAGGAGGGATTGGAGCACTAGAAGACAAAGCTACAACGCCGGGAGTCTTTGGTAAGCTCAAGGAGGAGGCAAATCTTCTTCCCTTATCATCATCACCCACTCTCATTTCTGGTTCTGCATTGTGGGAGGAGAAGAATGGAAGGAATGACCTTCCAACACACATCTTTATCATGAGAAATTTCAAGGAGGAGATCAACAACATGACAAACATTTTTGTTGATATATAATCAGTGCTGTCATTGTTGAGCAGTTTAGATCTGTATTGGAAATCCCAATTGTTGGTGGATTATTCCAAAGATCTTCACACTTGTATGATACTTGATGACCAGCTGCATGAAGAGGGTTATTTAGTCCAAGGATGAGTCATCTATCATCATGGTAGGATCTTCTTGTCTAGAGCCTCCAAGCTCAAGGAGAAGTTACTACAAAGAGATTATAAAGAGTTATGTTTTAGCCATATGTATTCCATGAAGATCTACGACATCATCATGAGGAGATTTGATTAGGAAGGCTTGAGAGAAGAATTGCATCAAAATTTTCAAGAATTCATGAAATATGTGAAGTTGGGGCAGCAACATGACTCTATGAAGGAGTTATTTCAGCCATTTCTTCCTTATTTTGAGAGAGGAGATAGATCCATGCACCACTCCATTTGTATGAGGATTATTGTTGGTGAAGACTCTGATCATGTAAAGCATGTTTTATTTTATAATTGTATATATTCTTTCACCATGTTTATGCAGGCCATAGCTTCAAGGAGGAGCAATACATCTTGTAAATCTCATGGCCAACAATGGCCCACACAAATATCTGAATATGGCCACTCCCTTGATGAGAAAAGGGAGATTTCCTATCATGATGAGTGCTTTCCTAAAACACCAAAAATATCTCACACTTTCAGCAATAGTGAGATAACATGGGAAACAAGTAAGTGGTGGGGAAACCACTTACCATATCTTGATCTATTGTAGGCAAGAGATGCACTACGCTAGCACATGTTGAAGCCCTTAAAATCCTAGCTTCAAACATTGGGGAAAACCACCCGTTCTGGACCTTAGTACAACTCTTTTTCTGTTTGGGATAGTGGCTCCGACTGGATAATATGGGACCAGTTTCCCAATGATATATGGGTTGATGATTGGTTTTTGATATAATTGGTAATGGAAGTAATTATTAATCTAATCTATAAATTTATATAAATGCAAATAATTCTAGTTAAACCCGGGTATCATATAATAAATGTGATTCTAGATTTGTTCTGATTAAATGAATAATCATATAGATGAATTATTCGTCCAATAGAAAGATATATACACATATAATAATTACTTTGTTTAAGAAATTAAACAAAGTAATGATGATAAAATATCACATTCATATACTTATATTGCTCACATATATTTTGAAATGTGACAATTCTTAATTTTTCAGAAATGATATAATAAAAAAATGTTTCACAGGCATACATATGTAAACAATAGCAATTTTCAAAAGGAATGTTTCATTGCATAAAGAAAATTGAACAACATGATTATGGTAAAAATACCAGATACATTTGTAACCTCTTGATGCAAATAACACTCCGATCCCGCTTTCTTACTTAGAACAGCTTTCAGGAAGAACAAAAATGCATATTCTTGAAAGAAATTTCCTTATAAAATTGCAGAATTGTGATCCACCATTAATAAAAATAATGTATTCAGAAGTACAGAAGTGTAACTTCTCAAGTCAAAAAATAATACAAATTGAGGACCCCTTTATAAATACATGAAAGGGGTTTAAATAATAATAAAATTAAAATAAACTATCTAAAATATCACTAAAAAAGGAAAATCGGAGATCCAATTTCATAAAAATAGAATTACAATCTCCAAGAAAATAGGTTCATTATATTTCTTTCATGTCTAGCGTGCATAGCTGGCAGATTGATAGCATATCTTTCACTTCAGGAGGATTACTTAATCAATAATGTAGCTGGCTGGTATATGTGGCATCCGAAAGCTCTGGAATGATATAAATGATGGCATTAGAGAGGCATTTTGTAGTCATATGCTGGCTATGTGGCTTAACCAAATCTGGCCATAATTCATCCCATGTGTTCCTTGTATTGCGCTGATCTGTTGGTCCTTATTGGTTAGGTCCTGCTTCCATTGTTTCTCTATTTCTTTGAATTTTGGTAGCTTCCCTAGGATACAATCGGAAATCATGTTCGCTGCATACGAACTGTCATTGATTAATTGCACTAAATCTTTCATTACAGCTCTTGCTGTGGAGGTGGCCTGTTCTTCCTTGATTAACTGCGTTTCCCATTCTGCAAATAAAATTTCCTTGTGTGATTCCTGAATCTTGGGAAGATTTGTAGCTATGCCTTGGTCTGTGTCTTGCCATGTGAGGAATCCCAAAATTTTCTCATTGACATATTCACATTCAAGTCTTGTATTTACTGCTTTTTCTATGAGTGATGTTGCTATTTCACATAGAGGGTCGGCCAGTGATATTTTATGACATAAAATATCAAGTTGTTGTGACAACGCTTTACTTAATTCAAGAGCTTCCATTTTGAATTGATCAATTTTAGGATAATCCTTAAATCTTTGTATTTGTGCTTGTAACAAGACACTCTATTCTTCTTTGGCCATACTCTCTTATTGAAGCATCACCTGTAATTTATCTAACTCTTGAGACAACTGATGTTCCTTATGTATAGCTTGCTGGTCAAGCTTTTGCTTTTAAATATTCAATTTCTCTTTAAGCTGCTCAATCTTTTGTTTTTCTTCAATCAGCTGCTATTCTAGTTGTGATATTTTCCCATGATCTACTGTTTCCCTTTCCTCTAGTAGCGCTATCATTTGATCTTTTTCCTTTATCAATTGACTGACTTCGGAGGCCTTGTCCATTGTCACTGTTGTATAAGCCC
Organism: Pinus albicaulis; assembly: GCA_034641835.2. Taxonomy (NCBI): domain Eukaryota; kingdom Viridiplantae; phylum Streptophyta; class Pinopsida; order Pinales; family Pinaceae; genus Pinus; species Pinus albicaulis. The sequence continues at coordinate 504,968,546 of CM076576.1, read as the reverse complement.
CTTCATATTGAGATAATTTGGTTAAATCCTCTGAAGGATTAACTTCAGAGTTCTTCCAGACAACATTCATTAATTCAACTAGGGGAGATGAAAATGGCCCTTGATCGATTTTCCTTTTCATCCTTTGTTTTCTAACTAGAACCCTATGCTTTGGACTGTAAAAGACATCTAGGGGCGGTATATCTTCAATATTTAATATAATTTCTTCAGAAGGATTTTCTGAGATAATATAAACATCTTGGGTATTAGTATTGCCGAGTGTTTCTTCAACTGTAACACTAGTCACCATGGGTTGTTGTGTTGCGGGCAATTGCATTGTATACACATTCTAAGAATCGTTATGGCCCTTGATCTGCCGATCAAATTGTTCCCATTCTTTCAATAAATTTTAATGATCATGTATATCCATTTCAAGGGAATCACCATATTTTTTACCTATCTTTTCCTGTTCAGTTTGAATATCAGCCTTATTTCCTGTATTTTCCTTTTCCTGCTCTATTTTAGTGTTCTTTTCTTCTCTTTATTCTTCATGTTGCAGTGGAGTAGCTCTCAACTGATCAAGAGGTATTGTGAGTAGTCTCTTGTTTCTGAAACTATAAGAACTCTTCCATTCCACTTGCTCCAAACTTTAAATGTGCTAATTGTTTAACCTATGAAAATCCTTCAGCTGAGCAAAATAGATCATGAAAATCAGCATCTTCATGTTCAAATTTGGAAACCTGTACCATGGATGTAAAGTTAAAGGCAACTTTTTTCGAATCATATTATCTTTTGGGGTTGGTTGCCAATCTGAGGTCTTTTATTTTTTGGGCTTCTTTCTCTACATGTTTAAAATACAGCAGTGAAAAAGATCCACACTGGAGGGGAAATGTAGGCCACATCAACTTCTTAGAATTTTTTAGGCTTCTAGACATCCCTTTCTCTGTTATTTGATAAGCTATTTCTCGGGCTGATAATTTATCGGGTGTGTATAAGGGAAGAACATGAGGATCAGTGATACTTCTTAATATTCAGATATAGATGAAATTTTCTTCTCCAAACCAGCTTCCGATTGAGGCTAGGTCAATGCTGGCCTCATTGGATAACCTTGGAGTGGGTTTATTGAATATAAATTGATGAACTGGCAAGATGAATCCATGAAAAATTTTGTATGTGGTCTTTATAATAGGAATTCCACAGATATTTGTGATAAATGTGGATAGGAATTGGGCTTTGAGGAGTCCATTCCAACCTAAGATAGGGAATTCAGAGTTGAAACATATAGTGTCAATGATATAGGCACTCATATAAAATGGGGGTATTATCCGGGTAGTTACAAACCTATTTTTCCTATAATCGAGGATTTTTCTTGCCATTTTATTAGATAAAATGGTTGCCCAATCCATAATGTAGGAATTAATAATAGCTTCAATTAAGGGTACCATCTCAATAGAAAATTTTTCAGAGTTGAAAGTTCCAAATAATCTACACATCATAGTTGCAACATAGCAATAAGGAGACGCCAAGGATTCTACAGAGTACATACCTAAAAATTTGTGGTTATGTTTTAGAGGAAAATGCCTCCAATCTCTAATGGGATCTGACTCCACTTCATTTTCTTTGGCGAAGTCTTCCAAAACTGATTTATTGTAGATTTGCTGAGGGTTTGGTAAGTGATACATCTTTTTGCTGTCTTCTACTTTGAAATACCTGAACATCGTTCCATCTGACGTAAAGAATGCTATGTTTGTTATATTGATGCTTTCTATCACCCATCTTACCAAGTCATTATATGGGAGAACATTTGCTCGAGTTGCTACTTTGTGAAGATGGGAACTTGCCAATTCCTTAAGAGTGCTTTCTGATTTTTTATCCGAATCTGACTCTGGCTCTTATTCTAATATTATAGTTGGATCTTCTAATTCTAGTAGATTGTAAACTCCTTCCCACAAATTTTTTCCAAGACCCAGACAGGTTGTATCAGTTACTAATACCAATTTAGCTGGTTGCTCTTTTGGAATGACGGGGACCTTCGCTCTCTTGGATTTATTAGACATTTTCATGACTCGTGGGTTTTTCTCAGGTCTACACAATGGAATAGATTAACAGAATGATGGAAAAATTCTTTTAAGAATGAATACCAAATGGAGAGGATCTAATGGAATTTAATCACAATAAATATGATGGATTAAAGAAATATTATTCCATTGAATATGAAATCCACGACGGACTTATACCATGATTGTCTATTAATGATTTCCTCGTATAATGTGAGATTTTAATGCCATTGTAAGTTTTCTTGTCACACATTCATAACGGTCCTTTTAAAACGTTTATACCAAAAAATTTTAAGATTTTATGATCAACGATAATCGTATATCGGAGATTAGAAGTTTCAAATATCAGGTTTAAGTATTACATTTTAGAATTGTAATTTGCGATTATTTATTAGTTGGCATGGATGGCGCGATGACTTTTAAATCATATCAAATTATTGGAATTTCTTGTACAAATGGTCTATTTTATGTTTTTCATTGAGGAGCGCTTTTATGAAATAATGATATCGCATCGCAGATTTTTAGCGGAGTATCTTTGGATATGAATTATGTGTTTTTAGCGATGAGCGATTTGCGATTTAACTTATTGCATTGGAAAAAGGGTGTATGAAAATGTGATATGATTTCGCCAATTCACGATTGTGATCAACCTTATCGCATCAGAGATTTTTAAAATGGACTCGTAATTAATTTTTATATGACTTTACCGATTCACGATTGCGATTGGGCTCATCGCATCGGTAATTTTCAAAAGGATGTATAAGAATGTGATTTCCCTGATTTTTTATTGCGATTGGGTTCATCGCATCAGAAATTTTCAAAGTGGAAGGCTTGAACTCATGTTCATGTGATATGCGCTTTTGCAATTGCTTAATCGCATCAAAGTTGAATGATAACACATTTGATTCTATAATTTGAATATGCAAAATGCGATAAAGGCCTTTATGTTTTTTCTTTATTTTTCATTAAATAAATCCTTTTTCATTGGGGTTTGATCCTATTTCATGATATTATCGGATTTCCTTAAATCATTTTATTGATTCTATAATTATTCAAAGAAAAGGGGACCCATTTCTTATTAAAAATTAATATAAAAATTTGAAATAGGGAGGGTTGTTTGTACAACAAAACAATTGGCGATTCACTGGGAGAAATAGTTATCTCTGAAAAAATAAAGTGATAACTAAGTATTTTGTAAGTAGAAATTTTTTAGGACAAAGAAAACTATCTCAGAAAAATTAAATAAAATCTAACTATGAATAAAATAAGAATCACTTGCAATTTATTTTTAATCCTTTTAAAAATATTTTTTTTTTGATTTCATCAAGCTTTGATTGGTTGATAAAGATAAATTAGGGGGCTTCTCCAATTTAGCTTTGAAATTTACTTTTTTGTCATAGGTAGTGCCTCTACTGCTAGCAAACGTCTATAGTCTCGACAGGGTTACCTTTTAACCATTAATCATCCATTATCCCATCCATCTAAGAGTATAACCTTTTAAAAGATAAATCCATAAAGATATGTTTTTATATTTTTTGTTTTTTATTATTTTAAATTTTTAAGATAAAAGCCATTGTCTTGGTTTGGGAGCCAGCTGATAACAATGCCATTCACCGATTGATACTAAACTGAGCAAGTTGGCTCGTGATGAGACCCCTTGTCTTATGATTATAAGCCATTACCCTGTTTTGATATGCAGTAGTGGTAATGTTAGTTTGGTTACTTCCCTATGATCATAGTAAGTAGGCTCGTGATGAGACCTCTTATCTTTTATATAAGACATTTTTTAGAATTACACTCTAAAAAATCATAAACTTTGTGGATGGGTGAATGATTCTCTCCTCAAGAGTTAATGGATGACCTTTTAGAGTTTTAGGTGCCAAAATTTGGAAAAAGTATTTACTCTTTATAAATAACCTTTCTCTACTTTATAAACTTAGAATGATTTACAATATTTTCAAGGTTTCAGAAGACTTTGCAAACGTTTTGTAATGTTCCAAAAATTTTAGACAATAATTTGGAACATTAATTTTTGCTGATTTCACCTAGGAGGAGAATAAATGGGTAAGGAGGCCATGCATAGTGATAATCTCAATAAAATACCTCATATTATGAAATGGGATCATCTTTGTAGCTGGTTTGCACACCTTCATGTCTTAACAGGGTTATTTGAAAGTGGATTAGCTCAGGTTTGTCCAAGTCAACAACACTACCATAGGAGGAGTGGCTTACATTGGACGACAGTGTAGTGTGAAAGAGGAAAGGGATATTTGGTGGAGGAAACCCTAATGGATGGGGCCCATGGAGAAATACCTTTCACTTTTTAAAAAGGAGTGAATACAATCATTGTTTCTCATGCTTTGTATTATTCATCTCATTGTTTCTTCAGACAATTGTGCATTCTTTGCTATTTAGCAAGAATTGCCAGGGGAATTCCTGTTTAGGATCCATTCTCCTTCTTGAGAGGCCCCTTGAGGGTTTTTTCTTCATTTTCCTCACATACAAGCTTAAGGCCAAGCATCCTCCATCAAGACAGCGCTATTTCTGTAGCAGAATAATGTTGTGTTGCTGGGTGTTGCAGTGAGGGTTCACTACGCCACCTCCATCAGCTATTTTTCAGAGGGAGAATCTCTCTTTTCTTTGGGAGATCATCTTGGAGACATTTCGGAGCTTATTGTAGAATTTGGCATCAACAAAAACTCATTCCCTAGCCCTACAGCGCAGTTTCATCCAGTGACTGTGTTATTTCAGTGGAGCATTTGTAGTGGGGCTTTGCAGATATGTTTGGAGGGTGATATCTTAGGTGAGAGGATCAACCTTTCATTATAGAGATCCATTGGAGGATATATTTCCATTAATTGTAGCATATTCAGTCTTCTCCATCCAGTTCTATTTCTGAGTTGCAGCTACTACCCAGCAACTCAGTTATTTTTCACATTTTTTATTTTACAACCAATCTGTAATGTTCCAATTTTTTATGGAACATTAATTTTGTACAGGAGATGGATAAAATGGGTAGGGGACCAATTATTTGCATTATTAGAGAATAAATATCCTCTAAGTATGAAATAGGATCATGTTTGAAGCTGGATTTCACACCTCCATGTGTGAAAGGAGGTTTTTGCATAAAGGCTTGGCCAAGGTTGACCAAGTCAAACTGCGTTGGCATGAGTTGGAAAGCACTAAGTGGGACAACGTAGGAGGGAAGATTCTATAGGAAGGAAACCATAATTAAAAGTAGGGCCCATGGAGGGAAGGCTCACTTGTTTAAAAGAGGATCAAGGCAGCCATTGAGATTATCTTTGATCATTTTACACTCGAGTCTTAGAGACTTGTTGCTGCCTCTTGCTGTTCAGCATAGCTGTAGTGCCTTTGGGCACGAGGGATTCTTGTTTAGGAATTCCTCTCCTTATTGAGGAGCTTATGAAGGATTGCACACCATTTCCTGTATTCAGGCATTCAAGCCATAGATTTATCCATTTACATCAGTGCAGTTTCTGCAGTAGATATTGTGTAGTGTTTCTAGGGAGGTTTCCACACACCATCCAGAGCTAGTTTTTAGAGGAAGGAGGTTACATCACTTTGGATATCAGAAAAGGTGGTTCTTGAGAATATACAACCATCTTTGGCATCAGTCCAACCACATTCCATCAATGTTAGCGCAGTCCCTTCAGTAGACAACGTTATTCAGAGAGAGGATTTGCTATGAGGGATTGATAGGCATTTTGGAGGAGAAGTCTTGGGTGAAAGGATCAAACTTTCACTTCAGATTTCCATTGGAGGAGGGTTCTTCATTGGTTGCAGCTATTTATCCTTCTCCATGTATTTCCATCTCTTGAGTTGTAGCAGCTACTGCAACTCCAACATTTTTGTATTATAGCATTTTTGTATAGATTTCAGCCAATCCTCTTAAAGGATTGATGTTATGTATTTTCAAGGGTTGAGAGCTTGCTCCCCCTTATTATTTGAGCCTATCATTGTCATATCATTGTATTTCCATTATTTATACAACAGTCTCTCATGTAACTATGCATTCATGGCCTAGGGCTTTCTATATACAGCAGTATTCCTCATATGTGCATGTACAATTTTCTTGAGGCTTGTTGTGCCTTGCTTGAGTGATCATTTCCTCAAGGATTTGTATATTTATTGCTTCTATGATCTAATATGATGGCCATTGAGTTATTTGGCATTTCATGTGTATATGAATCACTACTATTTTCCATTTTATGTATTTGTTATTGCTGTAGTTGCAATGTCGGGGTTATCTTAAGAGATTCCCAATCTTGTTGTATTTCCCTCCTGGGAATATTGTCCCTTGAAAATCACTCTATAGATAGAGTCTGATAGTGGGCTAGGTAGCCTCTGGAGCTCATCATTTGTTTAAAGGTGGAAAATCCAGTAAATGCCCTTGCATTCTATCTCTATAATAGATTTTCTTGTCGATTGACAATGTTTCTAAAAAAGGAAAATTACAGTGGTATCAGAGTATCGAACTTGGCATAGCCTATGAGTTCGATTTCAGAGGAGAATAATGAAGAAGATGAGCCTGAGCTCATCTATTTTTGGAATAAAGAAGAGCCCCCTTGAGGAGGCGGAGAAGAAAAGGGGAGAAGAGGAAGGTCCATGCACTTCCTATTCTCTTGGAGACCAGCATGGGAGATGCTTGGATTTTCAAATCTTAAGCAAGTACCTAGGTGACTATAAACCCCATTCTGCAACATTCAGGGGAGCTACAAAATTCCCACAGTCTATTCAATATATGGAGGAGAGAAGGCCCTATGGAAAAGGAGAAATTAGAGGTAATAGGCTTCTATTGTCTACATTTTATGGGGTTACTTCAGCTAGATCTTGGGAGAAGAAGCTGGAGGCATTTTTATTGATGCATCTAGTGGTAGAGAAAGAAGCAGTGGAGATGGCAGCGTTGCACATGGAGGAGGAAACCTCTATTTGGTGGTTCAAACCCTTGGTCCATTTAAGGGTGAGTTATTTTTTCAGTCTTTGCTCAAAGGTTGATCCAAACCTTTGATGGAGAAAGAACTAAGGAAGAGAAGCTCACACCACCATGGGAGGAGGATTGCACCAACGCTGCTACAGCTTTGAAGGAGTAGCCTTCAACATCTATGGATGAAGAAGCCATTGGAGGAAAAGCCATTGCAGCCACACAAGAAGGTCCCAAGATCCACCAAGGTATGAGCAAAGTTCCACATTTTACTTCAGCAATTAATCTTAAGGATGGTGGAATTTCATATGAAGAGGTCCAAGGATCAAATCACATGGCCACTTTAGGGCCTCATGATTGCACTGTGCTGTGCAAAGGGTTCAAGGAGAAGGTGAAACCTCATCTTGAAACACTTTTGATCATTTTCATTCAGCCTTTAAGGTGGGAGTGTGAACTTTTGTAGGATGAAGTAAACCATGACACCTCCATGGAGAATCATGAAACAAATTGTGAACCGAAGGAAGAGAGAGCTGTTACACCATTGGAAGAATTAGCAACACTTTTGAACATGGGTAGAGAGGAGACATCACCTCCATCACATTTGGATCCTCATAGGTCCAACATGGTGATGGGAGAGAGGCCTTTCCTAAGAGGTCTCCAAGTAGCTTCATTTCAAACTATCATGGAATGCAAGAAGCAAGAATTGGTTTGGGAGGATGGTAGCCCTCATGGGAAGAGTACCAAAGAAGAGGATAAGTGGTAGGGTGTTTACATCATTAGGAAGCAAGGATAAGGGATACATATTGTGGATATAAATTATATATCATTCATGATACCTTCATCACATGATTCATATGATGTAAGCATGAGGAGGATTCAAGCACTTGAGTTACTTGGAATTGATGGGAGAGAGCACAAGAAGATTTTCTCTCATATGATTGATGGTGTTGCAGGAGTAGAGGAGGGTAATCTAATAGTGCAAGGGGATCACTCCTTAGCTGGAATTTATTGGGAGGCATTTCCCTCTTGGGAGAAGCTTCATATTTGCAGCAACATCACCAGAGTTTTTCTTGACAAGGAGCATGTCAAGGAACAAATATTGGCATGGGCAAGAGCCTTTTTGCATGAGCTCACTACGCTATCATTTGGGAGGAGGATCACATGCATAGATCCATCTATCATCTCACTTCCAGCCTTTGGTAAGAGTCTTGTGTGTAACTTTCTGATTTACATACTATTATCATTATGATGCAATGCAGGGCTTCTCAAAGGGGCAGATTTTTCATGTTGCTCCATGAGAAAAATTGGGCCAAACCATGTGATGGAGACAACCATGTTTTATATGGCCTTTGGAAATTGTTACATTCTATGTATGTTCAGCATTCATATTCAGCCATTTACCATGCATTATCAGATGTAAGAACATACATTGTTATTCATGAGCTGAAAAACAACTTGCCATATCATTTCTTAAAGCAGCAGTTTGGGAAACTGCGCTGTGACCACTTGGGAGACTGTTGGTACATCTTTGCACAATATGAAAACTTCAGTACTTGCCTAATTTTATTGCTTAGTATGGTCTCCTTGGCGGATATTGCTGTTATCTCAGTGAAGGACATGATTAGAGGAGAGACACATGGGATGAATGTGTCCTTGATGAGGGAAGACTCCCATATTTTCTACAATACATGTTCTAAGGGGAACATGAGAGGAGGCATGGCTACAGCCACATATTTTCTCATTTGTGGGGAGAGCCATGGCCTTGGTAATATCCATCCATTTTATGTATATGGGCAGGAATTTGACCTTATGTTGTTGATTCACTAATCTATTTACTATTTAGTAGTAGATGTGATATTTGTTGTGCAATATTTGCCATGATATTTTCTGCAGCTGCAGTGGATGAGGTTGCATTATAAACCTATGAGGCATTGTTTGAATTTTTTTGCACATGGTATAACCTACAGAAAAAATGTCATGGGGGAATTCTATGGTGATCTTGTCCTATTCATCATAGATGACATGTCTTGGGCCAGCCGGATTATCATTGTTGGAGGAGAAATCCTTGAAATATTGCTTTTCATTTTGCCACTTGAGGGAAATAATTTGTAGCCCAGGATCAACATACACTCCACACTTGTCATAAGTGGAGAATAGGACAACATGGGGCAAGTTATAGTGCTTTCGATGATCATATTTCAGCCCACCTTCATTTCTGGAGGTCAAGGTGGAGGGAGATTTTCCATGAGTTGTCTTGTTGGGAGGCAGCTTATTTTTTTATGATTGATGGCTTGGGAATGAGAGATTCATATGGGGATGATAAGTCCCATTATATATCAGATCTCATGCCTCAAGGAGGCCCTTATATAAATCTTTGTTTCTTCATGGATATTTGTTTGTACATCACATAAGGATGCTACAGGAGGAAGGGTAGAAAGAAACTTAGTTCGTCTTTGTAATTTCTTGAGGGCAAGCAATATTTTGAGAGGGGAGGATTGTAATGTTCCAAATTTTTATGGAACATTAATTTTGTATAGGAGATGAATAAAATGGGTAGGGGACTCATTATTTGCATTATTAGAGAATAAATATTCTCTAAGTATGAAAGAGGATCATGTTTGAAGCTGGATTTCACACCTCCATGTGTGAAAGGAGGTTTTTTCATAAAGGTTTGGCCAAGGTTGACCAAGTCAAAATGCGTTGGCATGAGTTGGAAAGCACTAAGTGGGACAATGTAGGAGGGAAGATTCTAGAGGAAGGAAACCCTAATTTGAAGTAGGGCCCATGGAGGGAAGGCTCACTTGTTTAAAAGAGGAGCAAGGCAGCCATTGAGATTATCTTTGATCATTTTACATTCGAGTCTTAGAGACTTGTTGTTGCCTCTTGCTATTCAGCATAGTTGCAGTGCCTTAGGGCACGAGGGAGTCCTGTTTAGGAATTCCTCTCCTTCTTGAAGAGCTCATGAAGGATTTAAATCCATTCCCCATATTTAGGCACTTAGGCCATAGCTTCATCCATCTACATCAACACAGTTTCTGCAGAAGATATTGTGCAGTGTTGCTGGGTGTTGCTGGAGAGGTTTCCACACACCATCCAGAGCTAGTTTTCAGAGGAAGGAGATTCCATCCCTTTGGAGATCAGAAAAAGTGGTTCTTGAGAATATACCACCATATCTGGCATTAGGCCAACCACATTTCATCATTTTCAGCATAGTCCCTTCAGTATACAGCGTTATTCAGAGAGAGGATTTGCTGTGAGGGATTGATAGGAATTTTGGAGGAGAAGTCTTGGGTGAAAGGATCAGCCTTTCACTTTAGATTTCCATTGGAGGAGGGTTATTCATTAGTTGCAGCTATTTTAGAATTCTCCATGTATTTCCAACTCTTGAGTTGTAGTAGCTACTGCAACTCCGACATTTTTGTATTATAGCATTTTTGTATAGATTTTAGCCAATCCTCTTAAAGGATTGATGTTATGTGTTTTTATGGGTTGAGAGCTTGCTCCCCATTCTTATTTAAGCCTATCATTGTATTTCCATTATTTATGTAGCATTATCTCATGTAACTGTGCATTCATGGCCTAGGGCTTTCTATATACAACAATATTCCTCATATGTGCATGTACAATTTTCTTGAGGCTTGTTGTGCCTTGCTTGAGTGATCATTTCCTCAAGGAGTTGTATATTTATTGCTGCTATGATCTAATATGATGGCCATTGAGTTCTCTGAAATTTCATGTGTATATGAATCACCGCTATTTTCCATTTTATGTATTTGTTATTGCTGTAGTTGCAATGTTGGGGTTATCTTAAGAGATTCCCAATATTGTTGTATTTCCCTCTTGGGAATATTGTCCCTTGAAAATCACTCTATAGACAGAGTCTGCTAGTGGTCCAGGTAGCCTCTGGAGCTCATCCTTTGTTTAACGGTGACAAATCCAGTAAATTCTCTTGCCGTCTATCTATAGAATAGATTTGCTTGTCGATTGAGAATGTTGCTGAAAAAGGAACATCACACAATCCTTCCAAGATTGACATGAGGTAGTCTTTGGGAGCTGAGATCTTCACTCCCATTGTTTTATTGGGCCATGTATTGACATATCTATGTATTTTAGATATGAAACATGTAGTTTCTCTTATAAAATACTCTGTCATAGCTGGGTATACATTGTGTATCCGTGGTTTTGTCATGGTCCATGTACTAGTCTTTTGAGGATTGAGCATTGCCTATCTTGTGTAAAATTTCCTCAAAGATCTTGTATTCTATTGTTGCTGATATTTCTTAATAATATGGCTATGGGTTTATCTCATGTTTCTATGAGTTGAGTGTTGCTGCTGCGCCATTATTGTGTTTGCATATTGTTGGTTCTCTTGAGATATTCTCATTGTTGTAGCATTTTCCTGATTTGGAACATTATAGTGGTATTAGAGCATGATTTATGGCTCAGCCGGTGGATCTTATCCATCATGCTATCAAGAAGAGAGAAGATGAGGACTCCATTTCATGGAGAGAAAGAGGAAGATAAACTTACAAAGCTTCTTCCAAGATCAGTACAGAGCATTCATGAAGAATTTGAGAAGATAAGAAGGGAGATATGTACAAGATCTCCCAGAGGGTTTGAAACTGAGTAGAATTATATATTTTATGATAGGGAGTGTGAGCATGTAGCCACACCCTATGAGGCACAGTGTAGTCACATGGTCATATTTTCCATAAGAAGAAAAGAAGAAGGAGATATGCTGAAGAGAGGAACTCTTAGAGGTTTCTTACATGAGTATGAATCTCAAACTCATAAGTTTAGAGATCATATTAATTTTCCGGATTTTTGCAAGATCATGGTAAGGGGGAGTAAGCAGCTTAATATGGATAGGTTTATTCTATCTATATTTGATGGTTTCCCTACTTGTTCATCCAGGGCTTGGATAGAATAGCTAGACACCTTTCTGCAGCAACATCAGATTTCCGAAGATGAAGCCATCAAAATAGCAGCACTGCACTTGGGAGGTAATATCTATGCATGGTGGTTATTTGAGCCATTTACTTTGAAAAATAAAAATACCTCTTCCTATGCAATTCTCATTAGAACTTTGACGAAGAAATTTGGTAGGAGGAAGTCTAAAATACATGTAGAGGAAACAAACACATTCAAACAAAAAAAACCCTTGGATGTGATGGAGGAAACTAAAAACTCAAAAAAAATTCAGAGAACCATGAAGGAGGCTGATATCTTGCATGATACTTATTTGGAGGCAAGATCTTCATCTTGAATTTTGGCACAAGGAGGCAAAGAGATCCCTTTTCCAAAAGAGAATCGAATCATTGGAGGGTTTCCCACTCATGTTAGGGAAGCTGAGGGAAATAGTGTTGTCATTTGTAGAGTTGATCTAGCACCTCATGCAGAGGAAGGAGGAGCTCTTGGTCCAACTAGAGGGATTCTTGAAAATTTTCAAGGAGGTCCCCAGGATCTCATACATGGAGGTCCAAGCAAAATCAGTGAGCAACATGATTGCACAGAATTGTAGCTGGAAGGAGGAGGGAGGAAGGAAGAGTAGCATCATGTGATGAGAGGCACACCCCCTTCTCCATTTCAGAGAACTAGTGCAAAGAGGAGGTAGACTGTATTGCATTGTGAGAGTGAGGGAAAGGTTTCCCAACCATATATACAGTCCAATCTTGAAATTGATGTCTCACTGCATAGAGGCATTCCACTAGGAAGGCCACCAGATCCATAATTGATGAAAGACATCTTGTCTTTGGATTCACCACTCTTGGATTTTGGGGTGGTGAAGATTTTTGAAGAGAACTTTGGCATGGGAGATGTCAAAGTAGCGGACAGCTGCAGGAGGAGAGCTTCACATGCTAGATCACCCGCGCTGTCTCTTAGGAGGATTGATCCTTATTGGAGATCTTAGCTCTTGGTAGAGTATTCCAAGGATCTTAGTGCATGCATGATTCTCGATGACCCAGATAGAGATTACGAGTATATAGTGGATGATATGGTCATCTATTTACATGAAATATTCTTCTTGACTAGAGATTCTAGTCTCAAGAGGAAGCAGTTGCATGCAGCACAGGGGGACTTCTTTTCCATGAATTTTGATGCATATCTTGCCTTGGCAGAGGAGTTCATTTGGGAGGGCATCGAACGGGACATATATCGACATATGGAGAGATGTAGAGCCTGGATGATGATGGGGTGGATGTCATAGCCATCTTCCTACTCATTGGGAGTAAGGGAGAATTTCCAGTTGAGCCATTTCAGCTCAAGTCTTTGAGTACATAATGGAGAATGTACAATTTCACCTTATGTTTTGTACTTATTTCCTTTTTATGAGCATCATATTGTACCAAGGAGGACTATTCCTTCTTGCATATTGTATAGTAATGTACTTGAAGCCATTTGTAGCATTGAGATTGGCTATCTCATTGGTGGATTGTGGGGAAATCCACATGACTTTGGGTGTGCACCATTGACACCTTTTGGTACTTTCATGTTTATATTTTGTAGAATGATTGTGGCAGCATACAAGTGGCTGGAAGAGCACTTGTTTTTATTTGATTTTATGTAGGAAAAGGATGAACTGCGCTAGTTCCATGGGTGGAACTATGATTCAATCTCTGGTTGTCATTTGGCAACTTGTTCTTATTGTACTATGCTTCCATGTGTTGTTGATATGTTTATGTTTACGGGAGGAGATTTTATTGGAGAGTAGGCTTGATATTGAGGATGCCCATTAGGAGCATGATTCTCCTTACTATACATGTTGTACATTTTAGGAGGAACCATGGGCCAACCATGAATGCCACATTACATTTCTTTCCTTCTTGTGGGAGGAACCACTTGAAGAATTTGAGGAGGCACTCCATGGATCATGAGAATATGGAGGAATATGCACAATCAACTCTTTTCCCTTTAAGGATGAGGGGATAATCATCTATGAGCTACTCCATTTATATGAGAAAAAAATATGGTGAGAGTATTGTTGATTTTCATGATTATTTGTCTATATATATGCATCTCTTAACCATATATGTGCAGGGAATTGCTCAAAGAAGGATTATTCTTCCTTCTAGATTTGTTGGTCTACAAAAGAACATTATGGATGATCACTCCCTCAGAGGATATGGGGAGGAACTTTTTCATGGAGAAAATATTCACATTGCACACTTTATCATTTACTTTCTCCAGACTTGTGAGGAGATGGGGGAAACAAGAAAATGGTGGGGAGGCTACCCATCATTTTATTTTTCATGGCAGTTGAGAGTTAAACTGCGCTGGCTACATTTGAGGGACTATTGTTCTTCTCCCTTACTTCACATGGTATCCAGCATGATTCTCTTTATGGTTCCCTTGGTTGATATTGCTAGAGCTTCTCTTGGGAGCATGATTGGAGGAGAGACACATTGGGTGAATGTGTCCTTGGAGGGAGGAAACTCCCATACACTTTGCACTACATGTTCTAAATGGAGCATGGGAGATGGTATGGCCACTATAACAACTCAATTTTTTCCTTATGAGGTGAGCCATATGAGGAATATGATGCCATATGATGATGAATTCCAACTCATCACATATGAGATGATTTGGGCCAACATGTTTCACAATGTTGGGGGAGAGATCCTTAGAGTTCTAATCTCCATCTTTCCATTTGAGGGAAATGTCATTGCAGCCCAGGATCAACATACACTCTACACTTATCCTAAGTGGAGAGGAGGATAGTGTGGGGTAGGCTATTTTTTCTATTGGGATTATATTTTCAGCCCACCTACATTGCCAAAGCTAGAGGTGGAAGATGACTTTCAGGAGTTTCCATGTTGGGAGGTAACTCATTTTGCATGGATGATTTATTGGGGGATGGAGGATACACATGAGGAAGATGTTCCTCAAACAATTCATAAAATACATGCCTTGAGAGGAGGCTTTCCAGTTCTTTCCTTGTAGTTGCTTGAGGACAAGAAACATTTGGGAGGGGAGGACTGTAATGTTCCAAAATTTTCCGACAATAATTTGGAACATTAATTTTTGCTGATTTCACCTAGGAGGAGAATGAATGGGTAAGGAGGCCCATGCATAGTGATAATATCAATAAAATCCCTCATATTATGAAAGGAGATCATCTTTGGAGCTGGTTTTCACACCCTTGTGTGTGAACAGGGTTATTTGCAAGTGGACAAGGTCAAGTTTGACCAAGTCAACAACGCTACCATAGGAGGAGTGGCTGACTTTGGAAGACAACGTAGTGTGAATGAGGAAAGGGATATTTTGTGGAGGAAACCATAATGGATGGGGTCCATGGAGAAATATCTTTCACTTGTTTAAAAGGAGGGAAGGAAACCATTGTTTCTCATGCTTTGTATTATTCATCTCATTGTCTATTCAGAAAATTGTGCATTCTTTGTTGTTTAGCAAGAATTGCCGGGGGAATTCCCGTTTAGGATCCCTTCTCCTTCTTGAGAGGCCTCTTGAGGGAGTTTTATCATTTTCCTCACATATAGGCTTGAGGCCAAGCATCCTCCATCAAGACAACGTTATTTCTGCAGCAGAATAATGTTGTATTGCTGGGTGCTGCAGTGAGGGTTCACTACACCACCTCCATCAACTATTTTTCAAAGGGAGAGTCTCCTTTTTCTTTTGGAGATTAGCTTGGAGACATTCCAGAGCTTATTGTAGACTTTGGCATCAATTCCAACTCATTCCCTAGCCCTACAACGCAGTTTCATCCAATGACTACGTTATTTTAGTGGAGCATTTGCAGTGGGGCTTTGCAGATATCTTTGGAGGGTGAGATCTTAGGTGAGAGGATCTGCCTTTCATTCTAGAGATCCATTGGAGGATGTATTTCCATTGATTGCAACATCTTCAGTATTCTCCATCCAGTTCTATTTCTGAGTTGCAGCTTCTACCCAACAACTTTGACATTTTGCACATTTTGTATTTTACGGCCAATCCTTCCAAGATTGACATGAGGTAGTCTTTGGGAGCTGAGATCTTCACTCCCCATTGTTTTACTGGGCCATGTATTGATATATATATGTATTTTATATATGAAACATGCATTTTCTCTTATAAACTGCATTTTCATAGCTAGGTATATATTATGTAGCAGTGGTTTTGTCATGATCCATGTACTAGTCTTTTGAGGATTGAGCATTGCCTATCTTGTGTAACATTTCCTCAAATATCTTGTATTCTATTGTTGCTTCTATTTCTTAATAATATGGCTATGGATTACTCTCATGTTTCTATTAGTTGAGTGTTGCTACTACACCATTATTGTGTTTACATATTCCTGGGTCTCCTGAGATATTCTCATTGTTGTAGCATTTTCTTGATTTGGAACATTACATGTTTAAATAAGTTCCCAGAGTTTCATATTTTATTTAAATTTTTGAAACTGTAATCATTTCCTTAAAAATTCCTATCTACATAAAAAAACATTCACAATATTTTCTCAAAGATATTTTCAATAGTAAAAGGTCAATGGAAGACTATTAACAACGTTATTTGTAAAACAAACAAACTTGCATGATGAATATATACAGGTAAGAAGGGGTTACCTCCTTAGGAAAATATTTTTCAAATATTATTCAGGAAGGAGGCTCTCTACGCTACTTAGATCTTACAATATGAATGTTGATGAGCCTATTTTTCAATGATTTGAAATGGTCCAACCCACATATTTTGAAATTTGGTATGTTTACATTTATCTTCATGTGCTTTGTCCCATTTCAAAACAAGATCACCAATTTGTAATTTTTTAGAACTAGTAGAACTTGCATCAAAAGAAGATTTTATAAGTTGTTGATTTTTAGCATGAGTGATTTTGGATTTTTCCCTTTCTTCATCTAATTTGAGAATTTGATCAAATCTTAATTGGACATAAGATGAAGGATTTTATTCAATAAATTGTACTAGGGCTAGAGATGGGAGTGTTAGGTTTGAAGGTATTATGGCTTCTTTCCCATATACAAGATTAAAAGGTGAAGTACCTATTGAAGACTTCTGAGTTATACGATCAGCCCATAGTGCAAAAATCAAAGACTTATGCCAATTCTTTTGATTTTGATCAATGGTTCTTTTGATGATTTTAATGAGATTTTTATTAGTTGATTCAGCCAAACCGTTACCTTGAGGATAATAATTTGCAGAATATTTTAACTTAAAACCTCTTTTGAGAGAAAATTCCATTATACTATTTCCAGAAAAATAAGATGCATTATAAAAAACAAGGGCATTAGGTACACCAAACCTGGTAATGATGAATTGATCAATGAATTCAATGATTGCATTAGAATTGACTACCTTTAAAGGAATTGCTTCTACCCATTTTGTGAAATAATTTGTGGTTGTAAGGATGTATCTGTGTTTCTTGGAAGAATGTGGAACAATTTCTCCAGTAATATCAAGTCCCCATTGTTCGAATGGTTGCTAAATGTTTATTGGTTGTAAAGGAAAGGATGGTTTCTGTTGTCTTTCACTGGCAGTTTGACAAGTCTTACATTTCCTCACATAGTCATGGGCATATTTAAACAAAGTAGGCCAATAATGTCCAGAATGAATTATTTTGTGAGCTGTAGTGTACCCTCCAAAATGTCCACCTGCTGGTCCATCATGTAATTCCTGCACAACCTTGTGCGTTTCAGTTTTTTCCAGACATCTTAGGAAAATGGAATCATAATTTATTTTGAATAACACATCATCAATGATCTCAAAGTTTTTTACTTTTAATATTAAAGCACACTTGCTTTTATAGCTGATATTAGGAGGAGCATACCCATTTTTTAAGTAAAAGATCAGATCAACATATTGAGATTCAGAATTAATGATACTTATCTCATTTACTTGAAAAGTATTATCTTGATCTTGATGTTCTGGAATATTGGAAGCTCATGCTAATAACTTGCAAAAACATTGTCCTCTAACAATTTTATCCGATTTAATTTGAATATCATATTCTTGTAAGGTTGTTACCAAATTGGCTCTTTTTTCTCCTACTTCCATTTGTACTAGCAATTGTCTCACTGTAGAAAATGGGACAATGATTTTTGTATGTGTTTTTAGGAGAAATGGCCTAAAGTGTTTGATAGATTTAAACATAGCAAAAGCTTGTTTTTCTACTTCTGAATAAGGAGTTTAGCTCCTTGGAGATTTGAACTAAAGAAGGAGATAGGTGCTTCAATCTGCTGATCATTGAGTTGTGTCAAAATGGCATCATAAGATGTTTTAGTGGCTAGAGTATACAAAATAAATTTATTAGAAAAATTAGGAGTATTAAATGCTGGAGCATTAATAATTGCTTGTTTGATTGAATCAAAGGCTTACTTTTCTTTATGTCCCCATTTGAAAACTGATTTTTTTTTAATCATAGTTTGTAAAGGTAAGACTATATGAGAGAAATCAGGAACAAATCTTTTTAAAAAATTTATCTGCCCTAAAAATGAATGCATGGATTTCTTATTATGTGGAAAAGGGATATCAAAAATATCTTTTATTCTGTTAGGGTCAATATATATGACATCTTTAGATACAATAAATCCTAATAGTTTCCCTTCATTAAGAGCAAAGAATGATTTTTTTGGATTTAAATAAATACCATACCTTCTACATCATTCAAAGATTTGTTTTAAATCATGTAGATGGTTGGCTCTTTTATTTTAAAAGACAGTTATGTCATCTAGATAGACAACAACTGATTTATTAATCAAACCTTTAAAATCTATATCCATGGATCTTTGGAAGGTAGCTCCGGCATTTATCAAACCAAAAGGAATTTTTTGGTAGGCATATGTTCCCCATTTGGTTCTAAATGTAGTTTCTAGTCTATCATCTGGATGCACTAGTATCTGATTATATCCTAAAAAACCATCAAGAAAAGACATTAATTCAGAACCAGCTACTACTTGAAGTATTTGTTCCATTGTAGGTAGTGGGAAATTATCCTTTTGACATGACTTATTGAAATTTCTAAAATCTATACAAATCCTAATGTCTCCATTCTTCTTCCTAACAGGTACCAAATTTGAAATCCAATTCGAATGTCTAACAGGGAAAATAATTTTAGCTTTTAAGAGTTTATTCAACTCTATTTTAATTTGATTTTCCAAGTTAGGATGAATTTTCCTTAACTTTTGTTACATTGGTTTCTCATCAGAGATCATTGGAATTGTACGTTGAATGATAGAAGTATCATAAGTTCTTAAATCTTCGTAATTCCAAGAAATTTTTTTTTTAATTTTTTTAGAAGTCTAATGAAAGAACACCTTTCTTCTAGTGTTAGCCTGAGACCTAGATTGACATTTTGTGGTTTAGATTTAGTACCAATATTTATTAACTCAAAATTTAAAGTAGAACTTTGAAGTTTGGCATTAGTAACCTTTTTGAATCTATCTTTGATATCATAGAGATCTTCAAGCTTAACCATAGATTTCAAGGATGAAATTTTTGTTGTTTTTTTATTTTATTTGAATATTATGATCACTTTCGTCAATTATCTGATCATTATAATATTTCTCCAAAGTTAAGAAGTTTAGGGTGTCTTCATCATGATTAAACACTCGCCAATTGGTGACATTGTCAGGGACAGATGGTCGAAATATCAATTCAACTAAAAACCTATCTGGACTATAATCCTCAACTAGAAGGAGCTTAGAAGCAACATTAGCTAATAAATCAACTGTTGAATTGTGAGATCTAGGAATAGGAGAAATATTGAATGCTAGAAAGTGAGTTGTAAGACTTTGAACAAGGGCTTCGTAATGTTTAAGATGTCTTGAAAGACAATGAATAGCATTCCTAACTTGCCTGATGACAATTTTAGAACCACCATATACCTTCAGATATTTAACATTCAAGCCTATTTCTTTGTAAAGTCCTTGAATCAAAGCTTCATATTGTGTAGTGTTATTTGTACACTCAAATTCTATTTTGCATGACAACATTGTTTTTTCCCCTTCTGGACTAACTAAAATACATCTTGCTCCTGCGCCATCATTGGAATTTGATCCATCAAAGTATAAAGACCAAAATAAATATTTATCTACAGATATATTTAGAAACTGATTGGAAATATTAACACATCTTGAGGTATCGGCTTGAGAGAAATTTTCAACTTGTGAAGTGAAGATATTTACAAGGAAAGGTGATTGTTGGGAGCTAAAATTTCTGAAGAATGATTCAGCTGAGTAATTTTAGAGAAAGTTATTATTGAAAGCTACAGGTTGGTTTTCTTGCTCAAAGTATATTATTGTATGGGTCATATGTTTCTCCCGATAAATCTTAATTTGATTTGGTTTCATTTTATAGGGAAGCCACATGTGAGACCAATCAGTAGAAATGTAACCATGGAGTTTTTTAGACCAATCCATGCTTAAAATTAAACCATAAATCTCAGGGATGTCAACAATAAATATATCAATTCTCTGAACTATTCTAGGATCAGTTGATAGCCTAATAGTGTCTGAATTAATCTCTCCTAATACTTCCGCTTTAGTTCGATCTAATTGGACAATATGAACTGTAGATTTCTGGGGTTCAATGTTTAATTTAGAGCACATTGAGGTTGGAATTATGTTTGATGATGCACTTGAATCTATCAAGCAGTTATGTAAATTACTATTACAGATCCCGTAAGTTAAGAGAAAAGGAGGTGTCTGTGAATTGGATCTATCTCCAATCAAAACAGTATCAGTAGCATCTACTTTATCAGGTGGTGGCTTACCTAATCCTTTGGCTGCTTTGGATGTTACACCATTTGGGAGAGGAGAATCAGGTACTGCATTTAACTCTTTTAACAACAACTTCTTTTGATGCTTGAGCTTGCTGAGTTCATGTAAAGAAATATTTGCTCTGGTCTTCTTGATATCTTCTATAATGTTATAATCCATAGAATCAGACACTACTAGCGTTTTAGATGTTGATGGAGGATTAGAAGATGATGGTTGATTTTGGGTAGGCAAAGGAGAAGCTTTCTTCACAGGAGATTTATCTTTAGTAGCAAGAGTTGAATTTTTCTTCTTGGGGGACATCTGTACAAGTTCTGCTGCACTCTTACTTCTTGTATTGACTGGAAGAGCTTCCGATTCATTCTCATTATCTGATTTAGGAAAAATAAAATTCCACATCCCATGGCATTCAACTAATTCTTCTTCTTCATTTTCTTGTAATGATATAAGTGTATATTCCTCTTCTTCTTCCTATAAATCTGACTCTGCATTAGATATTGCACTAGGTGACTTAGATTCAGTTGACTGATTTCTTTTAAAATTCATAAACGACCTTTTAGTGGAAGTTTCAACTACCTTTTTTTTAATTTCTACCATTTAATTGGACATAGTTTTCAGAAATTTTTGTAATCCTTCCATATCATATGGATATTTAGGTGATTTCTTCTTTGAATCATCCTTGAAACTAACTTTTTTGGATTTTATCTCTTCACTAGCGTTCTTTTTTTCTAAAGCAATGATACATTTTTCTACTGCGATTGCTTCCTTCATGTTTTTGGCTAGTGTAGTTTTAGCAACTCTATCTATAAAGATAGCTATATTTGAAGGCAAAGTGGATATATTCCATTCACTTCAGACTTCCTCACTAGGTTTTGATGTTGCAGGAATTTTATTCAACAACTTGTTAAATTGAGAGTTGAAGTCTTTGATAGGTTCTTTAGATTCTAATTTCAAATTGGAGAGATCATTAATCAAAGTTGCTATTGACCTATCATCTCTAAACTTGGTTAGGAATTGTTCTTGAAAAATATCCCAGCTAGTAATGGATCCCGATGGTAATGAAAAATACCAAGATCCTACTGCTCCTTGCAAAGTATATGGAAATAATCTGACTACAACATCTTCTTCTGTTACCCCATTTAAGTTTACGGACAACATGAAGTTGTTAATGTGTTCTTCAGCTAATATGCTAGTATCAAGACTAAACTTTGGTAACTATTTCTCAAGATGAGCTGGTAATGCACTCAGAGGTGCAGGCATTGTTATAGCTCCTGGATTGGTCCATGGTATTTGTGCCATTGTTATACTAACAGTAGAAGAAGGTGAAGGAACAATTGAAAGTGATTGAGTAGATGTTGTTGAAACAACTGTACCCTTCTGGATTGCGACATGAAGTTGGGAAGTAGAAGGCAATGATATGAAAGATGTGGATGATAATGATGAACGAGTCTCACTATTTGACTCTAAAGGTGTTTTTATAGCTCTTTTTCAACTTGGTAGAGGAAGTTCAGTTGGTAAAATACCAATATTTTCACTCTGCAGTCTAGTAAGAGGCTGGGAAGGAATGTATTGTGAAGTCACACTGCCTTGGGATAACTCAGATTCTTCTTGTGATAATGAAAAATATTCAAGCTTATGAATTAGAGATTATACCTCAGGAGATTCAAAAGATGATTCTTCTGATATGTCTAGGGTTTTGGCAGTGGGTGTAGTAAATTTCTTTTCAACTTCTTCCTTAGAAATTTGAGATGAAGGAGAAGTTGAAGAAGGTGATGAGGGTGAATTGCTCTTGGAATGGCCTATGGATTTGGATTTACTTGCCATTCACAGCTTAGTGCCCTCCTTCTAGTGCCAAAAATGTTGAAGCCCATAAAATATTAGCTTCAAACATTGGGGAAAACCTCTCGGTCCGGACATTAGTACAACTCCTTTTCCGTTTGGGATAGTGGCTTCGACTGGATAATATGGGACTAGTTTCCCAATAATATATGGGTTGATGATTGGTTGTTGATATAATGGGTAATGGAAGTAATTGTTAATATAATATTAAATTTAAATAAATACAAATAATTCTAGTTAAACTCAAGTATCATATAATAAATGTGATTCTGGATTTGTTTCGATTAAATGAATAATCATATAAATGACTTATTCGTCCAATAGAAATATATATACACATATAATAATCACTTTGTTTAAGAAATTAAAAAAAGTAGTGATGATAACATATCGCATTCATATACTTATATTGCTCACACATATTTTGAAATATGACAATTCTAAATTTTCAGAAATGATATAATAAATAATTGTTTCACAAGCATACATATGTAAACAATAGAAATTTTCAAAAGGAATGTTTCATTGCATAAAGAAAATTGAACAACATGATTATGATAAAAATACCAGATATATTTGTAACCTCTTGATGCAAATAACACTCCAATCCCGCTTTCTTACTTAGAACAACTTTTAGGAAGAACAAAAATGCATATTCTTGAAAACAATTTCCTTATAAAATTTCAGAATTGTGATCCACCATTAATAAAAATAACGTATTAAGAAGTACAAAAGTGTAACTTCTGAAGTCAAAAATTAATACAAATTGAGGACCCCTTTATAAATACATGAAAGGGGTTTAAATAATAATAAACTTAAAACAAACTATCTAAAATATCACTAAAAAAATGAAAATCAGAGATCCGATTTCATAAAAATAGAATTACAATCTCCAAGAAAACAGGTTCATTGTATTTCTTTCATGTCTGGTGTGCTTAGCTGGAAGATTGATAGCATATATTTCACTTCAGGAGGATGAATTAATCGATAATGTAGCTGGTTGGTATATGTGGCATCCGAAAGCTCTGGAATGATATAACTGATGGCATTAGAGCTAATGGAATTAGAGAGGCATTTTGTAGTCATTTGCTGGCTATGTTGCTTAACCAAATAGGACCATAATGCATCCCATGTGATTCCTTGTATTGCGCTGATCTGTTGGTCCTTATTTCCTAAGTCCTTTTTCCATTGTTTCTCTATTTCTTTGACTTTTGGTAGCTTCCCTGAGATACAATTGGAAATCATGTTGGCTGCATACAAACTGTCATTGATTAATTGCACTAAACTGTTCATTACAGCTCTTACTCTGGAGGTGGCCCGTTCTTCCTTGATTAAATGCGTTTCCTATTCTGCAAATAAAATTTCCTCGCGTGATTCCTGAATCTTGGGAATATTTGTAGCTATGCCTTGGTCTGTGCCTTTCCATGTGAGGAATCCTGAAATTTTCTCATCGGCATCTTCAACTTCAAGTCTTGTATTTACTTCTTTTTCTATGAGTGATGTTGCTATTTCACATAGAGGGTCACCCAATGATATTTTATGACATAAAATATCAAGTTGTTGTGACAATGCTTTACTTAATTCAAGAGCTTCCATTTAGAATTGATCAAGTTCAGTATAATCCTTAAATCTTTGTATTTGTGCTTGTAACAAGACACTCTATTCTTCTTTGGCCATATTCTCTTATTGAAGCATCACCTGTAATTTATCTAAATATTGAGATAGATGATGTTCCTTATGTATAGCTTGCTGGTCAAGCTTTTGCTTTTCAATATTCAATTACTCTTTAAGCTACTCAATCTTTTTTCTTTCTTCAATCAGCTGGTGTTCTAGTTGTGATATTTTTCCATGATCCACTGTTACCCTTTCCTCCAGTAGCGCTATCACTTGATATTTTTCATTTATCAATTGACTGACTTTGAGGCTTTGTCCATCGTCGTTGCTGAATAAGCCCCTGCATATTGAGATAATTTGGTTAAATCCTCTAAAGGATTAACTTCAGAGTCCTTCCAGACAACATTCATTAATTCAACTCGGGGAGATGAAAATGGCCTTTGATCGATTTTCCTTTTCTTTCTTTGTTTTCTAACTACAGCCCTATGCTTTGGACTGTAAAAGACATCCAAGGGCGGTATATCTTCAATATTTAATATAATTTATTCAGAAGGATTTTTTGGGATAATCTCAACATCTCAGGTATTAGTATTGCCAAGTGTTCCTTCAACTGTAACACTAGTCACCATGGGTTGCTTTGTTGTGGGCGATTGCATTGTAGACACATTCTGAGAATCGTTCTGGCCCTTGATCTGCCGATCAAACTATTCCCATTATTTAAATAAATTTGAATGATCATGTATATCCATTTTAGAGGAATCACCATTTTTTTTACCTATATTTTCCTATTTAGATTGAATATCAACCTTATTTCCTGTATTTTCCTTTTCTTGCTCTGTTTCAGTGTTCTTTTCTTCTCTGTATTCTTCCTATTGCAGTGGAGTAATTCTCAATTGATTAAGAGGTATTGTGAGTAGTATTTTGTTTCTGAACTGTAAGAACTCTTCCATGCCACTTGCTCCAAACATTAAATTTTCTAAATGTTTAACCTGTGAAAATCCTTCAGCTGAGGAAAATAGATCATCAAAATCAGCATCTTCATGTTCAAATTTGGCAACTTGTACCATGGATGTAAAGTTAAAAGAAACTTTTTTCGGATCATACTATCTTTTGGGGATGGTTGCCAATCTGAGGTCTTTTATTTTTTGGGCTTCTTTATTTGCATGTTTAACATCCTGTAGATAAAAAGATCCACATTGAAGGGGAAATGTAGGCCACATAAGCTTCTTAGAATTTTTTAGGCTTCTATACATCCCTTTCTCCATTATTTGATAAGCTATTTCTTGGGCCAATAATTTATCGGGTATGTATAAGGGTAGAACATAAGGATCAGTGATACTTCTGAATATTTAGATATAGGTGAATTTTTCTTCTCCAAACCAGATTTTGATTAAGGTTAGGTCAATGCTAGCCTCATCGTATAACCTTGGAGTGGGTTTATTGAATATAAATTGATGAACTGACAAGATGAATCTATGACAAATTCTGTATATGTGGTCTTTATAATAGGACTTCCACAGATATTTGTGATAAATGTGGATAGGAATTGGGCTTTGAGGAGTCCATTTCCAGCCTAAGATAGGGAATTCAGAGTTGAAACATATAGTGTCAATGATATAGGCACTCATTTAAAATGGGGGTATTATTCGCGTAGTTACAAACCTATCTTTCCTATAATCAAGTATTTTTCTTGCCATTTTATCAGATAAAATGGTTTCCCAATCCATAATGTAGGAATTAACAACAACTTCAATTAAGGGTACCATCTCAATAGAAATTTTTTCAGAGTTGACAGTTCCAAATAATCTACACATCATAGCTGTAGCATAGCAATAAGGAGATGCCAAGGATTCTATGGAGTACATACCTGAAGATTCGTGCTTATTTTTTTCAGGCAAATGCCTCCAATATCTAATGGGATCTGACTCCACTTCATTTTCTTTGGCGAAGTCTTCCAAAAATGCTTTATTGTCAATTTGCTGAGGGTCTAGTAAGTGATACATCTTCTTGATATCTTCTGATTTGAAAGACCTAAACATCGTTCCATTTGACGTAAATAATGTTCTGTCTATTATATTGATGCTTTCTATCACCCATCTTACCCGTCATTTGTAGCATCCAAGAATTGTTCATTTATGTAATGTATTGGAGGTTGCCCCCTCGAAGTGGCTGATTTCTAAGGCATTGATCTCTCTTTTCTTCTATTTTTGGAGCTGGTTTCATAACATTTGGTATCAGATCTTTGGATTTTAGGGTTTCGCTGCTCCAAACAAGTCATCGTGGAATTTTTGCTATAAAATTTTTTCTGCAAAGGTTCAGAAGCTGAACGCTTTAGAGAATGAAGATGAAATCCCGAGGAATGCCATGGAAACATTTTAGATATTGGTTCACAAAATTTTCAGAGATATGATCGGTGGAAGTTAGGGCTTTTTTCAAGCTCCTAAATTTAGCCTAAATAGGTCATCGTGGAATTTTCGCTATAAATTTTTTTCTACGAGGGTTCAAAAGCTGAAATTTTTACAGAGTGAAGCCGAAATCTTGAGGAATGTCATGGAAAAATTTTAGAGCTTGGTTGTGATGCAGGAGCATGAGGCTAGAGGAAAAAAGACTTCATTTTATTCCAAAAATACAAAAAAAAATTAATTATAAGCAAAGGAGTGGGTTCCTTTAGCTTGCAATTACAATTTTAGTAGATAAGATTTGACTAGTATTTAGGGGATTTGAGTGGTTTTGAATTCAATGTATTTAGTTTTAGTTGAGGATTTTAGGGAAAATATCATGTAATAGGATTTTGATCCAAGATTGGGCAAATCTGATTCAAAAGAATCGGATTGAAAGGATTGTGTGAACATTAAATATTTGTAAGTTGCAATGTAATTGACGAGAGAAGGATTTGATAGAATTAAAAATGGCATAGAATAAAATTCGATTTCCTCTATAGCTTTGCATAATTTCCAAATTCTGAATGATTTAAATTTCATATGAAATACATCTAAATTGTTAATTTCAGATCGATTTTGTTTAATTTATTTTTGTGTGTGTCTTCATTCAAATTATGCGTTCACTGTGAAACATAAATGGTTGTTTGTATTGTTTAATTAAATAGATATCAGTTGTTTATGCAAAGAAACCATAGTTTCTTTGAAAGAAGGTCGAGTCTAGTGGAGTTAAGGATTGATAACACTGTAATGTGTATTAAGACAATAAGAAATCACAACCATGTGATGTCAATCTGAAGAAAATCGCTATATAAGTTGCACAATGTTTAACCATTAAAATGGACCCTACAATTTTATAAATAAGATTTAATGAATTAAATTGACTATCCAGTATTCAAGTGATCTAACAACTCTTATGGCTATATGGTTGATCCAATGGATATCGAATTTTAACATGCACATATTTTAGTGTAAATTATGGATGTGATGAATTATAGAGGTAAGTTTTAATGTGGTTTGCATCCGTCAAGAAGTCAAAACCATATGAAAATGTGATATAGTTTTATAGAAGAGCTTTAAAAAGGTTTGAAGTCTATTATTAAATCATTTAATGGAAAGGAAATGTGATTATTAGTTAATTTGTATTTCTGTCATTTACGTGAAGGGCATGAATTGGGTTTAATGCAATTTTAAATTTGTGTAACAAATTTTTAAGGCATTTTCAATTTTTTGTTTTAAATTTGGAGGTTGATGACTGATATAGAAAAGGAATTAGAAGAAGTTCCACCAGAACTTGAAGACATAGTCTCAAGATTTGAAAGTTTATCTTTGACTCCTGCATCTAGACCACCATTAGTGGTATCAGAGCAACCTTTAAACACTGAGCGAGATCTCAAAGATCAGGAAAAGAAATCCAACATGGCTTACAAAGTTGGAAGATGAGGTGGTGGTGGTTGAAGAAGAGTAAGACCAATTGCAAATACTGAAGTGATGGAAGTTATGCAACAGATGCAAGCTAGATTAGAAGAAATAGAAATGGGGAATCAAAGAGATGTAGATGTCGGAGATGTCAGTGAGCCTTAAGTTGAATATGCAGAAGAAGGAGAACCTGCAGAAGTTAGTCCTAACAAGATATTTTTTAAATCAATGGTGGGATCCACATCTAAACCCAAACTTGAAGTTTCAGTTTTTACAAGAAGCTTAAATCCAGAGGAATTAATATATTGGGTTAATGAAATGGATAATTTCTTTTATTACGAAGAAATGGATAAAGGAGAAAGAATGAAATTTGCTGTCACAAAATTGAAAGGACATGTAGTGCTTTGGTGGGATGGAGTGCAGGCAGAAATAAGGAGACTTGGTAAGAAACTAATAACGAATTGGAACAGGATGGTGGAAGAGTTGAGAGGTAATTTTTTACCAAGTGATTATCAACTTTCATTATTTAGAAAAATTCAGAATCTTAGACAGAGATCAATGACAGTCAAATAATATGCAAAGGAATTTTACAAAGTGAACATAAGAGAAGGAAAAATTCAAGATACAACAGAGAAGATTGCAAGAT
This sequence comes from Pinus albicaulis, assembly GCA_034641835.2. Classification (NCBI taxonomy): domain Eukaryota; kingdom Viridiplantae; phylum Streptophyta; class Pinopsida; order Pinales; family Pinaceae; genus Pinus; species Pinus albicaulis. The sequence continues at coordinate 504,939,891 of CM076576.1, read as the reverse complement.
ATTAATGGTGTCAGGATGAAGATCCAAGATGAGATAAGTTTGCTGTCTCATAAAACAGTGGAAGAGGCTTATAAAATGGCCTTGAAAGCTGAAGAAAATCTCATAAGGAAACAATCTTCTAGAAGTAGAGGTAATTTCCAAGGAAAAGGAAGTTAATGTGGTAGAAGGAGATCAACAGCACCTATAGAAGGAAATAGTAGCAGCTCAAGTCAGCATACACCCACAGAAGGTTATGCAAGTAGCAGAAGGAGTTTCTTCAGAGGAAGAGGAGGTAGAGATAGAGGAAGAGAAATCAGATGCTATAGATGTAATAAGCTTGGACATAAATCTTATGAATGTCCAGAGAATGTGGGAAAAAATTAGATAAATGTGATTGTTGCTCATAATGAATAAGAAGCAAAAAAAATGACAGAAGCAACAAAAGTGTGACAAGCATAAAATATACCAGAGAAAGGAGAATATTTGGTAGTTAACAAAGTTTTGTTAAAACCAACAAAGGAATTTGTTGAACCAGCACAGAGAAAAAAATTGTTTAGAAGCGTTTGCAAGGTTCAAGGAAAATGCTTTCAAATGGTAATTGATAGTGACAACACTGATAATTTGGTTTCTATGGAAGTGGTGGAACAGTTGAAATTGAAGACAAAGAAACATCCAACACCCTACAAGGTGTCATGGATTCAGAAAGGACATTAGCTATTAGTGAATGAACAGTGTGAAGTGGAATTCCAGTTGAGTAGCTACAAAGATAAAATTATGTGTGATGTAATGCCTATGGACGCATGTCACATATTGTTGGGTAGGCCTTGGCAGTATGATAGAAGAGCTACGCATGATGGGAAAAAGAACACGTACAATTTTTGTAAAGTTGGTATCAATCATACATTGTTTCCGATAGAAGAAGAAGATGCATCAAGAAGAAGAACTTATCCAAAATATTTGTTACTGAGTGGAAAAGAATACCTACAGCAGATTGAAGATGATGAGGTAAACTTTGCATTAATTTGCAAACCCAAGATAGTAATTAATTCCAGTAAAATTTCTGATTTACCAATTTAAATTCAAGAGATGCTGGAAAATTACTGTGATATCATTGTAGATGCTTTTCCAGATAAATTACCACATATAAGAAAAACTATCCATCATATAGATTTGATTCTAGGAGAAAATTTTCCAAATAAAGCAGCATACAGGATGACTCCCACAAAAAATGAAGAAATCAGGAAGAAGGTACAAGAACTTTTAGATAAAGAAATGATCAGAGAGAGTTTGAGTCCTTGTGCAGTGCCAACAATGTTGAGTCCAAAAAAATATGGAGGTTGGAGAATATGCACTGACTCAAGAGCAATCAACAAAATAAGATTCATGTATAGATTTCCTTTACCCAAAATAGAAGATTTGATGGATTTTTTAAGTGGGGCAAGGTATTTTACAAAAATAGATTTAAAGAGTGGTTATCATCAAATTAGGATAAGGGAAGGAGATGAATGGAAAACAAATTTTAAAACAAATGAAGGATTTTATGAATGGATGATAATGCCATTTGGATTATCAAATGCTCCTAGTACATTTATGAGGCTTATGAATGAAGTGTTGAAAAAATTTATTGGTAAATTTTTAATAGTATATATGATGATATATTAATTTACAACAAATCTAAAGAAGAACACATGAGACATATGAATTATGTCTTAAGGAAGCTGCACTACGAAAATTTGCTGGTAAATTTAAAAAAATGTTCATTCATGAAGGAAGAGTTGGTATACTTAGGCTTTGTTGTTTCTGCTGATGGATTGAAGATGAATCCAGAGAAGATAAAGGTAATCATAGAATGGCCTTCACCTAAGAGTGTTTTTGAGGTAAGAGGCTTCCATGGTCTTGCTAGTTTTTATAGAAAATTCACAAGGAATTTTACTAAGATCAATGCTCCTATTATTGAAACTATAAAGAAGGATAAACAACCATTTAAATGGACTGATGAAGAAAAAATAAAATTCAAGTTGTTGAAAAGAAACATAATAGAAAAACCCATCTTAGTTTTGCCTGATTTTAATAAACCTTTTCAAGTGAAATGTGATGTCAGTGGAGAAGATATTGGAGATGTCTTAAGTCAAGAAGATATACCTGTAGCTTATTTCAATGAAAAACTGAATGAGACGAGAAGGAAATATTCTTCTTACGACAAAGAATTTTATGTAGTTGTGCAGTCATTAAAGAAGTGGAGACATTACTTGATGTCTAAAGAGTTTGTTCTTTATTCAGATAATCATGCATTGCAGTATGAAGCAGCCAAAACTGAATCAGAAACATGCAAAATGGGTACAATATCTTTAAATTTTCAATTTTGTATTGAAACATATAATTGGCCAAGCAAACAAAGTAGCAGATGCCTTAAGTATAAAGAATATTTTAGTTCAAGAAATTCAAATTCATGTGTTGGGTTTTGATTTTCTTAAAGAATTGTATAAGATAGATTTGGTTTTAAAGATGCATTTGAAGCATGCAGTAATCCTGTTTTGTTGGACATAAGTAAGTGGCTGGATTTTTTCTTGCAAGAAGGTTTTCTATTTAAAAGAAATCAGTTGTGCATACCAAATTTTTCTATGAGATAAAATTTAATTAAGGAGAAAGATAGTGGTGGACTTGGTGGACATTTTGGTGTAGAAAAGACTTCTGAACAACTAAGTCATTTTTATTTTTTGCCAAAGATGAGAATTAGAGTGGAGAAGTATGTGCGAAATTGTAAAGTTTGTCAGTATGCAAAAGGAAGAATTCAAAACACAGGTTTGTATGTTGCATTACCTATTCCTGATAGACCTTGGGATATGGTAAGTATGGATTTTGTTTTGGGTTTACCAAAAACATAGAGAGGGAATGATGCAATTTATGTTGTAGTTGACAGATTTTCTAAAATGGCACATTTTATTACATTTATAAAACTAGTGATGCTACTCATTTTGCTAATTTGTTTTTCAAAGAGATTGCAAGGTTGCATGGGTTACCTAAAAGCATTGTCTCTGATAAGGACGCTAGATTCCTTGGTCATTTTTGGAGAACATTTTGGAAAATTCTTGGTACTAAAATAAGTTTCATCTCAGCTTATCACCCTTAGACTGATGGAAAAACTGAGGTGGTGAACAGAAGCTTGGGTAATATTTTGAGAAGTCTTGCAGGTGAACATCCTAAACAGTGGGATTAGATTTTGGCACAGGCTGAATATGCTTATAATGACTCTCCTAATAGGAGTATAGGGAAGAGTCCATTCCATATAGTTTATGGAATGCACCCAAGATGAGTGTATGGATTAAGGAATTTGGGAAAAACAGAGATGAGAATTGCTTATGGAGAAGAGTTTCTTTAGAAATTCGAGCAATACATGAACAGGTAAAACAACAGTTACAAGACAGCAACATTAAATACTAAAGCAGAGCAGATTTGAAGAGGAGGGAAGTAAATTTTGAGGTTGGATATTTGGTTCTAGCACACCTGAGGAAGGAAAGATTTCTAAAAAGGGCATATAACAAGTTGAAATTTAAAAAAATTGGGCCATGTAGAGTAGGGAGAAAATTTTATGCAAATGCATATGAAATTGAATTACCCCCTGACTTTGGAATATTTCTAATTTTCAATGTTGCTGATTTGTACAGGTATGAGGACAGAGACACAAATGATACAACTGAAAGTAAAGAAGAGATTGACTGGTTGAAACAGTTACCCACAGCAAAAATATTGCAGCCAGAGAATATTTTAGACAAAAGACTCTCTAAAAATACAAGAGGAAGAGAGTATTTTGAGTATTTGATCAAGTGGAAAGATCAACCAGTTGCAGAAGCTACTTGGATGACAGATACCATGCTACCGAAATTGGGAAGTTCTGTGGAAGAGCTCATGGACAGGAGCCCATGAAGAATTTTTTCCTCAGGAGTCTGATGCAGGAGCATGAGGCTAGAGGAAAAAAGAATTAATTTTATTACAAAAATACATAAAAAAAATTACAAGCGAAGGAGTGGGTTCCTTTAGCTGGTAATTATAGTTTTAGTAGATAAGATTTGATTAGTATTTAGGGGATTTGAGCTATTTTGAATCCAAGGTATTTAGTTTTAGTTGAGGATTTTTGGGAAAATATCATGTAATAGGATTTTTATCTAAGATTGGGCAAATCCAATTCAAAAGAGTCAGATTGAAAGGATTGTGTGAACATTATATATTTGTAAGTTGCAATGTAATCGAGGAGAGAAGGATTTGATAGAATTAAAAATGGGATAGAATAAAATTCGATTTTCCTATATAGATTTGCGTAATTGCCAAATTATGAAGGATTTATCTCTCATACGAAATACATTTGAATTTTTAATTTCAGATCGATTTTGTTTAAACGATTTTTTGTGTGCAACTTCATTCAAATTCTACGTTCACTGTGGAACAAAAACGGTTGTTTGTATTGTTTAATTAAATAGATATCAGTTGTTGATGCAAATAACCATAGTTTCTTTGAAATAAGATCAATCTGGTGGAGCTAAGGATAGAGATCGCTGTAATGTTTATTAATACAAGTGAAAATCACAACCATACGATGTCAATCCAATGGAAATCACAATATAAGTTGCACAATGTTTAACCATTAAAATGGACCCGACAATTTTATAAATCGGATTTAATGAATTAAATTGACTGTCTAGTATTTAATTGATCTAAAAAACCCATACGGTTACATCGTTGATCCAATGGATATCACATTTTAACTTTTGCAGAGTTTAGTGTAAATTATGGATGTGTTGAATTATAGAGGTAAGTTTTAATGTGGTTTGTGTCTGTCAAGAAGTCAAACCCATATGAAAATGTGATATAATTTTATAGAAGAGATTTAAAAAGGTTTGAAGTCCTAATGGAAAGGAAATGTGATTATTAGTTAATTTGTATTTCCATCATTTACCTGAAGGCTATGAATTGGGTTTAATGCAATTTTAAAATTTTGTAACAAATTTTTAAGGCATTTTCAATTTGTTGTTTTAAATTTGGAGGTTGATGACTCATATAGAAAAGGAATTAGAAGAAGTTCCACCAGAACTTGAAGATGTAGTCTCAAGATTTGAAAGTTTATCTTTGATTCCTACATCTAGACCACTAGATTCGCAATATTTTCGGCCATATCATTTGTGGAAGTTAGATTTATTTCAGGCTCCCGAATTTCACCTCAAAGAGGTGACCGTGGGAAAATCATCATAACTATCTCTCTGAGCATCGGATTGGAATTATGTAAAAAGTAGCTGCAAGTAGACAGATTGAAGTTTCATTGTATCAATTTCAGAGTCGAAGGAGGAAACAGTGACACGTGCCACATCGTACAAGTTCGCTCTACTGAGCTAGTCCATAATTAAGTCATTGTGGGAGATTGGGTATAAATTTTCTTTGAAGAATCCAAATCAGGTCAGACCTATGGAATTTGAAAGAAGCTTTAGATGGCTACTACAGGGCCAAATTTTAGATATTAAAGACTCTAAATCATAGATATAATTCAGTTTCAATCTCGAGCTCCTCAAAAGTAAGAAAAAGGTGTGTATTTGTTTTTCGAATTGCGTAAGTCTTATGTGAAAACTCAGTTTGAATTGATTCCAAGGGAATATTGTAGCATAGATATCAGTATTGGGTTCTAAAATGAAACCTAATAAGAATTAAACACCCATTAAGCTTTCAGAAGTCTCTAATATGAGTCATGAAGATGAAGAAATGCAACATGAGATATCAAAATTACAAGAGTAAGTGTACCAAATTTTTCTCTCGCAAAGAGAAACAAAAAATAATATGGATGGAATGGAACTTGTCATGGAAGATAAGATGTATGCCATGGAAGCTAAGATGGATGACATGGAAGCTAGAATTGATCAAAAAATGAAAGACAACATGGAAAAAATGAAGAATCATTTAAAAGTAGACATGGAAGGTTTGAAAAAGTTGATACAAGAAATGTTTCCTAATGGAAAAAAGATAGTAGAGGAAACTGATGATGAGAAAAAAAAAATGTTAATCATGATTTCATAAACTCTAATGTTGGATGGAAGAACCACCATATTCCAATTATGGATATGAGGAAGTTTGATGGCAAGCATCCTGTAACATGGATACTACAGATGGAGCAATATTTTGGTATCAATGATGTGCAAAAAACACAAAAGGTATGCATTGCAACTTTACATTTAGAAAAAAATACATTTTTATGGTATCGATGGATTTTCTCTCGTAAAAAAATTGTCACTTGGTCAATTTTTATGGAGGAAATGATATCACATTATGAGGATACAAAAAGAAACACCTTCTTTATCCAATTGATAAATCTCAAAGAAAAGGGTTCAGTGGCGGAGCACATTGAGGACTTCCAAAAATTGAATATAAGGGTAACTGATATTCCAGAGGAACACATGATTATTGTCTTCATAGGGACTTTAAAGGACAACATACAACATGAAGTTTGCATTTGGGAACTTGATTCATTGGAAAAGGAATTTAGGTTGGGAAGAAAAATTGAACATAAATTTATGGCGACAAGGAAGCTTACCACTCAGATATATGAATATGGAAGTGTTGCTACTCCTAGACTTCCACAACCTATAAGGTTGACACCACAACAATTGGAAGAAAAAAGAGAAAAAGTGTTTTGCTATAGTTGTGACATAAAATACACTAAAGGTGATAAGTGTGCTGAGAAGAAATTATTTTACATAGATTGTGAAGAGGAAGAAGAAAATGAACAAGAATATTGAAAAGAAGAGGATATACAATAGGAAACAACCCTAGAAGAGGAAGAAATGAGTTTAACCATATCATGTAATTCATTGGCAGGAATTACCACTCCTCAAACTCTCAAGATAGAAGGACATATCAAGAAGAAAAAGGTAATAGTGTTGATTGATTCGGGTAGTACCCATAATTTTATTCATTGTAAGGTAGCCAAGGAATTGAATTTTTTCCTATACACAACACTAGAATGTCAAGCGATGGTTGCAAATGGAGGAACTATAAATTTATTTGAAAAATTCCATAATATCAAGCTAACCATGGGGGAATATGTACTGAATAGTCCAATTCTTTCCATTCCAATGGGAGGCATTGATGTTGTACTAAGAGTACAATTGTTACAATATTTGGGGATGATAGCTTCTAATTTTCAAGAAATTTTCTTGATTTTTTTTTCAAAAGGAAAGGAAGTCTAATTACGGGGTATCATAGGGAATCTAGGAAAGGAAATAATCTATAATGTCATGAAAAATCTTCTGAAGAAATAACAACGAGGCGTAATTGCAAAATTATGCTCACTAGAAATTCCAACATCAAAAACATCTATTTCTGCAGATCTCCAAAAAGCCTTGGACCATCATTCTAAGGTGTTTAAAACTCCCAAAGGACTCCCACCTATTCGTGATCATGATCATGCTATTCATTGGATTCCAGGAAGTGTTCCTCCAAACATCAGGCCTTATAGATATCCTTAGGACCAAAAAAGCGAAAATGAACGTATGATTACAAAAATGTTAGAGGCTGGTATAATTCAACCTATTCAAAGTTCTTTCTCTGCTCTAGTAGTATTGGTGCACAAGAAGGATGGATCATGGCACATGTGTCCAGATTATAGGGAGCTCAATAAGCTCACTATTAATGATAAATTTTCCCATTCCTTTAATTGATTAATTATTGGATGAATTATATGGAGCAATTTATTTTACCAAGGTGCATATTCGTTCAGGATATCATCAAATTAGAATGAAGACTAAAGATATTCTAAAAATAGCATTTCAAACTCATGAGGGTCATTATGAATTTTTTGTCATGCCTTTTGGCCTTACCAATGCACCTTCTACATTTCAAGGTTTGATGAATTCCATTTTCAAACCATTCCGTAGAAAATTTGTGCTATTATTTTTTTATGATATACTAATCTACAACAGGTCTTGGAAGGATCATATTCAACATGTTGACAGGGTGCTCAAACTATTGTAGGAGAAACAATTATATGAAAATACATCCAAATTTTCCTTTGGAGTACAAGAGGTGGAATATCTGGGTTATATTGTATCTCACGAGGGTGTTAAGGTAGACCCTAACAAAATTAAAGCCATTAAGGAATGGAAATTCCCCACAACCATAAAGAAGTTGCGATGATTTCTTGGGTTAATAGGGTATTATTGCAATTTTGTTAAGAATTATGGGAGAATATCAACACCTCTAACAACATTATTGAAGAAATATGCGTTTTCATGGACTCCTAAAGCAACTAATGCCTTTCAACATATTAAAGAGGCAATGTGCCTAGTACCGGTCTTATCTACGCTAGATTTCACAAAAACCTTTATTATGGAATGTTATACCTCAGGAAATGGAATTGGTGTTGTTTTAATGCAAGAACGAAGACCCATTTCTTTTGAAAGTCATCCAATCAAAGGAAAGTATTTATAGAAATCTATTTATGACAAGGAAATGTTAGCAATACTACATGCCCTAAAGAAATGGTGACCTTACCTAATGGGAAGACACTAAAAGGTAAAAAATAATCATGATAGTCTTAAAAACTTTTGGAAGAAAGACTATCTTCAAAAGAGCAGCAAAAATGGGTCATAAAGATGTTGGGATATGACTTTCAAATAATCTACAAAAAAGGGAAGCTAAATGTTGTTGCAGATGCACTCTCAAGAAAGAATGAAGAGGTGGAAGCATTGCTTTGTGGTATCTCTATTATCCAACCAGATTGGATAACCAAAGCAAGGGATGAATGGAAGAAGGATGAAGAAGTGTGGAAACTCATTCAAAAGTTACAGCAAGATCCTAGTACATCTGATACATTTACTGGAAAAATGATTCCTTTTGGTAAAAATATCACTTATATCTTTGTAAGAGTTCCCAACTAAAACAAAAATATTATTTTGGAATTGTACACTTCTCCTTTAGGAGGACACTCAGTATTTAAAAAAAATTCATGCAGGGTAAAGAAAGATTTTTTTTGGGATGGCCTTAAATATGATATTCAAAATTTTGTAGCAGAATGTTTGGTTTTCCAACAAAATAAAGTTGAGACAATTAAGACCCCGAGTCTTGTACAACATTTATTAATTCCAAGTCAATGTTGGGAGGAGTTTTCAATGGATTTTATCACAAGTTTACCCAAGTCCGAAGGAAACAGTGTCATCATGGTGGTAGTTGATAGAATTACCAAGTATGCACACTTTTGTGCATTATCTCATCCATTTAAAGCAAGAACAGTTGCTACTACATTTATGGACACACTTCAAAAGCTACATGGAAACCCAAAGATTACTGTGAGTGACAGAGATCCCATTTTTACTGGAAATTTTTGGACGGAGTTATTCTCTTGTTTAGGTACTCAGCTAGCTCATAGCTCATCTTATCATCCTCAATCCGATGGTCAAACTGAGATAGTGAATAAATTTCTGGAAGGATATCTTCATTGCTTTGTATCTGATAAACAAACAAAATGGGTCAAGTGGTTACCTCTCGCTGAATGGTGGTATAACACTTCCTTCCATACTGCAGGAAAAATGACTCCATTTATGGCACTTTATGGATATCATCCACCGTCCATCACATAATATTTAAGAGAAAATTCTAAGGTTCAAGTAGTGGAAGATCACATCGAGCATCAACAGGAAGTTCTTCAACTCTTAAAGGATAACCTAAATTTGGAACAAAATCGAATGAAACAACAAGCAGATCAACATTGTAGTGAGAGAAGTTTTGATGTAGGAGACTGGGTATTTTTACAGCTACAACCATACCAAAAAAATGTCCCTCAAGCAAGCTAATAAGGATAATAAATTATCACCAAAGTACTATGGTCCTTACAAGGTGTCGCAAAAGATTGGTACTATAGCATACAAATTGGAGCTTCCTGCTTCATCATGAGTGCATCCAGTTTTCCATGTTTCATGCTTAAAGAAGGTTATAGGTGAAAACATTCTAGTTCAAAAAATATTTCCAGAGCTTGATGAGGAAGGAAAAATAATATTGGAACTTGAAGTGGCCACAGAAAAAATAACTTGACAACTACTAAATAGATCAATTTTAGAGTATCTCATCAAGTAGAAGAACTTACCCACTGAAGATTCTACATGGGAGAATGAGAATTTTATCCAGAAGCGCCCATATATACTCAAGCATTGAGGAAAACACCTTTTTGAAGGAGAGGGGCATGTTAGGTCCCTATATTACTATTTTAGTCCCTTATTGTTATTAGTTAGCCCCCTTATTGTTATTGTTGTACCCCTGTACTCCCAATATTTTTATTATTGTGCCCTTACATTATTATTGTTAGGTTAGCTAGGATTATATTGTGGCCCCATGGACTCCTATATATAGAAGGAGGGTTTGGTCATTTGTAGCATCCAAGAATTGTTCATTTATGTAATGTATTAGAGGTTGCCCCTCGAAGTGGCTGATTTCTAAGGTGTTGATCTCTCTTTTCTTCTATTTTTGGAGTTTCTTTCATAACACTCCCCCTGACTGATGGTTGTTTTGAGTTTTTTTTGTTATTATTTCCATTTATTTTTTTGCATATTTTCCATTTCTCTCGTTCTTGACCTGTCTTTGCTTGCTCCTCCTATTTTTTGGGACAATTCCTGGAAAATTTCCATAGGCATGACATATTTTTCACTTAAATGGTAGCTAATCATAATCTACTTCTTTAATGTTTGTCCAATCTTCCATTACTATATTTATGGTTGCGGGAAGGCCTTTCTCCAAGTCAACTCCAACAAAGATTCGAGTGCATGAGAAGAGATCCTCCCATGGTTCTACAAAATCAATGTATTTACCCAAATAGTTCCCAATACCTCCGATGGTTTTATCATTCTAGTAGAACAAATGAAGCAAAGGAAGCTTGACCCAAAATGGAACTAAGGTAGACACATTGCATTCTAGGTTAAAATTTGGGCTCCATCTATCCAAGTATAGACCTTGGGAATGAATAAAATATAAGTCACCGTGGAAAATCAAATCCCAATCTACTTTTTTTTCAAACAAAAAAGTATATTGTTGGAAACCAGGACAATACTTATAGGGTGGTGAATCATTATTGTAGGAATTTTACTAATTTAAAAACTTTCTTTCACTTTGTGCAAGAACAGTAGGACACCATTAAGTACTTTAGTAATTAATTGAAATAAGCATGACAAGAAACAATATCAACAACCACAATGGAGCACACAAATAACAAAAAGGTATTCAAAACTTATCTTTAATTTCTTCACAAGGAAATCTACAACTTGTTGTTACAATTCTCTGGCTACAACCAATAGGAAGCTTCAACTCGGTGATTTACCAGCTACAATTGAAAGTAACTACAACTCAAAATATTTACCAACAGCTACTCGAAGGAGCACCAACACCCAATATGCAAGATACAACTTGCTTGACACTCACTAATTCATCTTTCATATATATTCATACTAGAACCATGACTGCCAACTCTGCCTTCAAAATAAAATAATTTCCTCCTCAAGCACCAACATCTTCAGCGATCACAAGTTTTTTAGAACACCATAACTTCACCTCACACACAATTCTGCCCAAAGACTATTGTATATCCAGTTTTCTCAAGCCTTCTTATAAAGAATTTGGCTTGATATTTTTGGCCTATTTTATTTTCTTGTATTGTTGCATGAATCCTTAATATTTTCCTCTTTCCTATTTATTTCAATCCTTTGAATGTGTTCACAAAGTTCTTAGACCTTAACCATCCTTTTCTGAAATTTAGGCCAAGCTTTTCTACTTAATTTAGAAATTCTGGCCTTTTAACAAGTTTTAGTGATTCTTTTATATTTTTATCTGTAGTTTATTTTGGCTTAACTACTAAGACTCCCACTAAAATTTTACTTGTTTCTGACTCGTTCCACCAAAGCTTGCGAGAATTTTATATGCTACTAGAATTAGCTGCCAACTCATCTATAATGTGCCTAAGAACTTTTCTAAAGGCCTAAAGGCCTACTGCCAAACTATGTTGGAAGTTCTATTGCCACGACCCATTTTTATTTTATTCAAGAACACACTCCCAAATCCACAAAATATGGCCTTCAATACCTTTTATGCTAGCACATGTTTTCTTTCCACATCGTAGAACCTGACACGATGATCTCTGCTTAAGCTTTCCAGTTCTTGGCCTGCTTTATGACCTTCGCAAGATTAATTCCTTCATCAATATGTCATGGTCCTCATTCTTTGTTACATGTGCCTTCATGTTGGCCCTATGCCTGTAGCTTCCAAGTGCTAGAACTTTTTCATGCCTCTTAAAATCCTTTGGGCTCCTCTTTGTGGGTATAGTTTTCTCGTGGGGTCTTCTAACTGCTACTAGGAGCCAATAACATCACAGACGTGTTGAGTTAGCTGCCACATTTTCCCAATGCCTAGTTAGCCCATGACTTCCATTTGTGCTTCATTTTAACCTTCTAGGCTCAGAACAACACATTAACATTATGCTGACATCACCTGTACCAAGTTTCAACCTTTGATTGTTCCACATGTCAATAAAAATTTCCTCTTTAGGTGCCCAAAAACACCAAATATTCCTGCCATGTCTCACTCTCCCATTCGGTGTGTTGACATCTTCATGGGGGGGTCTTATGACCTGGTTTTTCACTGATTTTCCTCTCTAAAATTTTCAAGGGGTTCACAACCAATTTTTTGTTGTGCTACTTCAACATTCCTCTAGGCCAACCCTCCTTTGATTTCTGCTTTGAAATATCTCTGGAAAAACCTGAGCGGGGTATGTTTTTAGGATGGGAGCCTCCCACTCGAATTTTTTCCAATGACCATTTCCTTATGCTTTGTTTTGTCTCCTAGTGTGTTCTAACGACTGTATCCCAAAACTTCTACTGCATGTGCACTAAAATATTCTGGGCATATATCGTTGGTATTCCTTTGTCGGGCGAGGGTGTAGGTGGGCTCCACCTATGGCCAAAGGAAAAGGCTTTCGTTGCATTGTTTTCATGCCAATTCAGCTCCTTTCTTTTTTGTCCACTCCGCCACCATTGTCGTTTGGCCTAGCTACTTTTGCAACCTTAGCTATGTGCCAAAATGGTCTCTGACCACCTCTAACTCTACAATTTTTTGACTTTAGCGCTATAAAAATTTAACTGGCTCTATCTCTCAAACCAAGAGGCCTTTTTTTACAATTTTTCATATCACTAGAAATTGTTTTTCAAGCTCTTTACATCCAAGTGAGTTTCATATACATTTGAGATGATCTGATACTCCGTATTTGGTTCCAAAGTATTTGTATAATTATCATCCATGATATGCCTTGATTTTTATTCTTATGCTTAGAACCTAATATCCTGAGTTCCTATTTTCCTTCAGTTGACACTTTTTCCATGTGTTTCCATCAACGACAAAATATTTCCAACATATATAACCCCTTACCACAAAATAAGGTGGAGAGCTTACCCTTGATTAAAAATTTACATTTCTTCTCAACCAATTACTTCATAGTTTTGGGAGATGGCCATAAACCCATGAACTATTTGATTACACCTCAGTATGCTAGTTATAGGGCTCAAAACTAAGATTGAGGAGAAAATATCTCCACTGTTGGTATTTATTCAATCCTCTTTACAAATTTGGATGATGAAGCCTTTTGAAAAACCTGGCCATTGGAAACCAAGTCATTGAAGGAAAATTTTTCCAGATCCAAGTGGAAGGGGGAGGTTCAATTTCCCATGGGAACCTAATGTCCAAAAAATTGAATTGAAAGTGAATAAATAGAGATGGGGAGGTGAATCATGGGTTGAAAAAAGGTTAGAAAGAAAATAAAAAAGTAGAGAGTGGGGAAGGGAGGTCACAAAAACATGTAGAAGTAGACCGAGGGCTGAGTGGGATTCCTGTGGGCACAAAGAATGTTCTCCAATTGCGAAGCTTACTAAAAATGTATTGTGCTATTTATAGTAAGATATAACAATGCATTGGCTATAAGACAGTCTTGAGAATCTTTCTATGCGAGGAAGCCTTGCGAAAGAAAGGATTGCTTGAGGCGTTGGGGAGGAAAATAAGGGGATTCCTAAACTCAGAAGGTGTGTTACTACAATGAAGGGGAGAATTTAGTGAATTATTTTTCAAATATTCATATATGTACTCATTGGGATCATGAATGCATTTGGTGTGTCCAAGAAAACAATGAGCTTAACTTGACACCTGTGGAAGCCTTGTAGAGTAATGGGAAACCATGTAGGATTGTGTTATAATTCCAGGACGTCTAGAAGTAGCTAGAATATGAAAAATGAATGACATTACTTGAAGTGGAAATTAAGGACATGGAAAATGTTGGTGATATGAAAGTGGCATATCCATTCTTCTCGATAGAATGTTTCTACAAATAGTAGAACATGATGGAATTTCTTAATGGGGGATAGGATTGTGACACTCCTTTCCTTACACAAGAATTTATAATGTAGTTAAGAACATACAATGTTGGGCTGTCAACATTGATGCTTTTATGTCAAAATATATTATGTGATGTAATTTTTATTTTTATTAATGAAAATTTTAGAGCTTAAAAAACAAGATGACCAATTTTATGTTATAAAGAGAAGAGATTGCACCTGGCCTCCTCGCAGGTTGGCCATGGGTTTTTAGCTTGATGAAGATCTTGTGCTCCAGTCAAGCGATTTATCATGTCTGCACCCAATCTCATACCCTTCGTTACACTAAAATTTGTCACCATGACATTTAGCTGTTCATATGGGTCTATCAACACCTATATCATGCTCCCTTAGAAGTATAAAACCCTAAAGTTCCTAAACCAAGTCCTGAATTTGGAGAAAATCTCATAAAAATCATAAAAATACTAACTCCACACTTTTCCTAGCCATTACCTACGGTACCACACCTTTTTTAAAAGAAAATTGTGGTACCTACCGCACATTTTGTGTGTTAAAACTGCGGACCCCTGTAAAAGGTAAAATGAGCGAAAAAGTAAATTCTAGAAGCCCAACTGGTCAAATATTCTCCCAAATGGAAGCTTCTAGAAGGCATTATCTGGTCGAAGCTTCACTCCCTCCATTCATGAACATTCATCCCTTCATTAAAGGAGCCTATCCCTTGGTATTGGGAGCTTAATCCCTTGATAAGGGGACTATATCCCTTCCATTTTGGAGTTGTAACCACTTTCCTTCTCCTATAAATTGAAGTTTTGGTTCAGTCTCAAGGGTACTTACTGAGATTGAATATTGTACATGCTGATATATGTCAAACTTCTCCATCCATTTTTTATACACTTAGTACTTGATTTGTACTTAGTAGCTACGATAGAGAAGGGAATTGCTAAAGAAAATACTCTTTTCTTACTAAGAGAACGATTACATACTCATAGTTAGGCTGGTTCAAAGAGTGGAAGGGCTTGTCAGACCGAAGGAAAATGCTTGTTCCAGACCCTGGAAGGATTTTTATGACATCAAGGCGAATGCGGTTGTAAGAATCCTTCTTTATTTTAAAGATAATACAATTGGATCTTGTTTTCTCAATAAGTTGTTTGTGTATTTACTTGAATGAATTATTTCTTAAATTCCTTGATAATTAAGATAGATTTGAGATTTGTGAATTAGTATATGTTGCAGGTGCTTTTGATTCTTTTCCATGTATTTGCTTGCATGTCTTTACAGGTGACTTCTGGGAGTGATGGGAAAGAAGAATTAAAATAGCATTGGATCACAGGTAGGTCCTTTCTTCATCATAGTAAATTCTAAATTACATATAATCTAGAGAAAGTAGTTTTCATTTGTCCTGTTTTTTTGTAGCTATCCTTGTGATACTAGGGAGATATTTCTTGTCCGCAAGAATGATTTATCTGCCTAACACCCTTGCACACAATCACAGCTGAACAAATGTGATAAGTGATATTCCTCAAAATATCGTTAGATCAAAAAAAATAAAATTGACTATAACATATGTTGAATACAAAATCATATAAGGGAAGTAACATGAATTTTCATTGATCATAAAAATAATATAAATTTATACCTTCTCCTCAAGCTTGTAGGATGGTCTCCTCTCCCAATACCGAAGAGATCTCACCCTATAGTTTGGATACTTCCCCCCCACCCTTTCCTATTGGTGATATTATATAGGCTCATTCCATCATTTGGGAGAATGTATATAGACACCTTAGGGCTTGAGAAGTTAGGAAAATTATACAGTGATGGACGACTTACCAACTCGTACACAAGTAGGTCAAGTTGATCTCCTTGGGAATGGGAAACTATATAAACCTTTTTCAAAATTATGAGATTTTACTCAATTATCTCAATTATGAAATAATTATTATCTCATAATTATAATATTTTGGCAAAATAATTATGACAAATTTCTCAATTATGTAATTTCACCCTTTTATCATGGGATAAATATCACATGAGTAAAATAAAAGGTGAAAATTGGTCAATTTTAGCCAAAAAAGTGAGGTAACTTGATATTGGGTTTCTCTCACTATAATGGAGTGGAAAATAGGGTTATAACAACAACCTAGGCCAAAATAAAGGGAAAACAAGTGGGTCAAAGAAAAAGGAGAATCGGGGTACTTCTAAGAAGCGGAAGAAGAATTAGAAATGGGGAAAGGATAAGAAGACAAAAAACATAACACACTAGTGAGAATATCTTAGAAACCACTTCAACCACTATAATACTAATGGTAATACAAAGGATAAATCTTGGAAGTTGCATCAAGAGCTTAACCTAAAGAAAAAAGTGCAAGATGTAAAGATGAAGAACCTCATGGCCACTAATTCAATCAACTAGGTTGAAAGTAGCTTAGATGTGAATGATAAGATAATTTTTCAATCAATTTTGGACAAGGTGAGTATGAGTAGCCTTAAATAGCATGAAGAGAATAAAAATACCAAAATATTCTGCATATATATAAAGGTGAAGAAGACAAATATTAATTCTTTGTTAAACTTAGGAGCATAGGAAAATTTCATTTCAACAGGGTTCTTCAAAAAATTAGCATTATAAGTTCATGATCATCCAAGCCCATATCCATTTGGATTGGTAAAAATTATCTAAAAGTATAGGTAACCAAATAGTGAAAAATCATATTTTCTATCAATGTTGATTTTATTTATGAAGTAGAACTATATCTAGTTTCTCTTGATGCATGTGGAGTGGTGTTTGTAATACCCTATATGTAAATGCATAATTCAATATTCTTGTATAGAGACAACTAGTACTTCCTCATTAAGAATGTGAAATCATTCACCTTCAATTCACATAAGGGGAAGTTCAAAATTTCGATGGTAAGTGCTAACCAATCCAAGAAACTAATCAGTTCTATTAAGAAGTATGATTTACTATTTTAAAGAGAAATATTGTCTATAGAAGAGTTAGTGAGAGAAAATTCATCCATGGAGGGGTGTATTAAGGAATAGAAACAAGAACTATAAGAGTTTCTATAGGCATACAAAAATGTGTTTCATGACCTTAAAAGCCTATTTCCCAAGATGGAAATGGAGCATGAGATTTGGCCATTTCCAGACTCCCCATTGTCAAATATTGGGTTATATAGTAATTTTTTTTATAGAAGAAATTGAGGTGAAGAATAAATTCTAGAACCTACCAAAACATGGTCTCCTTTGACCAAATACATTTCCATGTGGGTCACACATCATCATTGTGCCAATGAAGGTTGTGACTTGGAAGATGTGTATCAATTACAGGGAATTAAAAAATATCGTGCTCAAGAATAGGTACCCTCTTCTAAATATGATGATATGTTGGATTAGTTTCAACAAGAACAATATTTCGTCAAGTTGACTTATTGTCTGGATATCACTAGGTTTCAGTTACAGAAGAGGATACCTAGAAGACCACCTTAAAAATCACTCAAGGTTTATATGGGTGGTTAGTAATGTTTTTGGCCTATGAAATGCACCAACTATGTTTATGAGGTTAATGAATTATGTACAATTTCCTTTTTTAGTTTCATTTGCTATTATCTATTTGGATGATATACTAGTATACAATCATACCTAGGAGGAACAATTATCACGTCGTTGTAGGTGTTAGAGAAATTAAAGAAGTATTAGTGGCTGGAAAATATCGAGTGTGAGTTTTAACCATAGTATTTGGTTTATCTAGGGCTTTTGATAAGTGGAGATGAGTTGAAGATAGATCTTTCTAAGATGGATGCCATCATGAAGTGGCCAGTTCCTACTTTTTGTGAGGCCAGTAATTTTTTTGGAGTGACATAATACTTGTGTTAATTCATAGTCTCATTTTCAGTAGTAGTATAACTACTCAATTCCATAAAAATCAGTGTCAAGAGTTTTCAATGGAGAAAGAATTAGTAAAGGGCCTTTGAGGGGTTAAAGAAGAATATCAAACAAGCATCAATTATGGCAGTAAAAAGTTTGAAAAATCCCTTTGAAGTGGAGATATTCACAAGTCGATATGTTATGGGAGTGGTCTTCACGTAGGGAAGAAGGCATGTATGTTGCCATTTAGAAGTATTTCATGGGGAAGTTTTTAACTACCCTACCTATGTAAAGGAACTATATTCACTGGTTCAAGATGTGAAGAAGTGGAAATACTATTTGATGGGAAACGATAAAGTAATCCACAAATATCACTAATGAATATAATATGTACAGACTTAGATTAAGCAACAATACACCAAGCATTACAAGTGGATTAAGTTTCTACAATAGTTTAATTTAATAATAAAGTACACAAAGGGAATAACAAAAAAATTGGCTGTCCTGCTTTCAAGGCTGCCCACATCAAAGATCACAACTTTTGGAACTCTTATGCACATGGAGAAATTCACCCAATATGAATATAGAGAGGGATATTTAGAGGATGAGGACTTCAAGGAGGTGTTTCAATAGTTGTATAGAAAAAATCATGTGCACGATGGTTACGAAAAAGTTGACTACCATCTCTAGGATGGGTTACTCTATATTCTAGATAAGTCATGTGTTCCTAAAAGTGAATGAATGTAGATAATTGCGGAGGCTCAAACCTCCAAGGTTGTAGGGAATTTGGCGTAGGGAAGATATTGGCCTACTTGCAGAGCTATTTGTATTAGCCCAAGATGAAATAACATGTGGCTACATTCATAAGAGGATGCATGCTATGTTGTCCTAGAAAGCCTAATAACAAGAAACAAGGTCTATACAATCTCTTCCTTGTACCCATTCATCCTTAGGAAAGAATTTCCATGGAATTTGTGGGATGTTTACTAACAAATGAGAAGGGACATGACTACTTGTTCATGGTAGTTGAAAACTTTGGAAAGATTTGTGTTCTAATTCCATATAAAAATACCATCAATGAGAAATAAGCAATGAACTTGTTATTTGGACATTTCTCAGTGCACTTTGGGATACCAAGGAGTATCCTTTTAGTTAGGGACACAATATTTCTCAATGCATTTTGGACTACATTGTGGGAGAATATGGATTCAAATTTGAATATTTTTAGAAAATTCCATCCATAGATAGATGGGCAAACATAATTAGTTAACATGACATTGGTGTATATTTTGAGGGGCTACAATAAGAAGCATCTCGATACATGTGACAAAAGAATGGTATATATACAACACTCTTATAATAGAGTAGTCCACGCTTCTACTTGTGAGTCCCCATTTGAAACTTGTTTTAGATATTTTCCACCTTCACCTTTGGATGTTCCATATGAGAAACAAGGAAGAGTGACGAAGGATCTCACAAGCGATTCCTTAAGGGTATAAAAATTTATTGATAATATTAGGGAGATCCATACATAGGTATAGGAGACACTATAGAAGTCACATGAAAAATATAATGCTTGACATGATTAGCACAAAATGAAAGTCCTTTAAGGTGGGAGATACAATATGGTTATAGTTGAACAAGGAGCAACTACAGGGTCCTCATAAGAAAATCAAGGCTTTATAATATGGTCACTGTGAGACACTAGAAAATATGGGAGATAACACCTATATACTAAACATAACCCCATAGATACACATTTACTTAGTGATGAAATATGAAACTCAATGAGCCTTCCATGCTATAACATGAAGAGGAATAGGCCCTACCTTTTGTAGAGGATTTGGCACCATATGCTCAGGAAACTTGGCAGAGGATACATTTTTGTAGAAGAGTTACAAAACTACAAGACAAGGGAAACATGACCTTTGATAGATTAGGTTGAAATAACAACTTCCTAGTAAGGATAATGGTACACCTGAGAGAAGGTGGAGGAGAAATTTCGTCACCATATACATAAGTATAATATTTTGGAGATTGAAAGCATCCCAAATTGGGGAGTTTTGTTCTAGATTGTATAATTATATTATTTTTCATCCATCTTGATGGTTTAAAGAGGAAAAAGTGGAGGAATCAACTCCCAAGATTATTTTCATTAGTGATACCCAGTTTCGAAAATTGTGGTTTGAAACATTCCGAGAGTAGTTTGAGGCATCAAATGGTGTTTTTTGTGGGGTAAAGCTCTTTCACTTAATCATGTCACTTTTTTGGTATTATGCGCATATAAGCCTTTCTAGTAATGTAAGAATTGTCTCAATCAGAATCTGTATGAAAAATTTATTCCACTCAGAAGTTGACCTTCCTTTTGACCACCATCATTCAAGAGGATGTCGTGCAAACCCCCATTATTCATGGAAAAGGGCATAGCCACATTATCATGACGAAGAAGAGTCTAGAAGTGTTAATAGTGTAACTCTAGTTATGAGTTGAAGGAGACAAGCATAATAGTTAGAGGGATATCACACTATGTTACAACCATACCACTAGGAGGAAAATGGGTTCCATTATATTCAATTGCATTTTGTTCCATAGATGATAAAAGTAGTGAAGAGTGGATAGGGAGAGAGAGAGAAAAAAATAGGATTTGTGAAATGTATAAGTATCCCAGAGGCCACATACCTAATTTCTTTGTACTTGCATCCATTTTCCATTTAGATAAAGGGAGTAGAGCACCCTCACCTTCTAGCTGAGTTTTCTCTAAAAAATATAACTTAATAAATATAGAAGTCTAAAGAAAAATAATTCCCAGTATAGATTTCGGATTTTAAGGTATAATTTTATCAAATTTGTTGTGTTGAACTGTCCAATGGAATATCCATGGCAATTTACGGATCAATTTCGGCATCACTTATACTGATCCTTAACCCTTAAATTGAATCACAAACACTATTAAACTCAAAAATTTGAGAAATACATAATGTATTCACACCATTAAAAAAAAAAAACAAAAAATAAATAGGAGAAAAACCATTAACATAGGGTAACAGCACTAATTACTCGTTATGGAAGGAACCATTTTACAAGTTATGCTTATTACAACACAAGTAATCCAATATCGATTATATTTCAACACAATGATACTCATGCGTATGTGTGTTTGTGGTTTCACATGAGGATTCATAGGGGAGTATGCTAACTACCCCTTTATTATATCATTTTCTCTAATTACATAGTGGGTAAATTCCATAATTATGGCCCTATTACAACGATTTTCCCCATTCTTCCATTCTTAGGTACCAAATATTATTGTTCCTATGTAGATTACAGACCCACTTAGGTACCTATGAGGTACATTACAAACTTGTAGAAAAAATTGGGGTAGTTTTAATTTTTTTTATATGTATAAAAG
The DNA here is from genome assembly GCA_034641835.2 of Pinus albicaulis. Taxonomy (NCBI): domain Eukaryota; kingdom Viridiplantae; phylum Streptophyta; class Pinopsida; order Pinales; family Pinaceae; genus Pinus; species Pinus albicaulis. The sequence continues at coordinate 504,918,246 of CM076576.1, read as the reverse complement.
TAAACTTTGATGGAAGGGAATTGCATTTTCATTTATTTGAATTAAGATCTTGAGTAGACCTAGGTATTAATATTATAGAAAATTTGATAGGTCAAAATCCAAAAAGAATAAGTCATGTACATGCTCATAACTTAATTATGATTTTAATGTAATTTGGGTGGATTTAACGAATATATTTTATCTTAAAAAATTGCATAATCATATATTAAAAAAAACATTATTAATGTGTATATAATCACTTAAACCATTCTTGGTGGTTAATTCAATTGGTTGAGGTCCCGTTGCTAAAACACTTCACCATTAAAAAGTTATGGGGTCAATTCTCCTTGATGCCTTCAAAGTTAGGCTATGTTTTTCTTGGTTAACAGGATTTGAATAATATAAATTTTAATATTAAACTAAAAATACTATATTAAATAAAAAAATAAAAAAGTGCAATTTGAAATTGTGTATGGTGAATAAATTAACAAAGATTTTTGAAATTTTGTTATATTCTTCCTGGTAGGCAATCTAAGTAATATAAATTTTAATATTATACTCAATATACAACATTAAATAATAGATTACTATCGAAAGTTATCTATTATAAAAATTCTACACTCTTTAATTAAAAATAAAAAAGTGTAATTTGAAATTGTGTATGGTGAATAAAGGATTTTTGAAATTTTGTTCTACACTCTTTAATTAAAAATAAAAAGTGTAATTTGAAATTGTGTTTGGTGAATAAAGGATTTTTGAAAATTTGTTTTTCTTTTAAATTGAATGTTTGATTATTCAGTTTGGTTCATGATAATTATACTTCTTTTGTAATATAGTAATTCAAATTGTATGATTAATTCTTCAAACGTGAGGTAATTTAAATCCGTCGCAAAGAAATGAGTTTTTTATGAACAAATGAAAATTCTATGAGGTAATTTAAATCCGTCGCAAAAAATGAGTTTTCTATGAACAAATGAAAATTATATGAGAAACAAAGAAGACATAGTTTAATAAAATGATATTAACTATTAAAAATATATTGAAATATTTATCTAAAATAAATTAAAAATTAAAAAATTATTTTAAATCTTAAAATAAAATAAAAAAATTCAATGTTATTAAACTTCTTAAAAAACTACACACATCATTAACTACTAAAATGATACATTGTTTTTCTAATATCTCATCATATCAACACATTAAATTAGTTTAAAGCTAATAAAAAATGACCCATAATACAATAAATATATACCAATATCATGTGAAATATGATAATTATTGTAAAGATGATAAATGCATAAGTGATTTAGACCATTCTTAAAAAGGAAAAATAAAACATCAATGTTGTGAATTTGTTACATTTAATTCAAAAATTCCAAAAGCATTATGACACATGAAGTGAAAAACCCACCGCGTCAAGGAAGTGTTTGGAATCTTTAAGATATATAATTAATGAGGGTTAAAAGATAGATATTCTTCCCAACTTTATTGTGGAACATTCTCTGTATCCACAAATTTAGATGGTCCCTCTCTATTAGCTTTATGCCTTTGCGAAAGATGATAACTTGTCACTTTAAAGTCGAATGGTTAAATGTTATATTAAGCAATGACACCATGAGGCACATTTTTTACTGTTTGAAATTGGAAGAGTAAGAACTTATCAAAAAGAAAACCAAAGCGGTTTTAAGGATAAGTAAGATGAGTCTGAGTCTTTTAAAGATGAGTTATATATATATATGCGGTATAAAAATATAATTTTTTGATTAAATTTAATATTTCAAATTAATTTAGAATCTGGTAAAATATTTAAGCATATTATTTTATTACATATAAAATTTGGATTATTGTGAAACTTTGTTTATATTTAAAATTTATTTGAATTTTTATCAAAAGTAAAGTAAAATTTCCAACTTAATAAGAATACTTTTTAATTTTCCCTTTTAAAAAGTTACATTTAATTTATAGTTTTTATTTTTAATTTAAAAATAAATGTTATCAATAATATTTTGCATTCATTTTTTGGTGTGAATTTGGAGATAAAATGGTTCATCATTTTAGTTACAAATTTCTATTTAGTTATATGTTGCCAATAAGAACTTTAATATTAACTATTAATCAAAAAGAGCTGTCAATAATATCATTTTTTTTTGGCTTATTGAAATTGCAACTTGTTTGAGACAATAGGCTCAATAATATGTATTATTGTAATGAAAAGCTTAAAATCAACATAAAAGTTGAAAAATAATTCTCCTATTATCATTTCCTATTTTCTTTGTGATCAAAATTGTAATTTCAAACTAATCAGATTGACAATTTGCATCCTTGTAAACAAAATATTAAAATGAACTCTAAAATAGAATATAATCACTATCCTTATTTTTTTCGAATTTATAATTACAACATTTTTTAAATAAGCACAATAATATTATATAAATATAAATAAATAACAATAATAATAAATAAATAACTTTTCCAAAATAATTAATACATTTTAAATAATTCAAAAGTGTGTGTGTGTGTGGGTGGGTGGGGGGAGGGAAGAGTCACAACTATATATATTAATTTAGTTTTTTTTTCAATTTTTTTCTTTGTAAACTTGGTGAGACTACATCATCATCATGTCAAACATATCACCCGGATCAGGGAATGGAATTGAATCGATGACTTCACGTCAAGGATTGCCTTAACAGAGCACCCGATCAATGACTATCCAAGGCCCTGTGGAATTTTCTCTCTTATTTACATTAAATTAAATTGTAATCAATTTTGTAAATTAAAAAAATTATATATATGAGAGGTGATAATAACGATAATGTTTAATGCTTATTAAGAAATTTATATGTGATAATGATGATTTTTTATTTTTTTTGTAGGGTATATTTTATATTATTATTCAAATGGAAGATGAAAATGTTTTCCACTTGGGAAACGCTACCAATAGAAAAGAAATGAACTTAAAAAACAATTGATAAAAATATTTTAGTCTTTTCCTATGTTCCTTACAACTATTAACCAAACAATTCTCCATGAGTAGATTTTCAACCTTGCTACTAACATAATACCACATAGTGAACAAAAGAACCATTTACTTGGATGGTGAATCAAATTGTATTGTGTCAGGGTAGGTGCCATGTTCATCAGAGGTAGAAATTTCCAATATGCTAACTTTTTTGTCACGATGAAGACTTTTTACACAATTTTCATCATCTTCCTTTGCATTTCATCAATGCATAATAAAATTCTATGATTAATTTTTGAGTGTTCCAGTAGGCTATTGCCCACGATTATGTTCAATTCCTAGCATATATCTATGGTTTTCATATATCTTGTGTGTCGGGTTTTGGTGATCGTAGTGTCTAGAACATAGCCCACCACTTTAGCCTCCACTTCTACATCAGTTATAAAATTACATTCCACCCTTGTCTTTCTCTCTATCTCGTGGATTTGTACTTAGATTTTTGGAGGTATAGATTGGAAATAAATAGCTACATATTATTCTATGATCAATAATCCATCAATATGGAGGGAAGGGAGGTAGATATATCTCCCCTGCAACCTCTCGATTGACTAGGTCTCACCATGGGTAAAAGGAAAATCAATAGGGATAAATAGGAGAAAATGTTTACGAGGGAGGAATGCCTTCATAGGAGGATGGAAGGATTAAAATATGTTAGTTGGAGAAGAAGTGAAACCAAGGTAAAAAGAGAGGGAAACATAAAAAAACCAGAGATAACACATAACCAACCCAATATTTCTTGTCAAGGAAGAAAACTAGTTTACTATGGACATAGGCAGTTGCCTCAAGGAGGAAAGGAAATTTCCATAAGAAAAGAGGAAAGGAATTAAAACCAAAGGGATGATAGGATCAATGAGAGGAAAAAGAAACCCCTATATAGGAATTTGTTTTAGTACGTGTCACATTCACCTCATTGGGAATCAATTATGTGGATAAACCACCATCCAAGGAACATTAGACTAATGACCCACTAAAGGTGATCGTAAGGATTTGAATGTTTGCAAATCCTATAGGTTTTTGTGTAAAAAAAAACTTAAACATGCTATTTGACCCTTTTCTTAGTTTTGATTCCTCGAGTTTTGTTTGAGTGGGGTGTTAGAGTAATTTTCACACTAACCTCAATGGGAATAAATTATGTGGACTAATTACCACTCTAGGGACTTGGGACTAATCGTCCACTCAAGGTAACGGTAACCATTTGTAAGTTTAATAACGCTTGTGGGTTTTTGTGTAACAAAAAGCCTCAATAAAAGAAAGAATAATGACATAGTTTCCTAAAAGTGTAGATAATACAAGATTCTTGTAAATGAGGAAAAAATATTTTGGAGCCACTTGTGAAAATAAAAATCGATATTAATGCACATTCTCCAAAACTCGTATCCAACTTAAATTCAAAGAAAGTCCAAATGTAATATTTACAAAACTAGCCTGCCACTTGAGCATTGAAATAAGTATAAGCACTCCCATATAATCCAAATATAGCCTAGACCCATCACTATGTGAAAAGATAAATACTAGGATATAGGGGTCTCAAAAGAAGAGGATAATGAAAAAGCCAAGAACTTGTGATATTTTGAGAACTTGCAAGCTTTCCAAAATGTAGATGAATAATGCCAATTACCTAGAATTCAAGTGGTATCCACATCATTTTCTTCCATATTGTTCAGATGATTCTAATACCCTTCCCATGGTGAACCATGAAGGAGCTCCATTGGTTCACAACTCCATTATTTTGAATTGATGGTAGGGTTTACACCGTCCAGCTTCACCACCTTGCATGAATTGTTTACATCCAAGAGTAACTGCATTTTTTAAATTGATGTAACATTTTGTGATAGGTGATGGCTGACACGAGCTTTCACCAAGTTTACATGTCCCCTCCCCATCACATATTTCAATTACCTGTCATCATCACCCACCATTGTGGAAATATAATTGGTTTACACTGCGTTTTTATTTTTATTTTTTTAAGATATTTGTTTAAAAATGATTAGGAAAGGGTAGGGTTTTCTTTTTAAATTTATGATTTCATTGTTAACTTGTCCATCACTTTTGAGACTAGTCTATGGTCTAAGAGACAATGAATCAAATTCATCTAAGCTATTAAAATCTCCCAAGGATTGCACCTAGCTTGAGCCACATCAACACTTAACATGGCTATATTTTGAGTTTCCTCTCCCAACTACTACGAAGTTTTAACTTGATTTCCTTATAGAGAGAGGCTTTTTAAAACCAAAGACACTTGTGATATTTTACTAATTTGTGATTTGAAAGATTATTTAAAATGTATTTCTTTATTTTTTAAATTATTTTTTTATTTAAAAATAAATCATTTGCCCTCATTTTGAGTTTTTTTCCATCTTTTTCCATTCCCCCTTTATATTTTTCCTATTTTTCATTTTTTTATGAATTTATTTGCAACAACAATGGGATTTTATACCATGCTTTCAAAACTATTACAATTTTAATCTTAAAGAATGGTAGGAGGTGGTGGTGGTGCTATCTATAGCACCACTTTTCAATTTGGGGGTTTATTTTTAGATCTTTCTGCAAATATATTGGTTTTCAAGTTCATTGGTTTTTAAGAAGTTCTAAATTTGACCTCAAAAAAATGGGGTAATAATGGGAGTTCCACTTTCAGTTTAAAGGTTGATTTTAAGTTATTTTGTTGTAATACCTTTGGTTTTAAACAAGTTTTAACTTTGGCCCTATAAAAACGTTTTGTTGTTGGTACCATTTTATGTTTCAAGAGTTTATTTTATTTTTTGTTGGAAAATTTGTGGACTTGTTAAGGATATGGTTGTAAAAGTTGGCATTCTAACCCTCTACCCCTAAACCCGCCCTGAATAAAAGGGTGGTAATAGTAGCACCACTTTTCGATATAACGACTCATTTTGATTTTATTTTCCCAAAACGAAATTTCTTGTTTTGAAGTAAAAATTATGATTAAGTTGTTTAGTCAATTTAATGTCTTAAATTTCTTATGTAAATTATCAACCGAAGTTTGTAATGAAGTGTGGTGCACTGTATGTGCTTAGTTAACCTTCTTCTTACTTTGTTGTATATATATTTTTATGTTGTTTTGGGGGTTTTGTTCTTTGAAGTCTAAGAATGTTAATCTAAAACTATGAAAGGAATCAAATGAATCTAATGAATTTTAAGAAAGAATAAAAGGAAGTGTTCCTAAGTTAAACCAATTTGCATAAAAGTAAATCAAAGATTGTTGGCTAGTTAGAATCTAATCTGAAAAAACAGAGTATCTACCTTAATGACTTCTATCTGAACATTAGTTCTATTCCATGGATAACTCTTATATCTAAGATCGAAATTGTAGTGCTATGTTGAGATTCAACAAGATGATGAGCTTAGTGAAAATTAAGCACCTTCATTAAGTGGGGCCCGCAGTTATTTTTAGGTGTATGTCTATTTTTAGACATGGTGAGCATATTCTATAAGTTGCAGGATGCTATTTGTATATGGTTGGCCAAATGTCGAAAATGGATGAAATTCTATTTTTATAATATTGGGAGAAGTCTATTTATAGATCGTCAATCTAAAAATAGATGCATGTTGATTATTATTAGCTCTTAATAATAATCCGACAATAAACATCAACTTATTCTCTTGGAGCACTTTATTTCAGTGAACAGATTTGGAAAATCAGTGGGCTGAAGGAATAACACAATTCCTAGGGTTTATGGTGGCTCATGCATGGAGGACTCAGTTAGAACTAAAGTGGAAAAGTTATGATAGAATTGGAAGAGTAGTTACAAGAGTTGTTATTCAGTTTAACTCAGTTAATGGAGTTAAAATTTGTTGAGCTAGTTTTATCTAGTCTAACTGAAAGATAAACTAGTGAGAGTTAAGTGAATTAATTAGTTAATTAATTCACAACTAATAAATTAATAACAAATGAAAAAATACAGTAGTTAAATACAATGAATGTCAGTTGTAGTGGAGACCTAGTGGAGAGATAGGTGAAAGGATGAGATGGACTATCCATTATGACTATAATGATGCATTCAATGCATTTGACACACATTGGAGTTTCCAATGAGGATTGCACAGTCAAGGGAAGGCCAATTCAAATTCAGTGAGGGGTCTTCTTTAGCAGGGATTGTGCAGTAGAGGCAGGTTGTCAGGAGGCAAGAAATTAGTGTATAGATATGCAAATTTCTACATGAGAATGTGTAATTATTCTTTATTGTACTGAGAGCTTGATGTACTAAGCTTTTTATGATATTATTACATGATTCCATTGATATAAATAATATGATAGTTGTGGTTTTTAGCTTTAATCTTTCCTGTTAAGCAACTGTGTTATGTGCGATTGAATTTATTCACATGTGTTTGCAATTGAGTTTTAAATTTCCACAAGTTTAACAGTGGAAGGATTATATAGTTTGCAAGAAGATAAATATTGTGAGATCAAGAGAGTCTGGTAATACATCAGTATTAATAAATTTATACATGATATCAAATAATTATTGATTACTAGAGATTGCAATTGTGAATAATTGTTGAGTTTTGTGCTAGTGGACAATTCGAATTTGCTGTAGAAATTTCTTGGTGCGACAGTTGAGTATTCATTGAAATGTCTTTCAATGGGTTGCAATTGGAGTATTCCCTTGAGGGAAACTCAAATTATATGGCCTAGAAGGATAGGATGGAGGTGGTTCTTGAAGTTAATGGACTGAAGGAGTTCATCGATAGCAATGTTTGTAAGCCTGCTTCTAGCGATGTTGTAGGACTTGACGCATGGAAAAAGAAGGTAGCGAAGACAAGAATAATTCTGTTGGAAGGTGTGAAGGACCATATTGTGTCAAGCCTTCATAGGAAAGCCATGCAATTTGCAATGTGGAAGGGTTTGACAGATCTTTTCCAAAGCAGCAAGGACCAGAGGAAGTTGGCATTAAAAGATAAGATCAGAAAAATAAAAATGGAGAAGGGCGACTGTATTCCAAAATATGTCACGAAGTTTGTCCACTATAGGGATGAACTGGGAAGTGTGGGGATTATTTTTGATGATGATGACTTGGTGAGCTTGGCTCTCCTTGGGCTTCCGAAGAGTTTGCATAGCTACGAAGACTCTGTCAATAAATGGGAGAAACTGCCGGGTTGGGAGTGACTTTGATCAGATCTTATGCATGAGGAGATAAGGTGAAGTACCAGGGATGGATCTTCATCGAAGAATGATGATGAAGAGAATTGAACTTTGGCTACCAAAGAAAGGAAATGGAAGGGGAAGAAATTCCCTCCAAAATCTGAGGCTAAAGGCAAGAAGCTGGATTTGTCCAAAATGAAGTGTTTTCACTATCACGAACATGGGCATCTTGCCACTAACTACCCACAGAAAAAGAAGAACAAGAAGGCTACTGGAGCTACAGATGGAGAGGCCTTAGCCTTGCAATTTGAACTTGATTTCTCTTTGATCGCATGCTTTGTTTCAAGCTCAATGGGATCGGTGTGGTATCTTGATAGTGGTGCATCTTTCCATATGACGGGAGACAAGGAGTTGTTTAGTGACTTGGAGGAGAAGGATCTCCAAATGCATATAGAGATGGGCGACGATGGTAGATACAGTGCGATCAGCATTGGGAGAATTACCTTTGAGAGGGATTCAGGTAAAAAAAATTTGTTGAAAGATGTTATGCATGTTCCAGGTCTAGAGAAGAACTTGGTCTTGGTCACAATGTTGGAAGACAGAGGTTATGATGTTGTTTTTAGCTATGGAAAAGCTTTCCTATGAAATAAAACAATGGGTCAAACCAAGAGGATAGGTATTCAAGTTAATATTATCTACAATCTAGAGGTAGATGGCTGTGCTGCAATGATGGGCAAAGTAGAAGAAGTGGTGAGCTGGGATGAGGGTGAATTATGGCACAGGAGATTGGGTCATCTTCACCATGATTGCTTGAAGATTTTGCAGTAGATTTCTACTGGACTTCCCAAGTGTACTCTTGCATAGTCATATCAGTGCAAGGGATGTAATATGGGTAATTTTGTGAAGAACACCTTTCATGAGAAGGAGAACCGTGCTTCGGTGATCCTAGAGAGAATTCACACAGATGTGTGTGGACCTTTCTCGATTGCTTCAACAAAAAAACATAGGTATTATGTTATATTTGTTAATGAATATTCTCATAGATGTTGGATCTTATTTATGCAGAAGAAGAGTGAAACGTTCTCAAAGTTTTGTGAGTTTAAAGCATTGGTGGAGAAGGAGCCGAGGAAGCAAGTGAAGGCTCTATAGAGCAATAATGGTGGTGAATATATCTCGAATGAATTCAAAGACTTCTGTAGCAAAGAAGGAATTTGAAGAGAAATCATAGCGCCTCATAACCCACAACAGAATGGGGTCATGGAGAGGAAGAATAGAATGATCATGGGTGTTGCACGAGCTATGCTTGAGAGGGAGCTAGACTTGCATGCAGAGGAGGAACTGCCTGTTCCCAATTTGAGCCTGTATGTAATATTCCAAAATTTGCATACAGCAAATTGGAATATTAAATTTTGTTGATTTCACTTAGGAGATGAATGAATGTGTAAGGAGGCCCATGTATAATAAAATCATGAATAAAATCCCTCATAATGTGAAAGGGGGTCAACATAAAAGTTGTATTTCACACCTTCATGTGTGAACAGGGACTTTTGCATGAGGACAAGGTCAAGTTTGACCAAGTCAATAGCGCTAGGATAGGAGGTGGAGAAAGACAGTGCAAAGATAGTGGGAGGAAGATTCCTTGGTGGAGGAAACCCTAATGAGTGGGGCCCAAGGAAAGAAGGCTCACATATGTATAAAAGGAGGGAAAGATAGCCATAACAAGACATATTATGATTTGATATTGAAATTGTGGTCTGTATGACTCATGCTTTCTTCAACTGTTTACTTAAGATTGCTGTCCTGCTTAGCACAAGGATTTCTTGTTTAGGAATCCTTCTCCTTTCTTGAGAGGCATCTTGAAGGAGCTTGTACTGAAATTCTCCACATCCAGGCTTGAGGCCAAGCATCCTCCTTCAGCTAAAACTTTATTTTTGTAGCAGTATAATGTTGTGTCATAGGGTGTTGCAGTGGGGGTTCACAACACCACTTCCATCACTTGTTTTTCAGAGGAGGGAGCCTCCATTCCTTTGGAAGATCAGTAAGGAAGGTATTGGAGAAGATTTCCATATCCTAGCACTTGGCCAAAGTACTCCCACCACCTACAGCACAGTCCCTTGCAGAAACTGTGTCCTTTCTTGTAGAGTTTTAGTGTGAGGGTCAATCCCCTCAATCTTGAGTTTGTTCCTGAGGGAAAGGGCCAACCCTTCTCTCGGAAAGCTTGTAAGAAGGATCCTCCTTAATTCCTTATATTATTCAGATGTATATATATATATATATATATATATATATATATATATATATATATATAGGTTCATTTGGACTACATTTTTTAGATCCGGATCTGCAGATCTAGAATTTTGTACATTGTGCTTTCATGAAACCCTTGCTCGGTATCTCTGTAATGTGTAAAAGGGGCTAGATCCCTATTTTTATCCATGCTTTGAGTAATTAAACTTTATATCTGTTATTTCCATTCAATTTTAGCATAAAAACTCTAAAAATCATGTTGTATATGCTTTAGGAAATTTCTGTTTAGTCAAGTCATGGAATTTGGGCCTTCTTGAGCCATTTCGGGACCGAGAGATCTGTTTAAACAAGAAAAAGAGATTTGTTTCTGAATATTTTCTGGGTGTGTGTCCCGAATTACATAATATAAGGGATCCCAATGTTATTTATCCCTATTATAATGCAATTCCTTGGGAATAACGTTTTTAAGGCTCATATTGCTACTTTTCCCCACTTTTGGCTGATATAATGGAGCATATTTTTGCTGATGCAACATACATTTGATGGCTATGTTTTTTTAGCACATTTTATGAGTTAATTTCTTGCTTCTATTCCAGTATTGTGTTCATGTATTAATGTATTCCATATTTGGGATATTACAGTGGTATCCGAGCATACTATTGGCTCAGCCTGTGATTTCTAGCCATTATGCTATCAAAAGAATAAGAAGACAAAGAGAAGGATTAGAGATTAGAATGATGGAGAGAATGAGATTAATCTCATCACTTTGTATATATGGAAAGAACCTCTCGAAGGAGGTAAAACAGATGAAAGAGGAAAGATGCAATGAAACTCCTAGAGAGTTTCAAGAAGAGGAAAGCTACAGTGAAACCTCTTGAAGGTTTCAAGAGGAGGAAGACTCATGCACTTCCTATTCTCATAGAGAAAATGATAAGCATGAAGAGCACTTGGAACATGAGGTCCTAAGCAGGTACTTGATAGAATACAAATATCAACCTACAGCTTTAAAAAAGACTGTAGCTCTTCCTCAGTTTATCCATTTGGAAGAAGAGAGGAGGCCCTACATCAATAGGATGATAAGGGAAAATATATTTCTATTGTATACTTTTGATGGATCACCCAGATGCACAGAAAAAGCTTGGGTGATGAAGCTAGAAGCATTCTTCCTACTACATCCAGTAGTAGTAAGAGAGGTTGTTGAGATCTCAGTGTTGCACCTGGAGGGTAAGGCAAAAACTTGGCGGTTCAGCCATTTGAGTCATGCAAGAGTGTCCACTTTTTCATATTTAACTCAAAGGGTAATCAAAATATTTGATAAAGAAAGATCAAAGAAGGAGGAGCCCTCACCACCACTTGAGGAGTCTTGTACCAGCCCTACCACAATCATGGAGGAGTAGCCATCTATTACAGTAGTTGAAGGCACCATCACGATGGAGGAAGGAACTATTGTAGCATTCCAAGATGTTCCTAAGTTCCACCAAGGTATGCATGAATTTCCATTTTCCATCGTTTTATAAAATCTTGTGGGAAGCCTTGGAAATATGTCTTTACATGATCAAGGATCAAAACACATTGCTGATTCATAGCAATAAGCTTGCACTGCACTGTACAACTTTGGTTTGATCAAAGAAGGGGTAAAAAATCATCCCAATGCACCCTTATTGAGTTGCATGCAACATTTGGGGTTGGGATGTAAAATTTTGGAGGACATGATGAACATTGTACCACTTTATGATGATGTTTTACCTTTAGCACACTTGGATCCTTATGGGTTCAATATGATCATTGGTGTGAGATCTTTTCTAGGAGACCCCCAAGGAGTTGCTTTTCAACATGCCATGAAATGCAAGGAGAAGAATCCGATTTGGCAGAATGGTAGTCTTCACTGGAAGGGTACCAAGGTAGAGCATGATGGGAGGCATGGATGAATAGGAATGGATGGAGAGCAAGAGGTTGGTGAGCCACTAGCAAATCTATGACACATGGCAGCAATATGCAAGGCTACATTGGCTACTCTTGAGAGATTTTGGCCATCATGTGACATATGATCTTTCTAAGGTTATGTGGGTGGAGAAATTATGGCAGGATACTTGCATCATTGGGCAGCAAGGAGTATGGATACATTGTGTTGGTATGACATCTTTCATATCAATAATTATATCTTCACCACATGATTTGTATGATGGAGGTATGAGGAGGCAACAATTTGTTTTTTTGCTTTGGTTGTTCTTGGGAGAGAAAGGATGGATTTTCTCTTACTCTTTGCATGATGTTTTAGGGGTAGGAGATGGCACTATCATGGTAAAAATGGGTTACTCCTTAGCTTTGGATGATCTGGAAGTACCTCCACTTTGGAAGAAACTTCTTGTATGTAGCAGCATTATGGCAGATGTCTTTGACAACAAGCATGTCAAAGAATCGAATTATGAGTTGACAAGAGCCTTATTACTAAGGCCAACAATGCTGTCACTTGGGAATATCGACTTACTGATGGAGTGTCCCCAGGATCACTTCACTTTTGATGCACTTGATGGGCAAGGAGGAGGTGAGAAAGATGAAGTAATGGGTGGAGACATTTGTTACTGTGATGTGTTCTTCTTGACTTGGATTTCGAAGCATAAGAAGGATTCTCATGCAGCACCTGGTTCATTCCTCTTCATGAGAGTATGTAATACCACTATGGAGAGCTTGTTCATGGGTCCCATAATCATCTTACTTTCAGTACATGGTAAGAATTTTTTTTTTGCATTTATTTATTTGCATACTCTTACCATTTCTATGCAGTGCATTGCTCCACAAGAGGGCAAGCTTTTCATTGAGCTCCATGGTCAACATTGGGCCAAAGTGTATGATGGAGACAACCATATTTTATATGGCCATGGGCAAGTGTTTTATAATTTCATGTATGTTCAGCTAATGTACCAAACCATTTACTATTCCTTGGTAGACATGATGACATACATAATTATCCATGTATTAAAAAACAACTTGCCACACTATTTTCTGAAGCAGCAGTTTGGAAAAATGCACTATGACTACTTGGGAAACTATTGGTACTTTCTAGCACCACATGAAACCTTCAGTATTTCCCTCATTGAGACCATAATCATCATTTCATTTTCTGATATTGTTCTTATCTTTATGGGGAGCATGATTGGGAGAGAGACACATGGGGTGGATGTGTCCTTTTGGGAAGAGGATTCCCACACTTTCTGCATTGCATGTTCTAATGGGAGCATGGGAGGAGACATGGCCACCACAACCATACACTTATTTATCTTTGAGGTAGGCCATGTGATTGATGGGATGCCATGTGGTGATGATTTCCTATCCATCACATATGGGATGATTTGGGCCAGCTTGATTCACAGCGTTGGAGAGGAGATATTTGGAGATCTAGTCTTCATCTTGCCACTTGAGGGAAATTGTATTGCAGCCCAAGATCAGAATATTCTCTACACTTATCATAAGTGGAAAGGAAGACAATGTGGGGTAGGCTACTTTTTCTACCATGTTCAGATTTCCAGCCCACCTACTTTGCAGGAGCTCAAGGTGGAGGAACATTTTCAGGAGTTGCCATGTTGGGAGGTGACTCATTTTGTATGGATGATTGATTGGTGATGGATGATTCACATGGGAATGATGTTTCCCAATACATTTTAGACTCCATGCCTCTAGAAAACACCTTATTGCCTCCTTGAGTACTTCACTTATTCATGAAGATATCTATTTCGCTAGCTTACATGCTTCGGAGGGGCAATATGGAGATTCATTGATCAGACATCAACTCATTCCTTGGAGGAGTTCATCATATGTGGATGCAAAAGTAGGAGGAAAGGAGACTCTTTAGTTATATATTTGTAGTTGCTGGAGGACAAGTAACATTTGGGAGGGGAGGACTGTAATATTCCAAAATTTGCATGCAGCAAATTGGAATGTTAAATTTTGTTGATTTCATTTAGGAGATGAATGAATGGGTAAGGAGGCCCATGCATAATAAAAACCTAAATAAAATACCTCATAATATGAAATGGGATCAACATAAGAGCTGGATTTCACACCTTCATGTGTGCACAGGGACTTTTTCATGAGGACAAGGTCAAGTTTGACAAAGTCAACAATGCTGGGATAGGAGGTGGAGATCATCTTATGAGACAACGTAGAGATAGTGGGAGGAATATTCCTTAGTGGAGGAAACCCTAATGAGTGGGTCCCAAGGCAAGAAGGCTAACACATGTATAAAAGGAGGGCAAGGCAGCCATAGAAAGACATCTTATGATTTGATATTGCAATTGTTGTCTGTATGACTTGTGCTTTCTTCAACTATTTAGTTGAGATTGCTGTGCTGCTTAGCATAAGTATTTCCTATTTAGGAATCCTTCTCCTTTCTTGAGAGGCCTCTTGAAGGAGCTTGTACTAAAATTCTCCACATCCAGGCTTGAGGCCAAATATCCTCATTCAGCTATAGTGTTATTTCTGTAGTAGTATAATGTTGTGTTGTAGGGTTTTTTAGTGGGGGTTCACAACACCACTTCCATCACTTGTTTTCTAGAGGAGGGAACCTCCATTCCTTTGGAATATCAATAAGGAAGGTCTTGGAGCAGATTTTCATATCCTGGCACTTGGCCAAAGTACTCTTATCACCTATAGTGAAGTCCCTTGTAGGAACTACATTCTTTCTTGTAGAGTTGCAGTGTGAGAATCAATCCCCTCAATCTTGAGCTTGTTCCTAAGGGAAAGGGCCAACCCTTCTCCCGGAAATCTTGTAAGAAGGATCCTCCTTCATTCCATGTATTACTCAACTATATATATATATATATATATATATATATATATATATATATATATATATATATATATATATATATATATATGTTTAGTTAGATTTCATTTTTCAGATCTAGCATTTTGTACATTGTGCTTTCATGAAACCCTTGCCAGGTTATCTCTGTAATGTGTAAAAGGGGCTAGATCCCTATTTTTCTCCATGATTTGAGTAAGAAAACTTCAGATCTATTATTTCCATTCCATTTTAGTATAAAACCTCTCAAAATAATGCTGTATATGCTTCAGGAAATTTCTGTTTAGTTAAGTCATGGGATTTGGGCCTTCTTTAGCCATATCGGGATCATGAGATCTGTTTAAACAAGAAAAAGAGATTTTTTTCTGAATAATTTATAGGTGTGAGTCCCATATTACATAATATAAGGGATCCCAACATTATTTATCCCTATTATAATGCAATTCCCTGGGAATAACATTTTTAGGGCTCATATTGCTGCTCTTCCCCACTTTTGGCTAATATAATGGAGCATATTTTTGTTGCTGCAACATAAATTTTATGGCTATGTGTTTTTAGCACATTTTATGAGTTAATTTATTGTTTCTATTCCAGTATTGTGTTCATGTGTTGCTGCATTCCCTATTTGGGATATTACACTCTAGATGTGGATCAGCCACATGAGGAGATTCATGGAGTTGAGGAGTCCACTCATGCAGAACCAGACACCAAAACTGGAAGAAAGAGTACCAAAAAAGCTGAGAGACTGAAGCTTGATGTGGCACAGAATGTAGGATTCCCTACATCACAACGCAGACAGAGATAGTCACCTGACCGATTTACTGGATACATGGCTCTTATGAGCAAGTGTATTGTGACAGAGAAATATTATTTTGAAGAAGCAGTAGAGGAGCCCACATGGGTAAATGCCATGGTGGAGGAGTATTACTCCATTTTCAAAAACAATGCTTGGGAGATTGTTCCAAGGCCAGTGGGTAAGTCAGTGGTAGATTCAAAATGGATCTACAAGGTAAAGAAAGTTGCTGATGGGAGTGTAGAGAAGTATAAGGAAATTTTTTTTGCCTAAGGCTTCTCACAGATCGAGGGGATTGATTATGAAGAAACCTTTGCACCTATCGCATGGTATTCTTCCGTAAGGACCATCCTTGCTCTCTCAACGTAGATGGGTTGGCACATTCATTAGATGGATGTGAAGATTGCGTTCCTTAATGGGACCATTGAGGAAGAGGTGTACATTGAGCAGCCTGAAGGATTTGAGATCTTCAGCAGTGAGTCGCATGTGTGCAAACTCAAAATAGCGTTGTATGAGCTGAAGCAAGCACCACGTGCTTGGTACACATGGATCGAAAACCATTTCATTGGACTTGGCTTCACCAAGAGTGATGCAGATGCAAACCTGTATCAAATTGTGGTGGAGGGTAATATTTTAATCATTGTTCTTTATGTTGATGATTTAATACTAACGGGTGCAGAGCAGTTGATATAGTCATTCAAGGCAGATCTTGCAAAGGAGTTTGAGATGAAGGATTTGGGCCTCCTTAATTATTTCCTTGGATTGGAAATATGGCAGCAAGAAAGTGAATTGTTTGTGTCTCAAGGAAAGTATGTTCGGGAGATACTTGGTAAGTTTCACATGGAGGACTGCAAGCCCATGGATACTCGTCTTCCAAGAAATTTAAGGAAAGAGGAAGCTACATCGGTAGAGGTAGTGGATGCCACTGTTTATCGAAAGTTGGTGGGTTCACTCATGTATTAAGTTAATACAAGACCGGACATATGCTATGCAGTGAACCATCTTATTCAAGTGATGGTTAAGCCTACCCAACTCTTTTTGAAGGCAGGCAAGCATGTCCTGAGGTATCTCAGGGGCACATCTAACTATGGCTTATGGTACAGACAAATGGATGAGGTGAAGTTGCATGGCTTCACGGATGAAGATTGGGCATGCAGCCCAACGAATAGAAAGAGCACATCAGGAGGGGTTTCAGTATCGGATCTATAGAAGTTTCTTGGTACAACAGGAAACAAAGGTCCGTGGAACTCAGTTCAGCGGAAGCAAAATACATGACAGCAATTCAAGCTGCATGTGAGGCTACCTAGTTGAGGAAGATCCTGGTCAGTTTGTTCAGTTCACATTTAGATCCTACACTAATACATTGTGATAATAAGAGTTGCATTAAACTCTCGATTAATCCTATGTTTCATGATAGATCTAAACATATTGATATCCAACATCATCATATCAGATATTGTGTGTAGTGGAAGATCATGTTGCTTCAATACATTCCTATGAAAGATTAGGATGCAGACATTTTGACGAAGGTGCTCGACAGGAGAAAATTCAAATACTATAGAGGTGGGATCTAGGTGAAGGATAATCCCTATCTTGTTGAGAGGGAGTGTTGAGATTCAACAAGATGATGAGCTTAGTGAAAATTAAGCACCTTCACTAAGTGGTTCCCATAGGCTATATTTAGGTGTATGTCATTTTTTAGACATGGTGAGCATATTCTATAAGTTACAGGATGCTTTTTGTAGATGGTTGGTAAAATGTAGAAAGTAGATGAAATTATATTTTTAGAATATTGGGTGAAGTCTATTTATAGATTGTTAATCTAAAAATAGATGCATATCGATTATTATTAGCTCTTAGTAATAATCCAACAATAAACATCAACTTATTCTCTTGGAGCACTTTATTTCAGTGAACAAATTTGGAAAATCAGTGGGTTGAAGGAATTACGCAATTGCTAGGGTTTATGGTGGCTCATGCATGGAGGACTAAGTTAGAACTGAAGTGGAAAATTATGATAGAGTTGGAAGAGTAGTTACAGGAGTTGTTATTCAGACTAACTCATTTAATGGAGTTAAACTCAGTTGAGCTAGTTGTATCTAGTCTAATTGAAAGATACACTAGTGAGAGTTAAGTGGATAAATTAGTTAATTAATTCACAACTAATAACTCACTAAAAACTAAACAAATATAGCAGTTAAATATAGTACATATCAGTTTCGGTGGAGACTGAGTGGAGAGATAGGTGAAAGGGTGAGATGGACTATCCATTGTGACTATAGTGATTCATTTAATGCATCTGACACACATTGGAGTTGACAATGAGGATTGTCCAGTCAAGGCAAGGCCAATTCAAATTCTTTCAGGGGTCTTCTTTAGCAGGGATTGTGTAGTAGAGGTAGGCTGCGAGGAGGTAAGAAATTGGTGCATAGATATGAAAATTTCTACATGAAAATTTGTAATGATTCTTGATTGTATTGAGAGCTTCATGTACTAATATTTGTATGAGATTATTACATGATTCCATTGATATAAATAATATGATAGTTAAGCTTTTTAGCTTTAAGCTTTCCTATTAAACAACTGTGTTATGTGCGATTGAATTTATTCACATGTGTTTGCAGTTCAGTTTTAAATTTTTGCAAGTTTAACAGTCGAAGGATTTTATATTTTGCAAGAAGATAAATATTGTGAGATCAGGAGAGTCTGGTAATACATCATTATTAATAAATTTCAACATGCTATTCTAAGTGAAAGCAGAAAATGAAAAAAACTAAAGTATGTTTAGTTACTCCAACATTCAATATGAAGTGTTACCTTCTTGAGATGATGTGTAAGCAACTAGTTACACCTTAACTTATAATTTTATAGAAAAGAAAGTAAAGTGTGCAAAGGAAAACAACTAATGTATATTTATTTACTGCAACATTCAATATGAAGTGTCACCTTCTTGAGATGATGTTAAGTAACCAATTATACCTAATTATCTATAAAATCAAGTAAAGTATGCAAAGGAAAACTCAGTAATTGCATGAATTAAATATTCAATCATTCAGTCTAGAAATATGATAAAATCAACTTCTTGGAATGACCTTTAGGAACATCAGTGATGCAATTAAATGAGGATCTAAAAGAAAATGTAAAATCATGCAAAGTTAAAGCTTAACTAATTGTAAGAAACTAATGTATGTTTGATTTACTTCAACATTCAATATGAAGTATTACCCTCTTGAGATGTTATGTAAGAAATCAATTATTCCTTAGTTTCTAAGTTCCTAGAAAGCAAGTAAAATGTGCAGAGGAAAAATGAAATAACTATATGAATTAGACATTCAATAATTTAGTTTAGAATCATCATCTTGAAATGACCTTTAAGAACATCCATTGATACAATTAATTGATAGTTCTAATCTAAGAAAGCAAATGACAGAACAGTAAAGGAAACTAGATAACTGTGAATTCTTATTGCTTCAAACTTGATTCAATTGGAAAATAGAAAGATATATCCTCACGAAATGTTTTAGAAGAAAAATGATTACATGGTTATGATTTAATTTTAGGCTAATGATCAAAACTGAAATGTAACATTAATCTACTCAGAAAACAGAATTGACAAAAACAGGGTAAGGAAATTAAACTAAAACAATGAATGAAAAGCCTCCTCCTGTGCAGGGGCCCTCTGCAACAGATTCGGTTAAGATCCTAGTTGGTTAAAGATGCACTTAAGCAATCATAAGCATTAACACAATCCTTGTATTATGATAGAATGAAGTCTTGAAATAATACACAATGTTTCAGCAAAAGCTTAACTTAAAACTTAATACTTCTCGGTTGTGTACAATCAGTATTTATAAAAAACAAACATAATTGTTTGAGTTAATTCTGCTATAGGCAGCTAATCTTAACCGAATTATAGAATGGAATTTTGACTGTTTAAATCTTGATTTGCTACAATAGAGGAAATAAAGAGTCCTTCTATTCTCAGCTAATGTTTTTTGACCACGCCTTTGACCACGATCTCAGGCCTCCTTTTCTATCGATTTAGATCGAGTAGATAGGATGAAGTCCATGTGGAGATGATTCTAGAAATTCCCATGTGGCTCATTTCTCAATTTGAACCTTGGAACCTATCATACCATGAAAGTAGCTATAGAATCTCTGATTCTCTCCAGAATAGGTTGCATTGTGTAGCCAAATTACAAAATATATTCGAATAGCAAGAACATCAGAATATAATATGGAAATCATTTAAATGTATTCATTGAGACAAAACATGAATTTTATCATTGATTGGAGTATGAAAAATTATGTGAAAATAAGGGAAAAGGGTGAGAACAGATGTTAGAGAGAGGATAATTTTGAGGTTCAATATAAGTCGACCTACAAGATTGGTTTACTCTTGCTCGATATAAACATACTTTTGACATATTCTCTTTAGAGCCTTATTGAGGAACATTATTTTTTCATATCTTTAAAATTTAATCATAACCCCATTTGGTTATTTAGATAGAGAGAGAGAGAGAGAGAGAGAGAGAGAGAGATTAACTTACTCTTGTTATATATAAAGTTACTTTTGACATATTCTCTTCAGAGTCTTGTTGAAAAATATTATTTGTTTCTATATCTACAATTAAATGACATCCCCATTTTACCATTAAATCATAACCCCATGGTCTGAAATTGATTTTTATTTCATGTTGTCCTAATATTAGTTTCATAATTAACATGAAAGTTCTTTGGTTTGGTTATCACACAAGGGTTTATACAAGTGCGTTTGAGTGAAAATTCATTAAATTTGATGAAATTAAGTGTATTTTATGAACTTAAAAGCATGGAAAATCAATTATAAACAACAACATAATAAAACAAAGAAAGAAAAAATAACTGAGACAATGGATCATTCCACCTTTTCTGAACACGTTCACCCCTCCTTGGCTACATCTCCTTGGTCTAGCTTCATAGTGTGGGCCTTTGTATTAGCTTCAATTGTGTAAAATTTATGTTAAAAGTCTTATATTGCCTCTGTAACATACTCCAATGGCTCGAAAACATCAAAATATACCAATAATGCCTCTTCTTGAGCCAAAATTGGTCGAAAATTTCCTTAGTTATGGCAAAACCAAATTTTCCTAGTTTTTCTCCAGTAAATCTAGATGTTTGCCAGTTAACTCCACTAAATGTGGAGCTAGCCCACATTTTGCGGGTCCACCATCTCTTCCGCCAACCTAATCCACACTTAATTAAGTGACAATTATGTGTTTACTAGATTAAGCGGACGCGTTTAACACTAACACGCTTATCCACAAATGATGAATTAATTTCATTAACCCATGTGTTATCATAATTAATATTCATTAATAAAAAACTCCACCAGATTTATTTGGCTCTCGGTATCGGCACGTAGCCATGTGGGAGGAGGTTGGCCCATGGGGCTAGCCCCCTCCGAATCCCCATACTTTGCGGCAACAAACTTTAAGTTAATGCGAAACCCCATATGGTTAAGGACTTCAATTGAGGCATAATGGTAAGGCGACGCATTGTGGTGTGGGTGGTCGTGGTTCGACCTCGACCCCGACCACATATTTTGTTGAATTCTGTAAAGGCTAATCCAATAGTTTAAAACTTTGGTATATAAATATATAAATCCAACCATAGTTTAATACTTAGGTTAAGAGATATATGTTGACATATATGTTGTATTGCCCATTCGACTATGGTTTGGACCATTCGTCCCAACCTTTGATAAAATATGTATATTGTGACCAACCTTTGACCTTGCAATAAAAATCATGCTATCTGCCCTTGCCATGGGGGGGGGGGGACGCGGAAGCCTCTGGATGTGCCACATGGCCCTTCCCAATTGGCCTATAAATTCCATCATATAAAAATAAGCCACCATAATAATAATTCCAAACTTAGGAAATAGGAGAAAATTTCAACTTCCCCAAGCAACATTGGCGAATCTGGTGATGACACTTGTCATAATTTCACTGGCTAAAAAAATGGATAATATTCCCTGAAGATTCCTGAGATGCTGACTGGACTTCCAAGTCATCAATCTGTCATTGTTCTGCACAACTTTTACCTATTTGGGAAAATGAACAAAATACCATAACTCACTCATACAAACTAGGATTTGGATGAAAAATGTTGCGTTGGAATCCTGGTGATGAGATCCATTCAGCAGTTCAGGTTTGAAGCATTTATTAGCACTTTCATTTTTTAGCTAAATACTAGGCTCCTAATCATTCCTCCCCACTACAAGCTTTTTGGACCCTAAAAGATACTATTAATTGGTCACTAGGTGAGGGTACAAATCCCTCATCCTTTCACTCTCCATACCTTTGGCCTTTGAAATATTTGTTCCCTTGATTCCCACTCTAAGGTATTCGACGTTCCCTTTTTTCAGGATCTGATTCTTCTGTCAAGTATGAGATATTTTTGAAGTTCATCAAGGTATTCTGGAAAGAAATCATCTATTGATGGTAGTTGAACATGATATCCTTGATTATCAATTAAAGGAGGCTCAAACAACCTCAAATTAGCAACATTAACGACAGAATATATTTTCATATACAGAGGAAAATCTAGCTTAAATTCATTAGTACCAATATTTTCCAGAATTTTAAATGGACCATAATGGATTGGATTGGGTTTTTCACCTTCCCCTTGCAATATTTATTTGTTGATATGCAACCAAAATTCATCTCCAACCTAGAATTTGTGATCAACACAGTGTTTGTCATGCCTTGCCTTGTAGCTGCTTTGACTGTTTTCAAGTTTCTCTTGCACTATGTGATGTATCAACTGAATTTTCTCAATGAAATTGATTGCCTTATCTATGTGATAATGACCATCTATAGCAACATCTTTCTCAAAGATGAATTCCAAAGGTGATATTTGTAAGTAACCATAACATGCCTCAAATGGTGATGTGTTTGTGGAAGAATGCTTTGACCTATTGTATGCTGCTGAATTTAATGCAAATGTTCATCCCACAACTTGGGATGCTGGCTACAATAAAATCTAAGAATATGAATAATTGTCCTGTTTACCACCTCAGTTTGACCATTTGTTTGCAGATGAAATGTTGTACTCTTCTTCAATTTTGTGTCCATCATGTCCCATAATTTTGACCAAAAATTCCCAACAAACCGAGAATCCCGATCACTTACAATAGAAGTAGGAAGACGAAAATGAACCCATACATTTTTAAAGAAAAGATTAGTGGTTTGTTAAGCTGTAATTTTTTTCTTACATGGCATCAAAAGACACATTTTGCTAAACCTATCTACCACAGCATACAAATAATCATGAAATTTTCTTGACATAGGAAGACCACCTACAAAATCCATTGAGATAATCTCCCAAAGATGTGAAGGAACTAGAAGTGGAGTGTATAATCCAAGTTTCTTATTACTAGGCTTACCTTTTGCACAAAAGAACATCCCCTAATAAAAAAATATATACTAGCAATCATGCGTGGCCAATAACAATACCTTTGGACATTCAATACTGTCTTTCCTATACCGAAATGTCTGGAAATAAATTATGTGTGTGCCTCCCTTATGATACTGTTTCTTTCTCCCTGTGATATACATAACTTTCCCAAGTGATACAATAAACTGTTATGCACATGATAATCTAACTCTTCATTTTGGTTTCCTTGACTCAAGCATTCATGCACATCTTGAAAATCACTATCATATGAATATTATTCAATGTAACTTTCATGCATAATTAAATTGTGCTTGAGTATAATAGATGAATTTACAATAGGACTAGAGAGCATATCAACTAATTTATTGTAGATTCCATTTTTGTACCTGATAACCAAATGAAATTGCTGTAGAAATCCCATCCATATGAAATGTCTTAATTTCTGAAAATTTGACTATGATTGTAAGTACTGTAATGGCTGATGGTCAGTATAGATAATGGTCTCTTTCCCCATCAAATAGTGCTTCCATTTCTTTACACTTTGTACCAATGCAAATAAATCTTTATCATAGGTGGAATAATTAGTCACAGATCCATTAAAAATTTTAGAACGAAATGAAATAGGCTTACCATGCTGCATGAGCACTGCTCCCATAACATAATCACTTGCATCTATTTGGATCTCAAATGGATGTCTAAGATCTGGAAGTGTTAATACCGGTTCTGAACTTATATTTTTCTTTAAATAATCGAAATATTTTTTCTGTACATCTCCCCAATGGAAGAATTTCTTAACACTTGTCAATTCATGTAACAGAGCTGCAATGGAAGAAAAATTTACAATGAATTTCCTCTAATATTGTGTTGCCCCAAGAAATCTTCTTACCTTTGTAACTTTATTGGGCTTAGGCTAACTCATAATGACCCCTATTTTGGAAGGGTCTATATTAAACTAACCTTCTCCAACAATGTGTCCCTAATACACTAAGAAAGTCTTTCCAAACTCAGACTTTGACATCTTTAAAAACAATTGCCTTTTTTCAAGACAATCTTCTCTTGATTTGCGGAATATAAGTATGCCATATAAGTAAACAATGATGAAGTCATCTAGAAATGGTCTAAGTAAATCATTCATGACTCTCATGAAATTATTTGGAGCATTTTTTAGACCAAATGGCATAACTAATCACTTAGACAATCCTTGTTTAGTTTTGAAAGTAGTTTTCCAAATTTCCTCTTCAGCTATTGTAACTTGATGATAACCACTTCGCAGGTCTAACTTAGTGAAATATATTTCATACTTCAACTGATATAGAAAATCATCAATGTGTGGGAGTAGGTAGCGATTATTTACCATGATTTTATTCAGTTCATAGAAATCTATGCACATGCGCCAAGTCCCGTCCTTCTTTGGTACCAAAACAATTGGTGAACCACATGGCGAAGTAGATGGGCGTATGATACCATTTTTCAGAAATTCTTGAATTTTATTCTTGATTTCCAAAATGGGAATATGATACCTTTGTTCAGAAATTCTTGAATTTTATTCTTGATTTCCAAACTCTCCATAATTGACATGCGATACATACCAATGTTTGGAAGTGGAACATCCCGCTGCCTGAATCTCATGCTGAATTCCCCTCTTGGGAGGTAGCCCATTTGGTTCTTGAAACATCTCGCCATGCTGACTTACCAAATCAAACAAATCAAATTTTAATTTGTCATCACATACTTCAAACGATTCATAGTCAGCATCATCCTTTTTCTTGATCATGATAAGCACAAATTTTTTACTTGCATTAAATAGCCTCTTCATTTTCCCCGCATTAACTAAAAAAATATTCAGTTTCTTGCGATGAGCTATCACAATATACTCCACCCCATCCTTAAGCAAATGATATTTTTTCTCATGGAGATAAAACACCGCTTTCCTGTCATACAAATATGGACTTCCCAAGATAATCCCGGAAATGTCAAGTAGAACCACATCTAACTCGACTTCACCAACAAAGTTTGTAGTAATAGCAAATCTAAATATGCATTTCCTTGTCACCTGTAAATTAGCATTCTTAATTATCCAACCCAAAGGGTATGGTTTATGATGTGGTGTGGTTTTAAGGTTAAGCTTTTTGACCAAGTCTTCTGAAATCAGGTTTTCTTGTGACCCGCTATTAAACAATGCATCAATATTTGTATGATTTGAAATCATTCTAACATGGAACAATTCTATCTTTGTGTCTTCATTTGGAGTGTTGTTGTGACTATTTGAGGAAATAGTACTTTCTATGGCTTCCTTTCCTTTTTTAACCATGACTATTATCTTGGTCTCATCTCCTAAATCGGATCCAAGATCTTGTTGTATGGTGGAAATCATATTTTTTCCCCTTTTTTATTTGGTTTATTTGGCCTTAGTTCAGGATGTAGTTTCCAATAGTGGGCTTCATCATGCCCCTCTTTGGAACAATGTTTGCATGTAGTTTTCTCCCCTTATTTCTTGATTCTTGCATTCTTCTTTCCTTTCCATTTTCCTCCCTTCTCTTTTCCCTTACCCTTGAATGGCTTATTCTTACTACCCCCTTCCTGAATGTTCTTTCCCCTTGCTTCAAGATGCGTGGCTTGCACACATACTTAATGTAAGTTGTTTGGGTTAAACATAAGGATAATTTTTTCAAGTAGGAATTTAAACCTTCAATTTATTTCAAGAGTGTGTATTGTGAATTCAAGTTTACTCCTAATAATAAAGCCCTCTTTCTAAACTCCTGTGTATACCCTTGAACAGTTTGGCCTTTGAGCTGACTAAATTTTTGCCAACTAATTATTTCTTTTTTCATATAGGCTAATGGATAAAAATTTATTTTAATGGAAGAAATTAATTCAACCCAAGAAATGGATATCTTACCGTGAATTCACATTTCCTCTTGAGTCTTTGCCTCCCACCAAAATAGTGCTGCTTCTTCAAGCATTAATGAAGCTAACTCAATATTTATGTCATTCTCTTGTACATTTTGAATTCTGAAATATACTTCCAATTTCAAAATTCAATTTTCTAACTTCTCTGATTTTACCTCACCATTGTGCATGGGAAGTTCAAACTTGATGTCCAACTTGAGTAATGGATTTTTTCCTTTTGGGGTTTTTGAATGAGTGTCGGTGGTTTTTGTGGTGGATGTGGAAGATGAAGATGCCGATGAAGATGATGAGGATGAGGATGGTGGAGATGGAGGTGGATTTCCTCGACTGCATTTCTAACTCTTCTCTTCATCCTTCTTACCATATGAACATCCTTCTCCATGTGGAGGCTTAGAAACTTCTCCTACTCTTTTTGCAGTGAATGCAACAAACATTTTTTTAACCATTATTTTTATGTATTTAAAGTCTCTCTTAACTTAATCTTCTTCTGAATGTTCATGATTCTCTCCAACTCCTGACATAATGACTAAGGATTCAAGCTCCACCTATGATGCTTGTACCTCTTCAATCACTTCTGCTTCTTGTGCAATTTGTACCTCTTGAATATCAACTACTGGAGATGGAACTTGAGATGCTTCAAGTGTAGATTTGAGTGGAAATTTTGGTGAAGATGATGCTTTCTCAGCTCTCTTTTTCCTTGTCTTAATCTCAGGGCTAACAACCAATAGCTCCCCTTCTCCTCTCTGCAACTTCAACCTTGTAATCATCACAAAGTTGCAACTATTAAAACCCTTATTGCACAATATCAAGCAAAGAAAGCAATAAAAATTTAGCAAAATTGTGCTCTAATACCAACTTGATCTGAAATTTATTGTTAGTTAATGTTTTACTAATATCAGTTTCATAATTAACATGAAAGTGTTTTGGTTTGCTTATCATACAAGGGTTTATACAAGTTCCTATGAGTGACAATTCATTAAAATTTATGAGATTAAGTGTATTTTATGAAATTAAAAACATGGAAACTCAATTCTCAACAAAAAAATAATAAAACATAGCAAGCACAAATAATAGAGACAAATACACAAGTTTTTGATGAAGGAATTCACCCCTCCTAGGTTACATCTCCTTTCTCCAGCTTCATAGTGTGGGCCTTTTTATTAGCTTCAATTGTGCAAAAGTGATGTTTAAAGTCTCCTGTTACATCTACAACCTAATCCAATGGCTCCAAAACATCAAAATTTACCAAGAATGACTCTTCCTAAGCCAAAATTGGTCAAAAATTTCCTTGGTTATGGAAAAACCAAATTTTCCTAGTTGTTCTCCACTAAATCTGGATGTCCGCCAATTAACTCCACCAAATGTGGAGATACTCCACATTTGGTGGGTCCGCCCTCTTCTGCAAACCTAATATGCACTTAATTAAGTGATAATTATGTGTTTAATGGATTAAGAGAGCACATTTAATGCTAACCATGCTTATCCGCAAATGAAAGATTGATGCCATTAACCCACGTCATATCATAATTAATCTTCATTAATAAACAACTCTGCCAGATTTCTTTGGATATCTGTCTCGACACGTGGCCATGTGGGAGGGGACTGGCCCCCTCTAAACCCCCATACTCCACAGAAACAAAATTTAAGTTAATTCAAAACCTAATATAGTTAAGGACTTTGGTGGAGGCGTAATGGTAAGGCAGTGCATTGTGGTGCGGGTGGTTGTGGATTTTACCCTGACCCTGACCACATATTTTTTTGAACGCTAGAAAGGCTAATACAATAGTTAAAAACTTTGGGATATATATATATATATATATCAATTTGATGAAATTTTAATACTTAATTTAAGAGATATATGTTGACACATATGTTTTATTTCCCATTCGACTATGGTTTCGGCTATTAGTCCCAACCTTTGATAAAATATGTATATTGCAACCAACCTTTGACCTTGCAATAAAAATCATGCTATCCGGCCTTGTTGTGGGGGGGGGGGCACGTTGCCGCCTTGGACTACACCACATGGCCCTTCCCCATTGGCCTATAAATTCCATCATATAAAAATTAATCCATGATAATAATAATTCCAAACTTAGGAAATATGCGAAAAATTCAACTTCCCCAGGCAACATTGGCGAATCTAGTGATGACACTTGTCATAGTGTCACTAGCTGAAAAACTAAAGAATATTCTCTAAAGATTCTTTAGGTGTTGACTAGATTGCCAAGTTATCAATCTTTCACTCTGTTGTGGTTCTTATGTTTTGGCCAGATTGGAAAGACCAAAAGATAAGACAACATCAAACCACTTTGGGATCCTAGGATCTAGCCCTCCTGGATCCAGAGAGGGATCTCTCTATAGATGTAAAGAGTGATATATATTTAAAGCTCAAAATGAGGTATTAGGCTAGGTATGAAGCACAAGGGTTTTTGATTTTGTTTGTTTGGTTGGAGATCATTAACTGAGAAGGTTATGGAAGTAAAGAAGGAACTGAATAGAAGGATGTTTCAGCATTGGAAGATGGGTCAAGAGAAGGGTTAATCCATTGGGCTATGGAGTTATGAAAGAGGATTACTTGCATAGCAACTATCCAAGGTTTTCATAGGGCAAGTCATCTATACTAAAGGATATTTTTAGATAGATGGTGGGATGGAACATCAAGAATGGGTGAAAGAAAGAAACCAAAGTGCAGTCTGAGATCAGGTTAGATTTCATTTAAATCCAGACCTGCTTTGACGTACCTCAAAGGAAACTCTCATAAAAGACACAAAGGTTAGCTTAAGATCAGGTCAGATGTCATTTAAATCCAGACTTAATTTCAACATATTCTTAAGGAAAACAATCCAACAGTCCTCATAACCACTTTCAGAATAGTAGAAAACATTTAAGATTAAACATAGAGTAAGGCCTAAGATCAGAGAGGGACTTTTAACCTTCAATGCTTTTGACACTAACTCAAAGGGTTCTTAGAAAGGTTGGTCATGGGAAAAGGACCCTAGTGGATAGGGTGAACTCTAAATCCCCAGTATCCCAATTTTTCCAGCTGAAACGAAACAAGAACATCTAAGAAACAAACCCTAAATTCATATATCAGTAAGCATGGACTAGCCAACTTCTATACTGGTTAAATTATCATGAATTTTCTCTCAGGTACACAGTCAATAGAAAACATCAAAGATAAGAAGATCAAGAAGCATTAGGGTACTTTACAGTAGTATATCCTAATCCAGATTATTGATTGTTATCAGAGAATAATGGACAGTGTGAAAGACATGAAATGAGGCAATCATAGTAAGGAAAACATCACCCGCAATATAGACCAGGATCCTGTGAAATGTTCTTGTTCAATTGATGTGCAAAACTAGTCACATACTTTGAGCTCAATGGCTCTCTTCATTCCAAACTTCTAATCCCAGCCTACTAAATTACAAACTACTAAGCTACTTCCCCCAATAACAGTTCTAACAGTCAATAAAATCCCTATCAACCAACAACCTTTACAATGTATTTTCAATGAATATTTATAGGTGAATGAAGAGGAGGAGTAGTTCTTGTAAACTTAATTGATTTGTTAAAACAGATGGGAGGAAGTATTCGTGCCCATTCTGCATAATGGCTCTTCATTAACTCTGTGTACTCTGTAGTCTGGTCTAGAAGTCCTTGGTAATAACTTCAGGTATGTTCCTCTGAAGTACTCTGGCTTCATGGTACTCTGTTTTGCCTTCTGAAAGAAGTAATGTGGATAGAAGGTCTGCAAGGTCTCCCATACTTCCATAATTGTTGTCCTGATAGTTCCTTAAGGCCTCTGTCAGTGTAATAACTGATGTGGTGTTTGATGGAAGATGGAGGAAGTCATATGGTTGGTATTTTTCTTGGAGAAAACGCTCTGCTGATGTCAATTCACTGATATAACCTTTATGTGTTTCATCCTCTTAATCATTGGATTATAGCGTTTAAAATCCCCAATAACCGGCTCTAATCCTTTAATTCTCTTCACTGATACTCTTTTCTACTTCTGTGATAGTCTTTCTGCGCTCTAGATCACCATTACGGTGACAGTGGAGACAGAATGAATTCATCACTCTGTAAACCCTGCAAAAACATAATAAATCTGTTATAAAATCCAAGGGGAGTGAGAGGAGGAATGTTGTGAAGGCAGAGGAAATGGTGTCGCAGCAATGTAGATGGTGGAAGCAGTGGAAAAACGACTGAAAATTGCTGTGGAATGGAAGAAAACTGGCCTGGTGAAATTCTGGTGTGAGGAAAGTCTTGACCGTTGTATTAGATTAGAAAGTGGCGATCAATGGTCAAGATTGATTGGTGCAGGAGGTTATATGGAAGAAAATGACTTTTAGTGTAAAACAAAAAATTTGAATGTTCGGGTGAATTACAAAGGAAAAAGGTTAAAATGAATGCAATCGGAGGCTCCTTGGTGGTGGGACTGGGAGCACGGGAGGATTGAATGTGGGCCATTCGATCATAAAAGAGATCAATAGTGGAGAACTCATGAAGAATTCATTTGGAAGGTTAGACTGAATAGTGGATGAATAAAAACGCGATGCAATATGGGCCGTTGGATGAGACTCGATCAACGGTGGTGATTAAACATGGAGTTTCAATGTGGAAAGTGGTAAGCGAAAAACCAAAACGGTTTTCACGCGGGGTCGAGGGTGGTAACCAGTTTTTACAAAATTCACATGATTCCACTCATCACGCACCACGTGGAAAAACAAAATCACCCATATTGCGCGATTTCAAAATGTTAAAGTTCGGATGCCAAAATAATGCGATATGCATATCGACCATTGGATGAAAGGTCAGAAGATATAATGATGTAGGTTTAGCGCGATAAAGGTAAGATGCACGAGAGGAAATGGACCATCAGGTTAATTGTGGACTGTTGGATCTTCAGATTGGATGGTGGAGAATATAAAGAGAAAACGGAGGGCAAAGGGGTAAGCGAATGAGCGGGGAGGAGGAGAGCCCTCGGATCTGAAGGGGTGGGTGGTTAAGATTCAATCGAAGAAATTTTTTGGGCATGGTGGGAAGATGGAAAATGGGTGATGCAATTGGATCTTAGCCGTTGGATCTGTAAGAATGAACAGTCTAGATTTGATCAGGGGTTGCAAATCGGAGGAGGCAAAGGAACGACACTTAAGGTTTTGCGATGCGTGATTAAGCACTAGCTGTCCTATGTGGAACCAGATCGATGGTAAATACTCAATTATGGGGTAATGGAGAGGGGTGATGGGTGGAGATGAATAAAACATGATGGCCATCGATCTATGTAGATCAACGGTGGAGATTACAATGGAGGTAGAGAAGAGGAGGACTAATCGCATCGGAAATTTTGGAAAAACAAAGGAAAAGGAGTTAACAGAAGGCTTTGATTGCGATTAGCACCCAAGGGATAGCACTTGGTTCTGGCGCTGGGTTATATGCAGAGAAAGGGGCCAAGGGCTAAGCGAAAAGGGGCTTAAGTTCTTAATGTAAAAAGGGGTGTTTTTTAGGCCAAAATCAGTGTTTTCAAGGCCAAGAAAGGGGTTCTGGTAGGCAGCAAAGGGGATTTTTAACCCAAATCAAGGGAGTTATAAGGTTTAATGGAGGGAATTTAGAGGAATTTTGAAATGGGAAAAAGTGATGAAAATGGGGATTTGGAGGAGATGAAATAGGGCAAATGGAGGCATTTTTGAGAATTTTCTTCCACAAACAGTGAGGCTTTTCAAGGGAAATAGCAGTGAAGACTCCTTCAAAGGGAAAAAGACACATGAGGCTTCAAGGATGAAATATTTTCAGGGGCCACCTATTTTCTTGACAAAAAATTATAGGTGGCTAATAGTGGCTCCACATGGGGATGGCATCTTCTTGAAGGTGTCAAGAATCTCAAAAAATGATCTTTGGAGAAGGCCAGATGCCTAGTACTTTGACACATCCTTTTTCTTTCTTTAATCATCTGCTATAAACATGATGGATGTTAAAGAAGCATAAAACATTTCTCCAAACAACTACCCACCCAACCTATTGTCCTAACATTTTATCCTCAAGGTTCATTTAGACTTGTGGACCTTTTACATCATCAATTTTTTACAAACAAGAAAATAAACCTATTCTACTGCTACCCTTATTAATCCATGAGACCAGATTAAAAAATTGGCCTCATAGCTTCTCTACCTAAACTAACATCTGCTAGGATTAAACTGTCTAGCAGATTTCTTCCTCTACATTCTAAAATAGAAATTGAAACACAGTCAAACCAGGGTTAGACAGTCTGATTTGCTGTGGGTCCAAGGCATAAAGACAAGCTGCACTTAAACTAAATTTTACAGAAAATAAAAATAACTAACTACACGCTCACAAGCTGAGATTTATTAAGATTTTCCTACCTACCCTACACTATTTGGGAATCTATGATGCTCTAGGTGATACAATAATTCCAGTGTAGCTAGTCAAGCAGTAACAAAAAAGGATAGAAAAACTGATTGCTTATCAAAGATAACCATAGGGTACTTTGCGTGCGGGTCTTCAAAACTGAGGCCACCACCAGTGGTGACCCCTTCAGATGTATCTGTCTCTTGCAAAGGATCAATTCTTGATAACTTGAGCCAATCAGGGCCTCCATATATTCTGCCATAGGATCAACAAAAACATGATATAAAATTTTTTCTTCAAGGCCTTCGATGAATAGTAGGCTATCTTCATCCTTGATAGCTTCAATCACTGCATCTGTAGTGTGGCCCCTGAAATCACAATCATCCTTTTCTTGGTTGGGAGTATTTGGCAGTTGAGTGTCAACCAGGACTACCTTTTCTTCCACTAGACCAAGAAAAATATTTCTTTGAGAAAGAAAATCTTCCTCATCCTCACTGTAACCTGAACTAGAGGACTTATTGTATTTGGCAGTGCTATCCTATAGTAACCCTGAAAGGTTCTGCTGGAGTGGACTGAACTCTGTGAAAAGATTAACATACTCTTGAGTAGGGGTTTCTTTGATTACCTCAACCCTTTCAGGAGAAGGTTCAGGATATGCATCTTGCTCAAGATTCTCTTCATTTCTTTCTTCCTCATCCTCTGAACTAGAAAGCTGTTGAATTCCATCTTCATGGAAATCATTACTGATGATCTAATATATAACGGAGTGAAGATTCATTGAATCCTCATCTGCTCTCAGGCTTTCAACACTTTCCTCATCAGTGTCATAGATAGCCTGCATTGGCTCATTGCTTTCCCGAAGTTGCTAGTCATGATCTTCCTCCCATGAATCTACTGATGACGGTCCTGCAAGCTCAGTTTCCCTTTGGAAAAAATTATCATCATATAGATCAAAATTAGAGAAATCATAATTATAAGTAATGTCACCCATCAAACCTTCTGGACTCTCAACAAGTCTTTCTTCAAAATCATCTGCAAATTCATCTTC
The DNA here is from genome assembly GCA_034641835.2 of Pinus albicaulis. NCBI lineage: Eukaryota > Viridiplantae > Streptophyta > Pinopsida > Pinales > Pinaceae > Pinus > Pinus albicaulis. The sequence goes on along the minus strand of CM076576.1, from coordinate 504,884,536 downwards.
TGATCTAAAATCTTGTTCTTCATACATGCTTTGCAAGTTTCTTATGTATTTCAGAGATCTGGTTTGTTTTTTCTTAGGACAAGGCGTAGGTATTTTCCAATCATCATTTCTAGTTTCAACCTCATATTCTTCCTCTTCTCTGTTTATAAAGGTGTCAGTTGTCTCTGTCAATATTTCCAGCTTGTTTTGTAAAGAGATCTGCCTTTTCCATTCTGCTTGGCCTTTCTTTATTGCTTTAAATCTTTCCTCCTTGCACCTCAGGTTGTATTCAATAGTAATTGCTACATTTTTCATTTCCTCTAGGCTAGAAGGCTCTCTTTCTCTTATATGAAATTCCACCTCAGGGTCAAAAGAGCTTGGATAGTGCAATAGAGCCCATCCCAAGGGTGGTTTTATATTAGTAGGTATTGCGTTGTATACCTTATTTAACTTGGCTGAAAATTTTTGTACTTTCTCTCCTGGTTGTCTTCTCCAATTCTGGTATTCTTCTAGGATGAGGAAGACATTTCCCAGGACTACCCATCTATCAAGGAAAACTTGAGAAAACTGCTGAAAATTGATGATGCTTGCAGGTGGAAGGTTTTTAAACCAACTCTTAACATTTCCTTGTAATGACAAGGCAAACATTTTAATACGCACATCATCTTCTTCTATTTCATATAAGTCAAGTAAATTCTCAAGATTTTGAACATGCTGTGCAGCAGTGATCTTTGCATCTTCTCCATCAAAAAGGGGCAGCTTATTTGTGAGTCCTGCAGGAAGAGGTTGGAAGATATGTGGAAAAACCAGAGGCTTATGTCTTTCTATGACCTTTGTAGGTGTAGGTAGTGGAACAAGAGGCCTATGACTGGTTGAAGTCTCATTAGGATTAGGAGATATAGCATGAGGCTCTAGTTTCACTGGGCTTTCCATAGGTCTATGGGTCTGCTCATGGTCTGAAGATTGAGGTTTGAGATCTTTCCCATAATCAATGTGGGTCTCATCTTTGTACACTTGATCAGGCTTAAAGTAGGATAGAACGTAGTGGTAGATAAAAGCAATGAATTCTTTAAACCAAATCAAGCCTAAGTGTTCTATCATTCTATGAGGTCTGGCCATCTTTCAGGTTCTTCCTCCAGTAGAGTCTTTAGGTCTATTAGGAATTGTGGAGTTGCTAGGTAGATGAATTTGAGTGTTCAAAGAAGGCTGTTGTCCAACATTAGCCATTGAACACCAATATAACTAGATATTTTTGGTCTTCTGAGGTCTTAAGGGTATATAATATGAAATTCACTCAGAATATTCCCGAGTGGAGTTTCCATTATGTTGTGCTTCCTATGTTATATCTAGATTGGCAAGACCAAAAGATAAGACAACATCAAACCACTTTGGGATCCTAGGATCTAGTGCTCCTAGATCCAGAGAGGTATCTCTCTATAGATGTAAAGAATGATATATCTTTAAAGCTCAAAATGAGTTTTTAGGCTAGGTATGAAGCATAAGGGTTTTTGATTTTGTTTTTTTGGTTGGAGATCATTAACTGAGAAGGTTATGGAAGTAAATAAGGAACTGAATAGAAGCATGTTTCAGCATGGGAGCATGGGTCAAGAGAAAGGTTAATCCATTGGGCTATGGAGTCATGAAAGGGGATTACTTGCATAAAAACTATGCAAGGTTTTCATAGGGCAAGTCATCTATACTAAAGGATATTTTTAGATAGATGGTGGGATGGAACATCAAGAATGGGTGAAAGAAAGAAACCAAAGTGCAGTTTGAGATCAGGTCAGATGTCATTTAAATCTAGACCTGCTTTGACATACCTCAAAGGAAACTCTCATAAAAGACACAAAGGGTAGCTTAAGATTAGGTCAAATGTCATTTACATCGAGACATACTTTCAACATATTCTTAAGGAAACACAATCTAGAAGTCCTCATAACCACTTTCAGAATAGTAGAAAAGATTTAATATTAAACATAGAGTAAGGCCTAAGATCAGAGAGGGACTTTAACCTAAAATGCTTTTGACACTAACTCAAAGGGATCTTAGAAAGGCTGGCTGTTGGAAAAGGACCCTAGTGGACAGGGCTAACTCTAAATCCCCAATATCTGAATTCTTCTAGCTGAAACCAAATAAGAACATCTAAGAAACAAACCCTAAATTCATACATCAGTAAGCATGGACCAGCCAACTTCTATACTCGTTAAATTATCATGAATTTTCTCTCAGGTACACAGTTAGCAGAAAACATCAAAGATAAGAAGAGCAGGAAGCATTAGGGTACTTTACAGTGGTATATCCTAAGCCAGATTATTGATTCTTATCAGATAATAATGGATAGTGTGAAAGACATGAAATGAGGCAATCATAGTAAGGAAAACATCACCCATAATATAGACCAGGATCCTGTGAAATTTTCTTGTTCAATTGATGTGCAAAAACAGTCACATACTTTGAGCTCAATGACTCTCTTCATTCCAAAATTCTCCTCCCAACCTACTAAATTACAAAGTACTGAGCTACTTCCCCCAATAATAGTTCTAACAGTCAATAAAATCCCTATCAACCAACAACCTTTACAATGTATTTTCAATGAATATTTATAGGTGAAAGGAGAGGAGGAGTAGTAGTTGTAAACTTAATTGATTCGTTAAAACATATGGGAGGAAGTATTCATGCCCATTCTGCATAATGGCTCTTCATTAACTATGTGTACTTTGTAGTCTGGTCTAGAGGTCCTTGGTAATAACTTCAGGTATGTTCCTCTGAAGTACTCTTGCTGCATGGTACTTTTTTTTCCTTCTGAAAGAAGTAATGTGGATAGAAGGTCTGCAAGGTCTCCCATACTTCCATAACTATTGTCCTTACAGTTCCTTAAGGCTTCTGTCAATGTAATAACTGATCTGGTGTTTTATGGAAGATGGAGCAAGTCATATGGTCGATCTTTTTCTTGGAGAAAATGCTCTGCTGATGTCAATTCACTGATATAATCTGTTTTGTGTTTCATCCTCTTAATCATTGGATTATAGTGTTTCAAATCCCCAATAATGGGCTCTAATCCTTTAATTCTCTTCACTGATACTCTTTTCTGCTTCTGTGACAGTCTTTCTGCACTCTAGATCACCATTACAGTGACAGTGGAGACAGAATGAATTCATCACTTTGTAAACCCTGCAAAAACACAATAAACCTGTTATAAAATCCAAGGGGAGTGAGAAGAGGAATGCTGTGAAGGCTGAGGAAATGGTGTCTCAGCAATGGAGATGGTGGAAGCAGTGGGAAAATGGCTAAAAATCACCGCGGAATGGAAGAAAACTGGCCTAGTGAAAGTCTGGTGTGAGGACGGTCCGGACCGTCGGATTAGATTAGATAGTGGTGATCAATGGTCAAGATTCACTGGTGCAGGAGGTTAGATAGATGAAAATGAATTTTAGTGTAAAACACAAAATTTTAATGTTCGGGTGAATTACGAAGGAAAAAGGTTAAAATGAACGAAATCAGAGGCTCCTTGGTGGTGGGACCGGGAGCACAGGAGGATTGAATGTGGGTCATCCGATCATAAAAGAGATCAACGGTGGAGAACTCATGAAGAATTCGTTTGGAAGGTTAGACTAAATGTCAGATGAATAAAAACGTAATGCAATATGGGCCGTTGGATGAGACCCAATAAACGGTTGTGATTAAACATGGAGTTTCAATGTGGAGAGCGGTAAGCGGAAAACCACAATGGTTTTCGTGCGGGGTCGAGGGTGGTAACCAGATTTTACAAAATTCACGCGATTCCACTCATCGCGTGCCACATGGAAAAACAAAACCGCCCATATCACGTGATTTCAAAATGTTAAAGTTCGCACGCCAAAATAACATGATATGCATATCGACCGTTGGATGAAATGTCAGAAGATTTGATGGTGCAGGTTTAGCGCGATAAAGGTAAGATGCACCAGCGGAAACAGACCGTCGGGTTAATTGCAGACCATTGGATCTTCAGATCGGATGATGGAGATTTAAAAGAGAAAACAGAGGGCAAAGGAGTAAGCGAATGAGCGAGGAGAAGGAAAGCTGTCGAATCTGAAGGGGTGGGAGGTTAAGATTCAATCGGAGAAATTTTTTGGGCCTGGTGGGCAAACGACAAATGGGTGGTGCGATTGGATCTTAGTTTTTGGATCTGTAAGAATGAATGGTCTAGATTTGATCGAGGGTTGCAAATTGGAGGAGGCGAAGGAATGACACTTAAGGTTTTATGATGTGCGATTAAGTGCCAGCCATCCAATCTGGAACCAGATCGACGGTCAATACTCAGTTGGGGGGTAATGGAGAGGGATGATGGGAAGAGATGAATAAAACGCAATGGCCATCAATCTATGTAGATCAACGGTGGAGATTGTAGCAGAGGTAGAGAAGAGGAGGACTAATCGCATCAGAAATTTTGGAAAAACAAAGGAAAAGGCATTAACAGAAGGCTCTAATTGCGATTAGCACCTGAGGGCTAGCGCTTGTTTCTGGCGCCGGGTTATATGTGGAGAAAGGGGCCAAGGGCTAAGCTGAAAGGGGCTTAAGTCCTTACTGTAAAAAGTGGTGTTTTTTAGGCCAAAATCAGTGTTTTAAAGGCCAAGAAAGGGGTTCCGGTAGGCAACAAAGGGGATTTTTAACCCAAATCAAGTGAGTTATAGGGTTTACATAGGGAATTTTGATGATATAGAGGGTTAATGGAGGGAATTTAGAGGACTTTTGAAAGGGGAAAAGTGATGAAAATGGGGATTTGGAGGAGATGAAATAGGGAAAATGGAGGCCTTTTTGAGCATTTTCTTCCACAAACAGTGAGGCTTTTCAAGGGAAATAGCAGTGAAGATTCCTTCAAAGGGAAAAAGACACATGAGGCTTCAAGGATGAAATATTTTCAAGGGAAATGTTTCTCTTGAAGGCTCAGAAAGATTTTTAGCCACCTGTTTGCTTGAAAAAATTTTATAGGTGGCTAACACACTCTTTTGCATAATTTTTACTTGTTTGGGAAAACGAACAACATACCATAACTCACTCATACAAACTCGGATTTTGAAGAAATGAGTTGTGTTGGAATCTTGGTGAAGAGATCTATCTGATCATTTAGGTCTCAAGAATTTCTGAGCACTTTCATTTTTTAGCTAAATACTAAGCTCTTGATCGCCCCATTTGGTTATTCACACACACACACACAAAGAGAGAGAGAGAGAGAGAGAGAGAGAGAGAGAGAGAGAGAGAGGGAGAGGAGTTTGACTTTCCATTTCAAAGACATAATGGTCAAGGAAGCCACAATGTTGAATCCACATGGGGCCCTTGGGTTAGGTATACATGTTTCCCACGAATGACATTTACGCTGGGTTCTATTTGCAAAATGTGAGGAAGTGCTTAAAGAATTTCCCTAAGGAAATTTTTCTATGGTATGTATATGTGTGTGTATATATGTATATACTAGTCTACATTGAAAACTCTAGAGATTCCATCCATGAATACAAAGAAGCATACTTTATATTTCCTTGCAACGTTTACCTTAAAAAATAAATAAATACATACATACACGTACTGAAATATATGCATTTTTAAGGACATACATATTCAAGAAAAACTTGATAAATCCTCTTCTCTTGACCCAAATATCTAAATGAAAGGTTTTAACAATAAAAAATAATAAGAAGATATTATATATATATATATATATATATATATATATATATATATATATATATACCCATTAAACTATTCCTTCTAGATATAATTAATAAAACATTAATAAATTTACAGAGATATAATACACTTAATTATTTAATTCATTAATAATTAAAATTACATATAAATGAATTACGCAAACATTAATAATATTAACAAATGTGTATAAAAATTCATTCTAAAATATCAAAAGTCACAATTTTTATTTTAAAAATATGACAAGGAAGATAAAAACATTATAGATATTTAGGGGACGAGGTTAGGAAGCAAAATCCAAGTAAAGAAAATTTCAAATATTCAATTTAATATAATGCAAATATGAATAATGCTAAAAAAAATAATTTAATGAATATATTTTTAAAAATTTCATAATGAGGATGTCGATTAATTTAATTGTACTATAATTTTGTTACATTAAATTGTAACATAAGCTTGTAAACTTACGAAGTGTAAAGAAAAATATATGTAAGGACTTAGCATCTAATTCTATCAAATGTAAATTGACATGAAAATAAATTTTAATAGCTGAAAGCGATTGAAATCTAATTTGCGAAAGAGATTGAAATCTATTGTACAAAAGAAAATAAATTCTAATAGATGAAAGTGAGTAAATTAACATGAATGGAAATTATATTCTATGAAAGTGACTAAATATAGTTTAAATCAATATGATCATAATTATGAAACATTTATAAATACTCATCCATGCATAAATTCAATTTATTTTTAACAAAAAACTATCTTAAAAATATTTGAATATAAATGTTTGAAGTTTTTAAAGATTTGACCCCTGCATAACTGGAAGTTTTGTATAATAAACCTACATCATATTGGCACATCGAAAGAAATAAAATTCACATTGCTGAAATTGAAATTAAAAGGAATTATCACTAATGCATAAAGGGAATTTAATATAACACATGAGCTCATGATTAACTTCTCCTGACATCAAATTAAATCACATCAAAAGAAAGGAAACAGTGCTATACATATCTATTATATACAAATATAATCAAAGAAAGGAAAGAATGTACATGCTTGGAAAATGGGGCACTAAAATGGTCAACAAGCACACAAAATTGTCTACTACAAGTCAAGAATCATAATAGGAGCATATATTGGCTGCAAATATACCTCCAAGTATTGTAATTACAAATTATAAATCTCTCCTTCTTTCACTAGTAGAAAATTATGAAATTAGTGACTAGGTGACTAAAAGCGTTAGTCACCGCAATTATTTTGAAGTGAATTACTATTAAATTTGAGAAATTTTAAGTGACCGAACTAAAAATGGCTAACTGAAATGACTAATTTAGTCTACGAATAAAATATATGACTAGATAATATGTGACCAAACTAAAAGTGACTAACTAAAATGACTAATTTAGTACAAGACTAAAATATATGACTAGATAAGTGAGAAACTTAATAATCATTAATGTAAATGACTACTATAGTCCAAGAATAAAAATATGACCAAATAATAAGTACAAAAAGTATATGAATTAGTCATTTATGTTAGTAATTTTTAATTGTGTCACTTTGGAAATGAAAAATTACAATTTTGATACTGAAGTGTGAGTTTGAAATTTTTTATTGTTTGCAATGTATTTTGGTGGCCCAATGGGAAGCTCCCATGTGGACCAACCAAATACTGCCATGTGGCGCCTCATAGGTTCCAACACTTTCCTTGTTTAAAGGGAATTTGACATATTTTTATGGGACAACTGCATCGCAGTTCAATTTTTTGAGGAGATTAGAAGCCTAAGGATCAAACCGATATTTAAGGGAATTTGACTCGAGCAGTTCCAAATTCCATGTGACAAAATAAATAGTGTTTTTATTTTTAGTTTATTAATAGAATTTGATTCCTCAAAGATAGTAATAGTTTCTAGATGTATTTTTTAAGAAAGTCTATTATTTGCATTGTAATAAGGGTTGGATTTTTTAGAAGTATTAACTTGTATTTTAGAGCATCTACTTTCATCTAGGCTACATTTCTAGTTGGTGGAATTTCAATCAATCCAGATTGAGAAATATGCCATCTACTTCATCTAGGAGAGATTGCGAGTTGATAAATAGGCTTAAACCTTATTTTTTAAAGTCATGAAAATGAAACCTTAGTTTGTGAATCATAAAACTTCCCTAAGGCAGACCTTTAACAATAGTATGGCCAGAATTCAATCTAAAATAAACATTTTATTTGATCATTGGATATTCTAATGTTTTGTGATCTGTAAATTAAAATATTTTGAACATCTGCATTATAGATATTTAAGTAACGGGTAAGTATAAAAAATTGGATGATGATGAAAAATATAGTTTTTATGAGACTACACGGTTGGGAGGGAATCAAAGAAATTTCATCGGGGGTGTAGCAGGCTAGAGAGTTTCATTCTATTTCCTTCCACCCTTGTTATGAAGAGTAAGATCCATACATCATATAAATTTTTGGGTATTGATAAAGGCATTGTAATTGGAATGGTAAAAACTTTCTAATTCCTTCAACCATCCTCCTGATCTTGCTTATTTTAGGCCACCGGATAATTCATTCACCAAACCATTGCAAAGCCCTGCATCTAAGAAAAATATTTAAGACAATTATACTTCTAAGAAACATCCTAAGATAATAATCCATCTTCTGTCTTCTTTCATAGTGTACGTTATTCAATCCCTACTCTTATTTTTCCTTTTAATATAAATATTGTGAGAGGAAGTATATGAGGGAATTTCATTTGAAATTTCCTTTTGGGCATGATGGATAAAATTCAAGGAAATATGGAAATAAATCACATGATAGAGTTAATGACTTAATATTCATGCAACCATGAGTGCTTAATCTCCTCCTCTAGATAAAATTAATTTACAGTAATAGTATTTTGTATTTTCATTGACAATAATTACAAATTACTTAAATGTGCAATGATTTGTTTATGTCCAAATGTTTGATTCACTACGGTGTGCATGGAGACATAGAATTAGGGCATATCTTTCCAAATTCATTCAAATAGATGCATTTCACGATGAGGGAATCACGCATACCCTAATGTCGATGAAGCAAAAGAATTCCAAAATGATTTCTTTTCCAACAATCGTCGCAGATGCATATGTTTGTCTCAGGAAGCAAGTTTTTCTTTATTTGCATGTTAATCTAGGTTTTCATGAATATTTAGCACAAACTAACAATATGCATCTAGTATCTATCGTACTTAAATGTGGGGATGAACTGTCGTGGAAGAAGTTTCGCCCACAAGCGCAATCTCCTCGATCCTGGAAACCACCATTGATATGCGCAGAAACCACCATTGATATGCGCAGGAGGCATGAAATATATAGTAGTTTTTTTTTTTAAATCTTGAAATATATGAGATAATCACTATGACAAACATTTGGTGGACACATGATACTTGATAATTTAGAGATCACAAATAACGTTAAATGGGTTTGACATGTAAAAATTACCCCGTAATTAAAATTGTGATTAAAAGAGTCCCTACATTAGCATCCATATAAACTAAATATCACATCTATGAATTTATTTATAATGAAAATTACATCTTTACTATCAATATGGTGACAAACACTATGGAATATCCTTTATTGTTGGTTGTATTTTTAGAGAAAGGATCATCATCATATGTTTTTTGTTATATATGCACATAACAGTTGCTTCCTATGCTATAGTTTTTGCATTTTTTTTAGGATCACTAAGTGTTTTTTGTTGGAGTTAATGTAACTAGGTAAAATCTTCTAAACTCATGAGTTTTGCTAAATTAATACGCTTTTTTGTAAGTGTCAAAAAAATAAAGGGTTGATTATTTTCTTATTGTTTAATTGTTCAATTTGATGGAGCTTCCAGTGTTGTACTTTGACGAGTTATGGGTTTTTTTGCTATCAAAATATAAAGAAAGGATTGATTTGTTTTTTTTAAACATAAAAAATTGTTTAATTGTTTTATGAGGTAGTGATTAGTTTCTTTGCATCTATATTTCTAGTTTATCTATTATCTATGAGATATTTTTGTATTTCTATATTTGCAAACCTGTTTTTCAAAGTTTATGATTATAATAATAATAATTTATTTTTAAGGTTGTTGTCAAGACAAACACCAATGTGTTTAATCACAACCCTTTCTTATAAAATTATATCATACCCATGAGGTGTAGACCAATTGGTTTAAGTGGAGTTTAGTCCCCAATTGGTCTCATGTTCAAACCTCATGGGAAGGAGTTGTGGATGGAAGCCACTTATGGGGGAATTAAATTATCCCATAGAGCATCCATGCTCAAAGGAGCTTCACAAAATCCTTGGAAAGAACCATGAATCTTATCTTACTATTATGTTCATTACATTTTAGATTCTTTCATGCGTGCATTCTAGATTCCTTAATAGGCGGATTTCAATATTCTTTATTCAATCTTATAAGGTGGTTTCCATTGCAAAGGATGAAATGAAAGAGAAAAAAATGGGATTTAAATCTTCTTTATTTAATATTATAAGGTGGTTTTCATTGCTAAGGATGAAATGAAAGATAAAAAAGGAGGTACTGGGCGTTACACTCCCACCTAATGATGGGAGGCACCCAAAAAATTCTTGCAAGTGTTAGAGCCATCAATGCCACAAATCAATATAAATATAGTTTCCATGAACCCTTAATACTTGTAAATGGTAATAGAACATAGATAAGGGGCCTAATATTTGAAAAAATAAAGGGCCATGCTTGTGGAAATAATGTAGTTTTTATGAGTTTTAAAATTATATATAAATAACAAATGTAAAATGAAATAGATTGAGAGTAGAGAAATTTGACGAGGACAAGAGATAATTTCCCTTTTCACTTTAGAATGAATATGGGTTCGGTTTTTGTTGAAAAAAATATTTTTCTCTATATATTTTGGGATATTTTTAATGAAGAAAGCCTTAAACTATGACAAAGATTTATGTGTTGAGTGTTTCGAATATGCTTTTCTCCAGTATAATGTGTCTTTGTTGCCATGGTGTGTCATCTTATAGTGATTAAATGAGATAATATAAGTATAATTCATTCATTGTGATGCTTTTTTCATAAATTTAATTATTTTCACTCTTGTTTCTCAAGATGATGCTTGAATTCATTTGTTTGATGCTCCTGCTCAGTGAATTGTTTCTCCCACATTTTTCCTTTCATCAGAAAAAATAAACGATTCATATTTTCTCATCTACATTATCGTTGATGTTTTAGTGTGATCTTATGTTAATCCAAAAATTGACAACATCACCCAATGGTATGTCTTTTTCTCCTGATTTTGACCAATATCAACAAGTTTTTACATTAATCTGGCCATATTTTAAAATACCTACTAGCTAGTTGTGACCTAGGGTAGTTAAGTTTGAGGAGAGATCCCCCTCTGAATTGAAGGGCCAAATTCAATCCCAAAGCGGTAAGAGGTTACCTTATAGTTTTTATGACATCTAGGGTTTTCTCTAAGTAATAACAACCACCAAGATTTGAGAGGATGCCATGTTAGCTCCCAATATTCATTCAAAATGGAATAGCCACGTGATCATGATGAAGAATAATCTAGAAGAGTCAATATTGTAACTCTAGTTAAGATTTTAAGGAGTCAAAGCTAACTATTAGTAGGATATCGAGTTGTGTTATAATTGGGCCACTAGGAGGGAGAGGGGTTATATTCTATTCAAGAGAATTATATTATATTGATTAGAAAAGTATCCAAGTGTGGATAGGGATAGAGAGGAAACATTGATTATTTTTGCAATGAGTAAATGAAGGACCATAGGCCTCATTTCTTTATATTTGCATCCATTTTCCATTTAGAGAAATAGAGAACCTCACCTTCCAACTGAGTTTTGTCCTAAAAGGGTTTTCTAGGGTATATTTTGTTTATGGTTATGAGTGATTGTATTATTTTTTGTTCTCTATTTTCTACATTTTACATATTTTTTGCATGAAACTATAACTTAATAAATTAATAAGCCTAAGGAGAAATAATTCACATAGTACAAATGCTATATTTTTAAGAATAATTTTATTAGATCTACTCTAATGAACTATTTAGTGGAATATCCACAAACATTTCGAGGTAATATTGGTGTCAAAGCATGTTTCTTTGTGTATATTTTGGGGAGTTGCATGATATCCAAATCAATTAATATAAAAGTCACAGAACCCTAGTCATAGTTGGTGAATTTTTGAATAACCCTCAAGATCCTATAGAAGAGAGGTTTATGTGGCTAGAAGAACAAGTTTTATATATAAATAAAAATGTGAGCCTCCTCATGGAGTACATAACCAATAAGCTCGAGCAATTAAGTGAAGATGGGAGTTATAAAAAAGAAGTTGAAATAGAGGGGAGATCGGGATACTAAGAAGAAATAAAGCAGGATCCAAAGAAATGAGAGAAAAATGATCAACCCAATTTGAGTGTCATGAACCATTCACAATCCTTGTTCAAAATGGAAGTGAAGGTCAAAATAAACCTATAACAAGGTGAGATTTATGTTCTAAATCTAAATCAATGGTTTTATAAATTATAAATTTATTTTATTGTTCATTATATAGAGGAGAAAAAAAAATAACATTTGCTCAATTGAAATTGGAGGGCCATGCCCTGAACTAGTTGGAAAGATACAAAAATACCTTGAAGTTGGAGGGATAACTAGTGACTAAGTGGTAGGATTTCAAAAACCACATCAAGTCACAATTCTATCATATCGTGTATGTAGAGGAATAATGGATCTGGTGGATCTATTTCAGGAAGAAGCATGGGTAAAGTGTACAAATATACGCTACCAAATTTAGAAAGATGGCCATAATGATAGGTATCTCCCCAAAATCCAATATGTACTCCTTAAGTATCTAGGGGGTCTACACAGGTATCTAGGGAACCAAGTGATTTTGTTGAAGTCCATATCAGTGGACGAGGCTTGTGTACACGAACAATACATAGACAAATATTTCAAAATAATTTACAAGGAGTTTTTCTATGTGATATAATGTCCGATTAGATCACCAGACAGAAAGAGACAAGACAAATGAAATAATAAAGGGATCCCAAAACTGAAGGATCAATCATGCAACATGAAACCAGTTTTATGCTATAAAGATAAGAGATCGCACATGGCCTCCTCATAGGTTGGGAAATGGTTTTGAGCTTGATGTAGATCTTGTGCTCCATTCGAGTGATTTATCACGTCCGCACCCAATAAATTACCCTTCCACAAAATCGTAACTGAACAGAGACAATAGGTGATATTCCTTAAAATATCGTTAGATCAAAAGTAATAAAACTCACTATAACATATATTTAATGCACAATCATATAAGGGAAGGAACATGATTTTTCATTGATCATAAAAATAACACAATGCTTTATACCTTCTCCTCAAAGCTTCCTCTCCTCTAGCTTGTAGGATGGCCTCCTCTCCCAATACGACAGACCTCTCACCTTATAGTTTGGATACTCCCCCCCCCCCAACCATTTCCTATTGGTTAGATTATATAGGCTCATTCCATCCTTTCGGCGAATGTATCTAGACACCTAGGGGCTTGAGAAGTTAGGAAAATTATACACTAATGGACCCCAAGCCAACTCATACACAAGTGGGTCAATTTTATCTCTTTGGGAATGCGAAACTCTAGAAACATTTTTCGTAAATATGATATTTACTCAATTATATCACCTATGAAAGAATTATTATCTCATAATTATAATATTTTGGAAAAATAATTATGAAAAATTTCTCAATTATGTAATTTCACCCTTTTATCATGGGATAAATCTCACATAAGTAAAAGAAAAGGTGAAAAGGGATGAATTTTAGCAAAAAAATGAGGTAATGTGATATTGGGTTTCTCTCACTATAATGGAGTGGAAAATAGGGTTATAAGATATGCCCCATAATGCATGACGTTAGAAGAGGAACTGAAATCCAAAATGTGTTTAAATAGTATTCAAACATTAATTCCTAATGAAATACAAGAACTCCTCCGAACAGGAAATTAACAAATCCAAAGAAAATCCAGTGAACAAAATCAAATCTGGACTAGATTAAGCTAGCAGATAGGAAGCGCAGACTGGTCAAAAGTAGAAATAAAATTTTCAAGAAAAGGGAAAGGATTTTTCAACCACTAAAATCCCTAGCGACGGGCACAGAAATTTCTGGGAGAGGCTAGCCACAGGCACAGGCTTTCCAGATAGCAGCTAAGGATCCCTAGCCGCAGGCACAAGCCTATAAAATAGAAGCTAGGGAAAAAACTCAAAAGAATACCTATAAACTTGTGCAAAGGCCGAGAGGCAAGAAAAATAGAGAGGCAATAAACCCTAAAAATAGCCGAAAGAAGTCAAAAAAGTTTGAGAAATATTAGCAAACTAGATAAGAGAGGATCCGATCAAGATCAAAGGCAAAGCGAAAAGAAAGAGAGTGTGTTCTCATTGCAATCAGTAGTTATATTCCATGATAATTTGAAAGGAGTTGTTGCTCTGTGATCTAGTGTTTAATTATATCACCAGACATAAATATACAAAACCAATGAAACAATAGAGGGATCCCAATCTCGAATGATAAACCATGCAAAATGAAACCAATTTTATGCTATAAAGAGAAGATATCACACCTCACCTCTTCATAGGTTGGGGAAGGGATTTAAGCTCAATGCATATCTTGCGCTCCACTCTAGTGATTTTTCATGTCTGCACCCAATCTCTTTACCCCGCACAGAATTAAAATCGAATAGAGATGATAGGTGATCTTCCTCGGAATATTGTTAGATCAAAACAAATAAAACCGAATATAATATATGTTGAATACACAATCATATAAGGGTGGGAACATGAATTATTATTGATCATAAAAAGAATGGAACACTTTATACCTTCTCCTCAAAGCGTCCTCTACTCCAACTTGTAGGATGGTCTCCTCTCCCAATCCGAAAGAGCTCTCACCCTATATGTTAGAAAATTAAATATTACAAAGCAATGAAACACATCAAATATGCGGAAATAACAAGCACATAAAACACATAAAACCAGAGAGACACAAATATACGTGGTTCACCCAGTTTAGGCCACATCCACCCTAAATAGCCAGTCCTTCCTTTCTATTATCCAGCAAAATGAAGAGACACAACCTACAACAGATCCGCTGTAATATCCTCTATTCTCTCTCACAGTCTCCATATATGTTTCTCGCTTTGAGAATCCACATACAATACATAACCGCAATACAGTACCCTCATACAAAGCGAGGGGTTTCCTTCTAGGGAAAAAAACCCTAAACTAAACATAACTTCTACCATTAGATCATCTGCCTAATGAACGACCTAGATTGACTAGAAATTACTATACTTTTACAAGGCAATTTTACATTTGTTTTTAGCTTCGGGGGTGCTGCCCTTGAAACCCGTCGCCAGGGGGGGCTCCATAAAGTTGCAGCCGCCCCCCCCTAGACCCCCTAGGCAACGTTTAATTATGGGCAACGTTGCCACCCCATTAAGGTACAGAGGTCCAACACTGTGATACAAAATAAACAAGATAATCAGGCTCCACACCCAACACTATAGTTTGGATACTTACTCCCCAACCCTTTCCTCTTGGAAATATTATATAGGCTTATTCCATCATTTGGGAGAATTTATATAGACACCTAGTGGCTTGAAAAGTTAGGAAACATCTAGAGAAATGGACCCCTAGCCAACTCATACACAAGTGGGTCAAGTTGATCTCTTTGGGAATTAGAAACTATAGAAACCTTTTTCAAAATTATGAGATTTTACTCAATTATCTCAATTATGAAATAATTAATATCTCATAATTATAATATTTTGGCAAAATAATTATGAAAAATTTCTCAATTATCTAATTTCACCCTTTTATCATGGGATAAATCTCACATCAGTAAAACAAAAGGTGAAAAGGGATGAATTTTAGCCAAACAACTGATGTAGGTTTATATTGGGTTATCTCACTATAATGGAGTGGAACATAGGGTTATAAGAACAACGTAGGCCAAAATAAATGGAAATCAAGTGGGTCAAAGCAGAAGGAGCACCAAGGTACTTCTAAGGAGCAAAAGAAATATTTGAAAAATGGAAAGGATAAGAAGACAACAACCATAATGCACTAGTGAAAATATCTTAGAAACGATTTCAACCACTATAATACTAATGTTCATACAAAGGAGAAATTTTGGAAGTTACATCCAGAGCTTAGCCTAAAGAACAAAATGAAAGATGTAAATATGAAGAACCTTATAGCCACTAACTTAATCAGTCAGGCTGAAAGTAGCTTAAACTTGGATGATAAGATCATTTTTACATCAATGTTGGAAAAGGTGAGTATGAGTAGCCTTAAACAACATGAAGAGAATCAAAATACCAAAATATTTTGTATATATATAAAGGTGAAGAAGACAAGTATTAATTCTTTGTTAGACTCAAGAGCAAAAGAAAAATTCTTTTCAAAAGAGTTGGTCAAAAACTTGGCATTGGAGTTTCATGATCATACAAGCCCATATCCATTGGATTTGGTAAAAAATGATACAAAAATATAGGTAACAAAATAGTGAAAAATCATATTTTCTATCAATGTTGATTTTATTGAAGTATAAATAAACCTATTTCCTCTTGATACTTGTGGAGTGGAGTTTGTAATGTCGTATATGTAAATTCATAATTCAATATTCTTGTAGAGAGACGAATAATACTTCCTCATTAAGGATGCAAATTGTTCACCTTCAATGCACATAAGGGGAAGTTCAAAATTTCGATGGTAAGTGATAACCAATCCGAGAAAATAATCAATTCTAGTAAGAAGTATGATTTATTATCTTTAAGAGAAATATTGTCTATAGAAGAGTTAGTGAGAGAAAATTCATCCATGGAGGGGTGTATTAAGAAATAGAAACAAGAACTAGAAGAGTTTCTATAGGCATACAAAAATGTGTTTCATGAACCTAAAGGCCTATTTACTAAGAGGGAAATGGAGCATGAGATCGAGCTATTTCTAGACTCCCCATTGTCAAATATTGGGCTATATAGTTATTTTTTATAGAAGAATTTGATGTGAAGAAGAAATTTTAGCACCTACTAGAACATAGTCTCATTCGACCAAATACATTTCCATGTGGGTCACACATTATCATTGTGCCAATGAATTATGTGACTTGGAAGATGTGTATTGATTACATGGAATTAAAAAAAATCATACTCAAGAATAGGTATCCTCTTCCAAAGATAGATGATATGTTGGATTAGTTTCAACAGGAAAAATATTTCGTCAAGCTGACTTAAACTTTGGATATCACTAGGTTACAGTTAGAGAAGAGGATACCTATAAGACCACCTTCAAAATCAATCAAGGTTTATATGAGTGGTTAGCCATGTTTTTTGGTCTATAAAATGCACCAACTATGTTTATGAGGTTCATGAATGATATACAATTCCCTTTTTTATTTTCATTTGTTATTATCTATTTGGATGACATAATAGTATAAAATTCTACCTAGGAGGAACAAATATCACATGTTGTAGGTGCTAGAGGAATTAAAGAAGTGTTAGTGGTTGGAAAATATCAAGAGTGTGAGTTTTCACCATAGTATTTGGTGTATCTAGGGCATGTGATTAGTGGAAATGAGCTAAAATAGATCTTGCTAAGATGTATGCTTTCATGAAGTGGTTAGCTCCTACTTTCTATGAGGTCAGTAGTTTTTTTGGAGTGACATAATACTTGAGGGAATTCATAGCCTCATTTTCAGCAGTAGTAGAACCACTCCATGCCATATAAATTAGTGGCAAGATTTTCCAATTGAGAAAGAGTCAGTAAATGGTATTTGAGGAGTTAAAGAAGAAGATTAGACAGGCATCAATTATGGCAGTAAAAAATTTGTAAAATCCCTTTGAAGTAGAGATATACACAAGTCGATATGTTATGGGAGTGGTATTGATGTAGGGAGAAAGGCATGTATGCTTCCATTTAGAATTATTTCATGGGGAAGTTTTTAACTACCCTACTTATGTAAAGGAACTATATTCCCTAGTTCAAGATGTGAAGAAGTGGAAATACTATCTGATGGGAAAGGATAAAGTAATCCATAGAGATCACTAATGACTATATTACCTATAAGCATATATAAGCTGCAATATACCAAGCATTACAAGTGGATAAAATTTCTACAATATTTTCATTTAATAATAAAGTACACGAAGGGCATAACCAAACAATTGGTTTTCATGCTTTCAAGGCTACCCACATCAAAGATCACAACTTTTGGAACTCTTATGCACATGGATAAATTCACCCAATATGCATATAGGGAGGGATATATAGAGGATGTGGACTTCGAGGAGGTGTTTCAATAGTTTTATAGTCAAATTCTTGTGCACGATGGTTACAAAAAAGTTGACTACCATCTCTATGATGGGTTACTCTATATTCTAGATAAGTCGTGTGTTCCTAAAAGTGAATGAATGTAGATAATTAGGGAGGCTCAAACCTCTAAGGTTGTAGGGAATTTTGTGTAGGAAAGATAATGGCATACTTGCAGAGGTATGTGTATTAGCTCAAGATGCAAGAACATGTGGCTACGTTCATAAGAGGATGCATGATTTATTGTCCTAGAAAGCCTAATAACAAGAAAAAAGGTCTATACAATCCCGTCCTTGTACCCATTCATCCTTAGGAAATAATTTTGATGGAATTTGTGGGAGGTTTACTAACAACCAAGAAGGGACATGACTACTTGTTCATGGTAGTTTACAAGTTTAGAAATATGTGTGTTCTAATTCCATATAAAAATAACATCAATGGGAAAGAAGGAGTGAACTTGTTATTTGGATATGTCAGAGTTCACTTTAGGATAGCAAGGAGTATAATTTTAGATAGGGACATAAGATTTCTCAATGCATTTGGGACTACATTGTGGGAGAATATGGATTCAAATTTGAAGAGTTTTAGAACATTCCATCCATAAATAGATGGGCATACATAATTAGTCAACATGAATTTGGTGCAGATTTTGTGGGGTTACAATAAGAAGCATTTGGATACATGTGACAAAAACATGGTATATATACAACACTCTTATAATAGAGTAGTCCATGCTTCTACTAGTAAGTCCCCAGTTGAAACTTGTTTTATATATTTTCCACCTTCACCTTTGGATATTTCATATGAGAAACAAAGAAGAGTGACAGAGTATCTCACAAGGGATACCTTAAGGGTATAAAAATGTATTGCTAATATTAGGGATATGCATACATAGGTATAGGAGACACTGTAGAAGTTGGATGAAAAATATAATTCCTAACATTATTAGCACAAAAAAGAAAATTCCTTCAAGGTGGGTGAATGAGTATGGTTATAGTTGAACAAGGAGAAACTATAGGGTCCTCATAACAAAATCAAGGCTCTCTAATATGGTCACTTTGAGACAACAGAAAATGCGGGAGATAATACCTATAGACTCAACATACCCCCATAGATACACATTTACTTAGTGGTGAAATATGAAACTCAATGAGCCTTGTTGGAAATATGATGTAGAGTGTTGTCCTTGATGGCAACCCACTGAATAAAGATGAAGACATGTGACTGTTGACATGTGTTGTCCTTGATGGCAATCCACCTGATGAAGTTATGCTTGACTTGATGGACTGGGTAAATGATGTAAATCTGATGTGATATGTTGTTGAGTGTTGTCCTTGAAAGGCAACCCACTTGATGAAGATGATGAAAACTTACTTGATGAAGTTGTGCTTAAGAGAATGTGTTCTTGATAAAGAAAATATGATGTTTCTACAGTGTGTACAAAAGGCTATGAAGAAAGGATTTCAGAATGTACTCAAAGTATGATGAAAAAGAGTATGTCTCTTGGTATACGCGGATTGGCCTAAGGGAAGTCGCGTATGCACGCGGAAAAGAACGTGCCAAGTCGCGTATGGGCTAAAGCGCTCAAAAAGTGCAAAAATAAGGGTAACCACCATGGTATTGACCCATTGTATTGGGTAATGATCCACCTAAATGACCCCGTCCAGGTAGTTTTGGGCTCGTGGTATTGGTTTGGCTCGTGGTATTGAAAAAGGGGCCCGTGGTATTGAAAAAGGATAAACCTATATAAGGAGAAGAAATTCATTGTGCAAATATGAGGGAGAGGGCAAGATGTCTGAGCTTAAATGAATACTTCTCTCTGAAGTATATCTGAATGGAAAGGGTTACACTTGAATGATAAATCTGATTGTATAATGCACCAATGATGAAGAAGGGGATCTAGATCTGAATTGCTCTTGTATTTGTTAGATCTGATTATGGAAGGCTTAGATCTGTGATGAGGCGAGCATCTAGGCAAACATCTGTCTGAAGCAAAAGGGTAGATCTGAACTGAATATCTGATCTGATGAAGTATGCTGCTCTGTAATGATTGAAGATCTATACGCTACTTCGCCGAGGAGGAAGCGCGTATATGCGCGGCTTCAGCGAAGAGAAAGCGCGTATGCGCAATAAAATATACAATGAGGTATACGCTGGTTTGTGTGGACGGAAGCGCGTATATACCTTGTTTTTGTCCCGATGAAGAGACGCATATACAGAAACTAGAGGGTTCTTTGACAAGGGTATTAAAGGGTCCAGTCTGAAAATATGATGAAACGTGGCATGCAAGTGTTGTTCTATTGAAGTTGTTGGATCCGGTGTGAAAATTGATGAAACGTGGTCCAAGGTGGTGCTGAGGGTTGTAGCCTTCAGTCAGGGGGTTGTAGCTCCCTTCCAGGTGAGGCTGGTAAACGAGATCGGGGGGGTCGTAGCTCCCTTCCAGGAGAGGCTGGTAAACGAGCGCAGGTGGGTGCCTGCGTGCTGGTCAAGTCTGCGCCGGCACATATGTTGTAAGATGTTTTCTCTATAATAAAATATTGAAGGCTGAGCAACTGCAGCGGTGGTTTTCTCCCGACTTGGGTTTCCACCTAAAAATCCTGGTGTTCATGTGTGATGCTTTGTGTGATGATTTATTCTGTTCTTACTGCACATGTTTACTGCTTATTGAATATCTGATGAATAAATGAAGGAATGATTTAAGTGAAGAATTAATGACATAAATAGATATATGTGTATACGCGAGTTTCGTAAAGGGTATCCGCGTATATACGCAAGTCTGGTTCAGGAAAGTAGCGTATGCATTTTAGAAGCAGGAAAAAGTGAAAGTTTTGAATATACAGTAAATACTGATTCACCCCCCCCTCTCAGTATTTTTCCCAACAATTGGTATCAGAGGAGGTCCTTGTGCAGAAGCTTGATCGCTTAAAGGAGATCCGTCGCAATGGGAAGTCAAGAAGGAGTAATGTCTATAAAGCCACCTCTATTCAATGGAAGCAATCTGATATTATGGAAGGTACGAACAAAAGCATATCTGCAAAGTCTTGGTGCAGATGTATGGGCAATCGTGGAAGAAGGTTATCAATACCCAGCAAGTATTCCTACTGATGCAGCTGAAAGAAAGAAGTATGAAATCAATGCCAAAGCAGTGAATGTCTTATTGGGAAGCATGTCTCAATCAGAATTTTCTAAAGTGATGCAACTACATTCGGAAAAAGACATATGGGACAAAATCATTCTAAGCTATGAAGGAGACACAAAGGTAAAAAGTGCAAAACTCCAAACTCTTAGAATTGAATATGAAAATTTGAAGATGCATAGTGATGAAAGTGTTGCCAGTTTCTTTCTTCATCTAGATGATATTGTAAATCGAATGAGAAATTTGGGTGAAACCATAACTGATACTACTCTGGTGGAAAAGGTCTTAAGATCCTTGACTTCAAAATTTGACTCTAAAGTTTCAGCTATTGAAGAAAGGCAAGATCTGCAATCGCTTACTATTGTTGAATTACATGGTACTCTGACTGCTTTTGAAATGAGACAAGGAGGTCCTTCTCAAGTAAGAGAAGCTGCTTTTAAGGCATCTACAAAAGGAAAGGAAAAGGAAGTTGTCAAAGAATCCAGCTATATATCCGATGAAGAAGAAGCAAATTTAGTGAGAAAGCTCCAACTAGGTACTGGAAGATTCAAAGGTAAGCTTCCCTTCAAATGTTTTGAGTGTGGAAAAGTTGGTCATTATGCTGCTAAATGTCCTTATAGAGAAAAGCATGGTAAAGGAAAACAATTTGAAAAGAGAAAGAGTTATTATGCAAAAGAAGATGATGATGAAGTGTCCAGTGAAGATGAAGAAGATTCTGACCAAGATCTAAAAGTGCTCATGTCTAAGAAGCAAAAGAAGAAGGTTACTCGAGGAAAGGAGATATCTCAGAAATCATGTATAGCAAAAATTGAAGAAGATGAAACAGATTCTGACGAAGATCTACAAGCACTCATGGCAAAGAAGAAAAAGGAGAAGGCCACTTGTAATACTCTTCTTTGTGCAAACAATAGTAAAGATAGTGAAAGTAAAGTTGTGGATCTAGAAGAAGCTATCAAGATTAAAGAAGAAGAACTACAAAGTTCATACAATAAGCAAGAAACTATCTATAAAGAGATGATCTCACAAATGAAAGATCAAATAGAAATGCTGAATGAACAGATGGACAAGTATCAAAGGTTTTATACTTATGCATCCAATCGAATTAAAGATCTAGAAGCAGATCTTGAAAAATCAAGCAAGAAGAATGAAGGACTTGAAGCTGCTATCATCTTTCTGCAAGCAGAGCTAGAAGCATCAAGTAAGGAGAATGAGGAACCTCTACAATCCTTTGAAAAGGAAGGCCTTGAAGCAGAAATTATCTCTCTCAAAGAAGATCTGGAAAAATCAAATAAGAAGAATGAAGAGATGGAACAAACATGTGAAGAAAACGAAAATTGGCTGAAAGAAGAGATCTTAAATCTGAAGGATCAAGTTGAAGATGGAAGAAGAAAAGAAGAAAGCATGACAAAGCAATGTCAAGCCTTGGAGGTTGAGGTAAACATTCTCAAAGGTAAATTGGAAGAAAAGGTAAAACTGTTGAGGTTTCATGATAGTACTAATATTCTGGACAATATTCGGAGTAATCAAAGGTCTCCTGCTATCAAACATGGTCTTGGCTTCCATGAAACTGTTAAAGGAGAATCTAGCCCACAAGGAAGTGCCAAAAATTCAGAAGATCTCAATGCAAAACCTGATGTGTTGAAAGAAACAAAAGATCAACCAACAATCATGAATTCTCAAAGGAATTCATTCAAGAACGTTGAATGTTTTAAATGTCATAATTATGGGCATGATGCAGTAAATTGCAGGAGCAGATCATTTCAGCCACAAACAAACAAGTTCTACTCAGGAAGGTACTCTACACTAGTACAAAATGGCTAATTAGTTACTAAAAAAACGACTAAAATTTGCATATAAATGACTATTTTTCAGTCGGTGACCAATAGTAGCTAATTTACAGTATCTTATAACGCGACCAACTTTTGGTCGTTTTTAGCTTAGTCATTAATTAGTTATCTCAATTTTGTTGTCTAGTTGTATATTTGGTCATTAATTTGGTCATTAATTTAGTTACTGATTTAGTCATTAATTTAATCATTGATTTGATCATTAATTTAGTCATTGATTTGGTCCTTAATTTGGTCATTGATTTAATCTGTGATTTGGTCATTAATTGTGACAATTAATGACCAAATATACAACAAAATATATTACTATATGATCACCCGAGAAAACCAATTAATGACCAAAAAAATATGAGCAAAATGTTGGTCGTGTTATAAGATACTGTAAATTAGCTACTAATAGTCATATATATGCAAATTTTAGTCATCGTTTGAAACCAATTAATGACCGAAGAAATATGACTAAATTTTAGTCGTGTTATAAGATACTGTAAATTAGCTACTAATAGTCGTATATATGTAAAATTTAGTCGTCATTTGTAGTCACAAATTTATCATTTGAAGTAGTCATTTACTCATTATATAAACGACTAATTTAGTAGTTTATTTTCATTTCATTTATTTTCATTAATAATCATTATAAATGACTAATTTAGTAGTATATTCATTTTATTTGTTTTCATCATTAATCAATATAAACTACTATTTTAACAGTTTTAGATTGATTTTATGTGTTCATTATCAATCAACATAAATTAAATAGTATGATTTTGCAACTAAATTTTAAAAAGAAAAGTCGTACAATTTACATGTTCATCTAATATGAAAACGCAAAGTTACATATGTTAATTACAATACCAAGTAATATCAAGTGAAAATATAAATAATTCCAACCACATAAATTATCTTATATAAAATGTCAAGTATTACAATATGAGTTTCCAACTTAATATTGGTTGGAGTACAATTTACAAATAAAATATTGTTCATCACTTCAAAACATTTCATTATCTTGCCAAGGAATTGCAAGTGAATTCACCAACTCTGAAAACTTGACCATCAATATTTATGTGTGTCGTATGTGAGATATTGGCTCTACGAGTACCACTAGACCAGTTAACTTCTCTCTCTTTGTCACTCTAGTGTTATTGTTCCCATCTTTCTTTAATCCTTGCTTCTTACCATCAATACTGAGTCCATTTTCTGCAAAAAGAAAACTTAAAAGGTTACAATGTAGAGTATAAGACATAAAGAAAGGATTTATACGATATATACCTCAACATCAGCAATATTGTTAATGTCATTTTCCCCCATAAAAGCAAAAAACTCAAACAAGTTTTCTTTAGCTGGGAAATAGTGGCCACTATGTGGCCAAATGACCTGTATAAGCAAAGCAAATAAATGTCATAAATAAACACAATAGAACTAGAGATTTCTACTAAGAATGTCTCATGCTCCACTTTTGTAGTTGTATCATTTCCTCTAGTTATCTCTAAGAAGCAGTGACACTTCAACAATAAAACTGGTTAGTAGAAATCTAATGGGTGGAGCAAAGTATTGCTGACACAAGATTACAACAAGAAACTAAAAAATAATAAGACAAGACTTTGTAAATTTGATACTAACCGAGAATATAGCTTCAATATAGTAGTCTTCAATTATTAGTGTACTATTCCAAGGGAAAAGGAATCCAATTCCCATAAGCCAACAAATTATGTATGCCCCTTGTTTTCCCTGTAATCAATTGAGCAAGATTAGCACATGCAATTTCCATTTAAAATCTCTAAAATGATTCTATAAATATTCAAAGAAAACTTAAGGTTACTCGTTCATTTTTCTCTTATGCGAACAAAACTGAATATGCTAACTTGTTTTTGAGTTGGAGAGTTGTGTAATTCATCGTGTCCAAAATCATTGCTTATTGTCGTGACTTTTTTTTAATGATTGGCCAATGGGCCTATATTTGATCAAAAAACATATTTTCATAATATATTCCATTTTTCCAATTCAAAGCTAGATTTCCTTCCAATTTATGGCATTTAAACAAACTAGAATCATTTTCCTTTAACAAATCATTGTTGTAATATACTACTAAACGAACAACTACATAATGAAGTTATAGTGGTGGAATACTAATAAATCACAAATACATGCAAGAAATAACACCACTATGTCCTAGACATGCCAAGTCTTTATCCTCTTGGTTGGAAATATTACTTCATGAAAACAACATATTTGACAAAAAAAAATTATAAAACCAACCAACACGAATGTATCCAACAACAATGACATTTCTATTGGCATGCCCTCAAAATGTGTGGAAGTATCAAACAAGTGTAGTGCACTTCCCTATAAGGTTAAAGTTTGGCAATGGAATATGTTGTCCCTTAATCTAAGCAGGTTTTAACTTGCCTTTGATAACTTAGAGAGAATGGGAATCCAATATAGAACAATGATAGAAAGCTTCTATTCATTCGCACTTACCTAGATCCTAAACAAGCATTGAAGCGTTATACAAATCCAAGAATGTCTCACATTCCACCAAGAAACAAAATTTCTAGATTTTGATTGTAACCCTTGAGGCTCTCTCAAATTTGTAAACAAGCAATATCATAAATATTTGTTCTTAGTTCTCAAACCTTCTTCTGTGTGGAGCTTGAGAAAATATGTGCAGACCCATATCACAACATAACATGTTGTGGAGTACATTTACATGAAACCAATCATTTAAAATTTTAGGTTCTATCAAGATTGAGTCATGTGTTAAATGCCCATTATCTGCATCTTTGCGCAATGGTGTCATTAATAATTTGAAAGTTGTTGGCTTGCTAGTATGATCTGATTATTTCTTTGTGCAAGATGTTTTTTCACTCAAATTTATAAAATTTTATGTTTATGAACATTTTATAGATACAATGGATGCTTCGAATTATAAAAGAGGCAATTATTTTTCCATCAATAGAATTCAAGTATTTTCATATGGTGTAAATTCAGTAGTTCTATTGGTGGTACTTAGGGTCAACCTAAACGATTATTTCACATGCATCAAAAGAAGTAAAAAGTGATAATAGGAATGACTCATGCAAAAAATTTTAATCATACACGTTGAATGTGCAAGTGTTAATGTTGTTGTCCTCAATTTCTTATTGGGGTACCTATCAGTTGACAAAGTTTGTAAAAATGTTGGAAATGAAAATAAGTTATAACAGATAACATAACACATAACATTTTTAGCACTTGCTTATTTTTCTTTGCAAATCCGAACATGTCTCGGAGCAACTTATGTTAGCTATGTCCAAATGATGCCAGTTTTTGTTTTCCATTTAAATTTCCATTTCAATCCTATGTATCATTATCCAAGAAATTTGACTTCTTCAGAGGAAATGAAAAATGTGTGTGTGCAATAAAATTTAACCATACAAATTTGTCTTATTCTATAATGAAAATTGTTAAAATCACAATGAAGTTGTGAAAATTTGGGGGAAAATAAAAATATTTACAAATCAAACTAAATGCATCCATGTAACAAGTAACCCAATCTAAATGTGCATATTTATAAGTGACTAGATAATGCATCTCAAGGGTAATGCAACTCATCCTCATATTGGAAACCCCTTTAACACACACATACACATACAAACACATGTGGGTCAAGGACACATCTTTACCACTAGGTAAGTGTCCCATGAATGCCACTTTCTCAAAGGCATCCCTAAAATACCATTGAAGGGGTACCTTTTAATATAATGAATTATCCAAGTGCATAATATTAGAGCATTAACACTCCAATACTATAATTTAATGTAATCAAGTTTACAATATATTAAACTTTACTAAATAGTTATTAATCATAAATGTCATTAATTAAGAGGTCAAGATAAAAACATAAAACTTATTGCAAAGAAA
Source organism: Pinus albicaulis (assembly GCA_034641835.2). Classification (NCBI taxonomy): domain Eukaryota; kingdom Viridiplantae; phylum Streptophyta; class Pinopsida; order Pinales; family Pinaceae; genus Pinus; species Pinus albicaulis. Next base: position 504,857,600 of record CM076576.1, on the reverse strand, counting down.
TGAACTCTATTATTATGGACTTTAAATGAGCATGTTTCCTTATTAGCCCGAGCCATAGAGGGAACTTTGGGAGTGACTGCAAAAATTTCCTAGAGCTTTATGGTTATTCCTCTAGGTGAAAGTCAATTTCTAAGCCTTCTGCTAAAGCTATTAAGGCTAAGAACACCACAAATATTGGGGTGTTTACTATTCACTAACTAGTCAACACATCCTTGCATCGCACAATGAAGGAATGCCTTGAAATGGTAAACACAAAGTGTCAGAGATTAAAGGTAGTGCAAACAGAGGCACCTAGGTTATTGTTGGTTTGAGTTTGCTCGAAGGAACCAACATACACAAAGAAACTTGAAAATATGTCTATGGTTGTTTCTATTAGCAATGGAAGAACCCAAATTGTTCTTTAGGGACTAACATGGTAGTTCAAGCACAAAAATAATGGCTTAGATGTGTTCTTAGGGGTATGGTAAAGTAATATTCTTGGATGTGCTCATAGATAGATCGGTAGTTAACACGTTTCAATCAAGATCACTTAGGCCAAAAACAAAATCTTTCTTTTGGACCTGAGGTTGCACGACAAGTGTTCAACAAAATATTTGAACAAAAATTATTTGACAAAAAAATTAGTAACAATGGAAATGTTAGGGGACCTTAATTTGAGAGGGCTTTGAAATCAAAGCAAGCTTTCAAATTATTGTCAAGTCTATCATAGGGAAAACCTTAATATTTTGGGTGAACTTTCTTGATTTTATCGTAAATAAAAAGAAAAAAGTAGAGCTCATGCATATGATCCTTGTGGACCAATAATAACTTTGTTTGCAGGAAACCGACTTGATGGCCTTATCTATTGTCTAACATATGCAAATACATTATTCTAATTTTGGTGTTGTGCCTAGAAAAAGGAGTGATGGGAAAACATGTGTTTTCATCCTCAGAGACTATTTCTTTCAAGGATAAGGTCTCAAATAAACCACTCCACTTCAACAATTATAATTTGTAATCAAGTTTACAATATTTAAAATTACCAAAGAGTTATTAATCATAAGCGTCATTAATTAATGGGTCAAGAAAAAACCACAAAACGTGTTGCAAATAAATGCCTCTATTAGCATGCACTTTAAATGTGCATGTTTCCTTATGAGCCCAAGCTATAAAGGTCACAATGGTAGAGTTCTATGAGCAAGAGGTCACAAACCTTCTCTCTTTCTGTGAATCACATGCATTGAAGTCTGATTCACAACACCTATATTAGAACTGTACAAGTGGATATATTCAAACTGGAAAAAAATTTACTATGAAGTGTATCTATACTCCAAAGTTTTCTTTATTATTCAATTTTCTTATCTGGATTATTGTCCCAAATATTTTAAAGAGGGTCCTCTAGTGAAGAGCAGATCCTTTTGTTATCCCACGGCTCCCACACTTCAACCCAACCATTATGTTTGTCACCAAAATGGCAGTTTGGTTTTATGTCCTCATTTTCCAATACTATTTTAGAATTTATGAGTGTTTGTATATATCGTCAATACCTAGGGAACAAATTAAAAACAAATATTGAAAAGATTAAGTTTGGTTTTTCACATATGCTTAACCCAATCACTTCTAGAAAAACCCAACTATGATTGACGAAACAAACTAAAATCATGACTAGTTTCACATACTAGACATCTACCTTATTATCATTAACATGGGCAACCTAGATGCAACCTAAAAAGGACTGCTTAGCAAGGTTAAGAGGCCCAATATCCAGTGTATCCAAAAAAACAAGTTCATGCAATTGGAGCAACACTGCACAAAAGCATGAGGGCCTTCTTTGCCACTTATTCCTAAGCTATTATATTTGTTGTGTATTATCATATTTTGAAACATGATTTTGGATTTGACTCTTAAAAATGGACAAATTGAACTTTGTCCATCTTAGTTCACAACTTCGTGTCATGCTCCTTGGAAATTTTGATGTATGTTAATATGATCCTGTGATATTGTTGAATATGTTATTTTCAAGTCTAGAAAATCTAATCAAGCACAGTTTCCAAACGAGTGAGAATTGGTTCTACCTATAGTTATAGTCATTAATGTTTAGCTCTATCCTTACTCCACATAGTACAAATATTTGGGGATTTTAACTTTGATAGGCAATGGTATCTCTAACTACCATTTGATCATCCAACCTCCCATTTGCAATCTTAAATCCACTTAATGGTCAATGCTCTAATCCATCCTCTCAAAAGATCCATCCTCTCAAAAGACATGGTAACAATCCTAACAATATGTCGAGTCTTCATGATTTCAATTTACAAGCAAGTCATGACAACTTTGCATTATACAATGAAAATTATTCAAGTCTTCACAATCTACAGCAACAACTTCCCCACCTAGCACTCAAACCTTCAAGTTCTAATCTTGATTCTCCTCCATCCATAGACTACTCAATAGTCATTGCTAGGAAAATAATCTTGAAAGAACAAAAATTGGTATAAAAGAACGTGAGATTTGTGATTTTATTAAATGTTAGAATTTTTAATTTTCATGTATAATCTAAACAAAGTAAAAAATAATTATTTTTCTATCTAGTCCATACAATCCAATCAAAAACTCAGCTCAAGGCTACTCTAAAGTAAAGCCTTCCTCCTACAATGAAACCAAACTTACATCCAGACATTCCTTTCCCATGATAATACTCAATGTTATTGTTTACTATGGTACTTCTAAAAAAATATTATAGATGTTTTTAAATACTCCTTTTGTTTCTTGACCATCTCTTGGAAAATTATCCTGCCATTCCATTTATGGTAACATGATTTGGGCACAAACATGGTTAATAAAAAAATGACTTCTGAACCAACAATTGCATGCAAATAAATTGAAATTTTGCACAACAAATTGAAAACAGTAAATCAAACAGAATTTATGACCAACAATAGAAGGTAGCAACAACCTTCAAATTTGACCAACCCCTTCAGTTATAAACTGTGCTACCACATATAGATCAGATGACATGATTCGGACTACCAATTCTCATCAACCACCCATTTTGTTTTACTAAACAGCTTATCAATAAGCCGAAGAGATAGCTCCAGTGGGGGGAACCTATGCCTTGTAACTCTACAGAGCCATGTTTGACTCAAAAAACCTCCGAACTTTGCTCATTCCACCATTGGGGAGTTAGCATCAACACTAATACATGGGACCTAGGTTTCTAAACTAGTTCCTAGGACCACTTTAGCATTGAGGTTAGCACTTTTACATGGGACCTTGGTTTATGTCGTAACTTCTTGGACTACTTTAGTGTTGCAGTCAACCATTGAACATGGGACCTTAGTTTCCCATACTACTAAAATAGGGCGTTTACCTTTGTATTCCCTTTTCTTCTCACCGAAAACTAATGGGTATCGAGTTGACCATTACCTTGAAAATGACAAGCAGGAGTGAGTTGACCGAACGAACCACCAAAACCTCCTCTTCCTCCCTAGTATTGGATGATGCTTCTCAGAAGTTAGCGGTAGCATCGAACTAACAGAATTGGGGATAGGGAGAGGGGAACAAGGGGTGAGGGTAAACCAGTAAGGGGGACAACTTAAATGCACCCTGAAAGTGGATATGGGTCTAAGATTTTCTGGTAAGAACTTGCACTCGCTTTACCTTTATTTAGAATTCAAGATATTTAGAGTGAAAGAAATGCACTCGCTTAAATACATAATTCTTTGTTTGGAGGCTTTTGAATTATAATTGTGATATTAATGAAATGATTAAAGAAATTTCTCTGTTGACTTCAAATAAATTGAATCTTAATAGGGCATTTAAAAGCACACTAGACCAAAGGGAGAAAGAATAGGATTCTTTCAATATTTTCCATGTCCAGCTGCAGATGGTCTCTTATAACATAATGGCTGAGGTAAGAATAAAGTCTGGACTAAGGCCAACCAAGGTTGAGCTCCTATAATTTCATAAGAGAGGAAGCACCTAGATAGCCTGATAATACAAGAAAAGAGGTACCCAAAGCTACTAAAGTTCCTAGAAGATAAGCAATTCCTAAAGTTATTGATTTCAAGCAGCCAACAATTCCAATCAAAGGAGAACTCAAAGCAGCTGAGCGGCACAAAGTACCACAACAACCAAGTGCCATTCTTACAAAGCCTCCCTACACAGTAAAGGCTACTGATGCTGGAAAACCCAGCACCGCTATTATTACAGTACAACCAAGGAGAAAATAGTAGTGGAAACAGGGTTCATTACAAGTGTCAACCATATGAGCTCTACTCTTTTATTCTCTTTATAGGAGACCATCATCCATCACCATGAGCTAAGAGACTTTCCACCATGGATATGTTCTCAGTGCCTCTTACGAGGAAATAGCAACCGTTGAGGTCACGTCTCGAAGATAGGAAATGGGACATTCTTCGGTAAAAAAACCTCACTTTCTAAGTTCAGCTAGGAGGTTCAACCTTGAAACTCCGTCAAACACTATGAAATTGTAGTCATGGCTCACCCCTTCAAATATGTTTAAGTGCAGTGGAGGGAAATAGACTTTCAACACTTGGGCTATTAGGTGCATAAATAAGGATTTCTGATATCTTTCTTCCCCACATATAATGAATTGGAAATCGCCACGTAAGCGGGGGTGATTGCAAGGGTAACTGTTAAGTAATGGGCTCGTTGTAGGGGAAATGGTTTGGAAAATGTACAAAAAAACCCTACTTAGATAGTTTTTAAATCTAAGTAACAAATAATGAATGTCAACAAAAATTGAAAATAAACTTAGACTCAAAATGACCAAGCCTTTCATTGGAGAGAGCCCACAGATAGAACCCCGACGAAAGGAGAAAGGGAGACAGACATGTTACAGATAAGGTAGGAAGGAAAGGAAGGAATTAGCCAAAAGCCTTTTGCTGCAGGTTGGTTCAGAATGGAAAAAGATCGATCGACAGATATCTTAATAGGAATTTATATATAAATACCATGATGATAACATGATTTAAGTGTGAAAAGAGGGTGCGATTTCGCACACTTCTACCATTTGTGTCTTCCAGTCATGAATTCGCTATATTATATATGTCATTACGTCATTGAAATTAGGGGAATCACAAGCCCTTCAATTTTCTAATGACAAGCAAGGAAAGACTTGAAGAGATGCCCCTCCTTATGAAAGTAGATGCATGTGAGTGTTTTCTTTTTATAGAATTTTTAGTGTTCTCCTTTGCCCTGCTTAGGCTCAAATTTAGGAGGGTCTGAGAAAGCTAGGGCTTGAGGGTAACTGAGGGCTTGAGGTGAACGTCCGTAGTTGTTGGTGGGATGGTTCGCGTAGGTCCGTCTTGGTGGGATGGTAAAGAGATCATATATAAGGAGGTCTCGAGAGAAGATCTCGGGGATAGAGATGGGCTAGAGATAGATCCAGTTCTCAATCATTCATCTTACTCACAAATATGAGGTTCCTTGCTAGACCTGGGATATGCAACATGCCTTGTCCCACTCCTTCCATTATGCCACCTCAATCGAACATTACATCGACCGACAATCTTGGTAGTGAAGTCATCTCCCATAAACACTGGTTATGGGTGTGGCTCCTCCGCCTTGGACTCCTTTTCCAGAATGAGTCATTGAAAAGCAAATGCACCTAACTTATGGAACCTTGGGGACACCCCTTCTAGGATCTCGTATTATATTCATTATGCCTAGTATTGAACGAAGTTGGGATTGACCATATCAATTAGATCTGTAATTAAAATCAAATCGAACTTCAACTTTGTCATGCTATTGTTCAAGCCATCAAAAATCCATAAAAAGTTATAAGCTCTACTCTTACTAATCAGCTACACTACAATCAATCCCCTCGCTGCTAACAATGAAGTAGAGCAGTTAGTTATATATGTTATTCTTCTCCTATTAGTGGAAATACGTGAAAGCCTTTATATTGGGATCTATACATATTATACTGACCCCCTTTTCAAGGTCAAAGAGGTGGAAATTCTGTGAATGAATAGTAAATGTAAGAAATAAATAAATAAACGTAGTAATTGCAGATAAAAGGTATAAAATAAGTCAAAACCTCTTCCCCGGTGGTCGGCCTGGTAACCTGACCTTTTTGATATGGGCATCTATATGGACGGATCCATTTCATAAACCATGCTTTAGGATTGGGAAAGCAAGTTCATAGCCCCGCCAACAAAGAGGACAACGCAGCGCACTCTGTCATTGAGGATGCGTTGAGATTGAATCCAAGCATATAAAGGAGGGCGTAAAGATCACAATGTCATCGAAGCATGTCAATATCCCGTCTGGATAGAAGGGCGTGAAAAAACAGATCCATGGTGGGAAGGCAAATCTTACACTCCATGCCAGAAGCGCATCAAGATCGAAGGCAGGCATAGGCATTTGATCGAGATTCAGAAGCAATTGATCGAGTTGACTCAGATTCAATTCCAGCAAGCAAGATCATTCCATAACAAGGAGGCGTGCGGGATCCTTCCACAAAAGTAGCAGCTATTATTATCTTGGGCTTCCATCTATGTGCATCACGGTTCGAAGCGTCTGTCCAGCATCCATCCAAAAGAGTTTTAGGTCGTTTTTTCGATCACAAAATTTATCGCCAATGGAGTGAGAAGTAGGTCCCACCAAAAACGATCATATATCCAATTTTATTCCCCATCTCCTAGTTGAAAACCATAATAATTTATCTATCCATGGCATTTCAATCACATACATGCTGAAAGGCTCATAAAAAAACAGAAACTTCTAGCTAGACTATAGAAGCAACACCCGACATATTCACAAAAACAGACACTTTAAACTCCCAGAGCTCGATAGTAGATTGTATCAGCGTTTCATTCAGGTACCCATTCATCAATTAATGAGAAATCCCAAACCCCAGCAATTCAGGATCCAAAGACAGAACTAGATACCGATTCATCAATTCATGAAAAATCGAAAATCCCACCCCTGCTGTCACCGATACTCATGCCCAATCTCGTCTCAGACACATAACAACAGCACCAGAGTTTCTGCAAACAGCCCAAATCAACTCAATTGTTCGCTTCTATACTGCAAAACCCAATGACATCGTCGGTGACTTCAACTCCTACAGACCTGAAGGACTTCGATTATGAAATCAACAGTGTCATTTACCGCCTTTCCCACATCATCAGAGAGATAGATTTGTCATTTCTTCATTCAACCGCAGTATTCACGGAGATAGACCTATTATTTCATCATATTCACCCACGGTATTAACGAAAGGGCATGATGTTAGTATTCATAGTTCTTCTCCTCCCTATAAATTGACAGCACCCACGACATTGCATTGGATACAGAAAGGAAGATCCAATTTTAGCAACTCAAAGGCATTGAGTGCATAATGATACAGACAATCACAATATCATCCTCCCATCACTGGGCTTGCAAGCATCAGATTAATTTATTACTGGGATTTATCAGTCATCTCATTGGTTTCGCAATTATCTTTTTCTATGCCATGGTGGTGAGATGAAGTTGTTTGAAAAATATTTATAATTACCTTGAAATATATGAATATTTTGCAACTAAAGACAACTCTAATGAATATGGATCGGCTATGGAGGAGAATTAGGAGTATGTAAGAATTGAGGACAGAGGTCATGAGGCTTCTGTTGATGGGTAACCTCTCACTAAACGACTATGAAAATGATGAAGATTATGAATTTTTTTTTATAGAGGAGCTTCGTTTAGAAATAAAAAGATTCAGGGTTGGCAATCTGTCTATTATATCTAAAGAAATCGAGTCTGATCTAGTCGAGTCCAGTGTTTGGGAGAGCGAGAGTGGAGCTTCAATGCCAGATTCTCCATCATCATTCCAAAAAGCAGAGCCAGAAGAGGATTATATTGAAGATTTCAACAAGAAATACTGAGAGAGGATGTGCTGCTTGGATAAGATTAACAAGATTAACAGTCAGTAAACCTATGCATTAGGAGTTTTTCAGAGCCATGAAACCCGAACGCCTAAAGGGGTGACTTCCAGGTTGAAGAGATATATTCTAAACAAGCCTGCGGTCACACATGCTTCTCACGAATCCTTGAAGAGAGTGCAACAGGACCTGGAGACTGTGTATGTCGGCCAGACTTGCTTGTCTTGGGAGGCTCTGCATTGGCAATACAGAAAGTTCCGGGTGGCGGCATTGTATGGATCAGAGCAGGATTTGTTTTATGACCACTGGCAGATCAGTTTCAGCAGTTTCAAGTTTTGTTGCAGAGGTTCTTAGAGAATGATCAGTTTGAAGGTCCCGGGATTGGATTTGGTCAAAGGTTCCATAGAGGAAGCAGGGACAAAAGCAAATACAATACCAGCAGCTCAGCTGGTTAGTATCATGGAGGAATCCGTAATGATATTCTGGGTTTTTCTTAGGTCTGACCAGCACAAAAGTAGTTTGGTGTAGCACCAAATGCTGAATTTTTTGTGCATAAATCAAGAGGTTTTTGGGAAAGAAAGAAAGAAAAAAAAAATCCAATGTTGAGCATCTATAAAGGAGAGACATACACCTAGATTTAGTTGAAAAACAGGAAATGTTGGTCTCATCTGGAAAATTAAATTCTTCATGGCAACAAAACTGGTTTCAAAGCTTTGAAAAATGGATACAAAACATACCTGGGTGACACTTGTGTGGTGCAACTGTGCGAAAGCTTGAACAGTTTAGAAAGCCTAATATCCAGCGAAAACTGGTCGCATTTCCCGTATGCAAGTGCATCAAGCAAAATTTTCTTGTTATCAACAGAGGAACATTGAGGAGAACTCTCTCACCTTCTTTTGCACTCTGAATAGGGCTGCTTTCCAGAAGTGGAGATATTTACCATCTCCAAGATCACAGCTGTGAACCTCGCCAGGTTTTACTTCCACACCCTAAAACTCTATTTGATATTTAGAATTCGTTGCAGCAGGTGATCTTGCATTGCAAGATGGATGAAGAAAACCACACAATGTAAAACACTAATCCCTTTTTTTGATACTACCTGTTTGAGAATTTCAACACCCACGCAACCTATCGCTTGAAAATTTCAAGATGAAAAATCACTCCCGCGCAACGTTTTGTTTTGTTTGACTTATTTGAGAATTTCAATTTGAAAAATGACTCCCGCCCAATCTCACCCATTGGGGCAGGTAACATGTGGAAACTATTCAACCTAGCCCGTAATGTATTTCTTTACCTTTTGTATATTACACGCCTATATATATATATACATGTGCATAGAAATTATAAGTTATTTTTTTTAATGTATGTAAATTATATAAATTTAAGATTTAATTGTTAAAAACATTTTATAAATTTAAAAAATAAAGTTGATAATTATTTTAAAATAGGTATTTTATTTATTTATTGAAAAATAAAAGTAAGAATTTTTTTTTTTTTTCAAATTTTTTAATTTTATAAAATTAGAAACCTTATTTTATTTATCATATATTTTTTTAATATTTAAATTTATTTCTATGAAAGTAAATTAATAGTGTAAAAAACCATGCATATGTGAATTAGTATTAAGAGTGTGAAAAACCATGCATATGTAATTAGCATTAAGAGTAATGCACTTGATAATTAATTGTATTTTAGAATTGTATTTTTTTTTTTTTTGGAAACTCAAAAACATTTTTTTGTTATTTTTGTAACTAGTATGCAAAGACTAGCATTCTCTATTTTTTTGAGTGGGCCTAATGGTTAACAGCATGTGTTTTCTCCTAAGAGAGCATAGAGTATATATGTCTTCCTAGACTTAGTAGACTTAGCAGTCAAATGGTTGCTAGGAGGTGGGTCCCTTGTCCCACATACAAGGGGGTCTCATACACCAATTTGGTGTTTGTAGTGACCTTAAAATTGGATAATAATAATATATATAGCCCATTGGAAACTAATGCTATGCACTTATTGTGGTGGCAGGTTGCTCCTTCATATTAGATTTTATGGCTGAGAGGTGTTCTCTTTGTTTTCTTTGTAAGTTCTAGATCACCATTTGATATTGGGTGATATTAGGTGATTAACCCATGAGGTGTAGACCAATTATTTTACCTGGGGTTTAGTCTCAACCACGTCACAGGTTGAAACCTTATGGTGAGGGGTTGAGGATGGAAGCCACTTTTGGATAATTAAATTCTCAAAGGGTGTCCAGACCTTCCAAATCCTCACATGATCCCGCCGCCCGATGATAATCATCCCATTGTAGGTGGGTTGGTCTTCTGGGATCCAATAAATGGGCGAATCTATATTCTTCCATCTAATAAATAGTTTAGCTCAAGCCCAAGCTAAACGTAACTACCAAAACAAAAAGATTGATAGTTGAATCATATGGATTCAAGTGTAATAGTAATTGAAGAAATTTCATATTGGTTGTCAATAAAAGCTAGGATACTTGCAATATATGAGCACCTGGTGGTCCTAACACCTACTCCTCGGGGGAATTAAATTGCATATTTAAACCATCATAAAATCAGATCAAAGTTATTGTAAGGAAACATGTTTGTTATCATTAGTTGTACTTTTATTGATTAGTAATTTAAATTTATCGTGAAGACTAAACTTGTTGGTTTGAGTGAGGTTTAGATCACACCATGTTTTTGTTCAAATTTTATGGTAAGAGTTGAGGATGGAAACCATTTTTTGGGGAATTAAATTATCTCAAGGGCATTCAAGTTCAATGGACCTTCACACAATCCTAGTTGCACCAAGAGGAGCTCTCTAACTCGATATGGAAGAGACACTGTAATTTTATGTTATATAAATATTTTAACATAGTTAAATTACATAAATAATAATAATAATAGAATAAATTATTTGGACTCAGTTAGATTAAATAAAAATAATAAAAATAAAGCAATGATAATAACTACAATTATTAATAATTAAAGCAACCTAGATCTATTTGAAATATGGATCTATCAAGCTCCCAAAAGGATCAAATATTATCCTATCATGTTAACTAAGTACTTCCATCCAATAAACTAAGTGATCCCTACCTATGTTCAACAAAAAAAAAAAATTATGTTTTCTTTCTCTGAATTACCCTCTGATGTGCCAAAATACTAAATGATAATACAATAATGTGTTATCTCTTATGACATGCTTAGGTAATGTATATCCAATTATCCAGTCTTTTGTGAAGACAATATTTGTAGTTTATTTCCAAGACATCAACATCATTTGATCACTAACATATCATTATATAATGTAAAGATTATTTGCATCTACTCTACTTTATGGCACATTTAGTTTGAAATTAGCCAGTATCATTCTTCACCTAAGCCAACCTACAACAAATGCTAAAAATAGTTAAAAACAAGTGTTAGTTTCTTAAAATTCATATGTCAAATTTGGAAGGAGTAGGATAGATATCCTTCTTTGGGTTAAATATATTCAAATTTATGCACAAATGGGGTTGTAAGACCTTATGTTTTGATCTTGAGAAAATGAAGTTCTCTCCTATTCACTCGCATAGTTTAGGTTGTTATAAGCAAAGTAGGTGATTTTCCTTAAGATGGAAACATTTCATTTTAAGAAGTGTGATAATGTGGTTTCAATAAGGCATTAAAAGAGGGAATAAGCATGCACATTCAGGATGTTATTGTTATGTTTTGATTCAGGCATGAGTGCACGTCTAAGAATACTCTAATAAGGGTTGAAGAGTTTGTATAGTTAGAGATGTTGGAGGGTTGTAGTCTCAATTAGAGGTTTAGACAAGTAATTTAAGCACCATGATAAGTTATGTGAAGTAAATTTAAGACATTTGATAAGTTGCATGAAGGAAACTTGGTAGTGGTACTAATTAGTGAAGATTCCTTGATCAAAGTTCATAACCTATCCTTGGCACTACCACTTTGCAAGACAACGAAGAAATGTGAAATTGATGTGTAACCCACTAAATAAGTTGGCAAGGTTGTTACAACATATATAGGTGGTTTTTATAAAGGTTGTTATATAAACCTTTATTTATAACCATTAATAAAGTTCTATATATTATTAAATAAATAAATAAATAAAATTCATACCTAAACAATTAACAAAAGTTCATAATACCATTAAAAATTAACCAAGGTTCATATCAAACAATTAATAAAATTTAATACTCTATTAAAAAATTAATTAAGGTTCATAACTAAATTAACAAAGGCTCATACAATACTCCCCGATGGGGGTGAGCTCTGAGCAACACGTGGAAGGCATCTCGCATGAGTAAATATAAGTGGAGCGAGGTTGAGGGACGGTACTCCTGGTCTGTTCACCATAACACATGCAGCGGGAGAGTTACTGGCCTCACATTGGCAGTTCGTGTGAAAAATAACTAGCATTGGAGTTCAGAGATGGCGAAATGATAAGGCGTCGGAAGATGAGGGAGCCCGACATTAGACTCCTCACTCTGGTTTGGTGTTGGTCCTTATGGTTTCCTCCAGAGAGGAAGCATAAATGTCGCATGAATTTTTACAAAGGGAGTGGCTTGTATGTGCTTGTCATGGGCATTTGCTGGTGCGATGTGTTCAATCAGTCCCTATTGCTCAGTTTATTAGCCATTGTCTGCATCTGGGTTGAGGATAGGAAGTTGAAGGGAAGTGAGCACACTCATTTCCATTTTTCTTGGCTTTCAGTGAGCCTGTTTTTTCGTGCTAAGAGAGGAAGCTAGAATCTACAATCTGGGAAACCTCGAGGGTGGTGGCGGAAAAATAGTTTCTTTTCCAAACTTCATGCCCTCCGATGTGGGTGCGACGGTGTTTGGTGGATTGGTGTGTGGTCTCTATGTGGAGAATTTGGAGGCTAGTCACTGCCCTGGGGTAAGTTAAGCTAAGGCATCGACTACCTTGTCATCATTTGTTTTTCATGTGTTGGTTTGGTGGGTGATGGTATTTGGTTTTCCTGGTGGTGGAAGTATTTATTTGGTAGTGGGAGGTTTCTCTGTGCTTCCCTGCGATGGTGGGTGACGACATTTGGCTCCTTTTTTTGTGGTGTTTGTTTTCTACGGTGGGGGTTCTAGTATCTAGACTCTACACATAGCGGAGTTTCTCGACCTTGGCGAATTATGAAGCCCTCCGTTTGGTGTGGGTGTTCTCACTCCCTTGTCGTCCATGGCCCTGTGGGGGTGGCAGACTCAGAAATAATCATGGCAACTCCACGTCGGGGTGGAAAGACTACGGGGCGTGCGCGACTCATTAGTGTGGGTGTGCATGGGAGTCATGGAGGAGTTAAGCGGGGGGACAATCGAGTTGGGGGTTTGAGGGTTCAAAAGCAGAGTCGTCAAGACAGAGTAGATCGTGGTGGCAAGGGGAATCATGGGTTTGATTGATCTAAGGTAAATGAGGGGCAGGTTATCCAACATTGTTGCCTAGAGAACTGTCATGCACTTATCAACGCCCTGATGGAAAGAGTGGACATTGTTGAAGATTGCAACAAGAAACAGTGAAATTGGCATCCGGAAACATCATTCCTTGATCCTAGTGAAAAATAAGAACTTACACTATGTGGGGCCCACACAAGCTATTTTTAAGTATATGTCTATTTTTAGAATGGATGAGAAAATTCTATTTATAGTGGAATGCTGATTCTAGATGATTGAGAAAATTCTGTCTTTGGATGAATTTCTATTTTTAGAAGATGGGCAAAGTCTATTTATAAATCGCTAATCTAAAAATAAAATGCATGTCGATTATTATTAGCCCTTAATAATAATCAGACAATAAATAGTAACTTATTCTCTTAGAGCACTTTATTTCAGTGAACAGATGTGGCACATCAGTGGGCTGAAGGAATTACACAATTCATAAGGTGGTTGGTGACTCATGCATGGAGGACTTCATTATAACTGATAGTGGCAAGTTGTAACAGAGTTGGAAGGGTAGTTATGTGAGTTGTTATTTAGTTTAACTCGATTCAGTGAGTTAAACTCAGTTGTGCCAGTTGTAACTGAACATACACTAGTGAAATATGAGTGAATTAATTAGTTAATTAATTTACAAGTAGTGTCTTACTTGCAATTGAACAAATACAACAGTTAACTACTTGCATGTAAGATCCAGTGGAGACCGAGTGGAGAGATAGGTGAAAGGGCCTAGTTGACTATCAATTGTGACTATATTGATTCATTCAATGCATCCACACACACATTGGAGATGATTATTAGGATTGCGCAGTCAAGGTTGGACATATTGAGAAATCATTCAGAGGTTCTTGACCATCAAGGATTGCGCAGTGGAGGCAGGCTATCAGGAGGCAGTAAATTGGTGCATGTGTGAACCAATTTTTGTATGACAGTGTGAGACAATTGTATATTGTACTAAGAGCTCTTAGAGCTAGAGCTTTGTATGAGATTGTTTCATGATCCATGATATACATAATAAATGATAGTTGGGGTTTTTGACTTTAATCTTTCTTGATAAAACATCTTGTTATGTGTGATTGATTTTTCTTCATGTGTTTGCAATTGGTGATTTAATTTCCGCAAAGAATTAAGTAGAAGGATTATGTATTTAACATAAGGATTAAATTGTTATATCAGGAGAATCTGGTAATATACATGCATATTGTATAATTTCTACATGGTATCAGAGCAGTGTTAATCACTGAAGATTGCAATATTGAAGCGGTGTTGAGTTTTGTGCTGGTGGAAACAATTCGAAATTGTTGCAAGAATTTCTTGGTGCGAGAGTTGAGTATATGATTGAAATGGATTTCAATGGGTTGCAGTTGGAGTATGCACTCGAGGGAAGCTCGAACTACATAACCTGGAAGGATAGGATGGAGGTGGTGCTTGAAGATAATGGTCTGAAGGATTTCATCGATAGCGATTTTCCTAAGCCTACTTCGACGGATGTTGCATTACTTGACGCATGGAAAAAGAAAGTAGCAAGGGAGAGACGGATTCTGTTGGAAGGTGTGAGAGACCATATTGTCTCAAGAATTAATGGGAAGCCACTTTATTTGCAATTTGGAAGGCTTTAACGGATCTTTTCCAAAGCAGCAGCGACCATAGGAAATTGATGCTGAAGGATAAACTCAAAAAAATCAAGATGGAGAAGAACGACACTATTCCAGTATACTAATTAAAAAAGTTTGCCCAATGTGGGGATGAGCTTCGGAGTGTAGGAATAAGTGTTGTTGATGATGATTTGGTGAGCTTTCCTCTCTTGGGATGGCACAGTTATCAGGACTTTGTCAACGGACGGGAAAAAATTCCAGATTGGGAACAACTGTGGTTAGATCTACTGGAGGAGGAGTTCAGGCGAAACACTAGAGATGGATCTTCATCAATGCATGATGATGAAGAGGATTGTGCTTTGGTTTCCAAAAAGAATAAGAAGAAGGGGAAGAAAATCCATTCTAAATCTGAGGCCGGTGAAGATGGAAAGGAGCACAACATGTCCAAAGTGAAGTGTTTTCACTATCACGGGTATGGACATATTGCCACAAATTGTCCACATAAGAAGAAGAACAAGATGGTTTTTGGAGCAGCAGCTGGTGAGGCTCTTGCCTTGCAATTTGAGCTTGACTTCTCATTAATTGCATGCATGGTCTCTAGTGCATTTGGATCGGGGTGGTACTTTGATAGTGGTGCTTCCTTTCACATGACGGGAGATGAGAAAATTTTCAGTGACTTGGAGGAGAAAGATCTCCAGATGCATATTGAGTTGGGTGAAAATGGACGATACAGTAAGGCCGACATTGGTACCATTACCTTTCAAAGGGCATCAGGTAAACTCTTTCATTTAAAATATGTTGTGCATGTTACAAGTTTAAAAAAGAATTTAATCTCAGTCACAATGTTAGAGGATAGAGGCTATGATGTTGTCTTTAGTGAAGGAAAATTTTTCCTGCGACACAAAGCAACAAGGCAAGCCAAGAAGGTTGGGATTCGAGTTAAGAATCTCTATAGACTTGAAGTATATGGGATTTCTATGGAGCTTCCTACTATTGGGAAGTGCGAGAAAGACATGCAATTGACGCTTGAGAGGGAGCAGGATTTGCATGCAGGTAAGAGTGAACCTCGGGATGTGGAGCAGCTACAAGATGAGGATCATGGAGTGGGATCAACCACTCATGTAGATAAATTCAATGCCAGATGGGCAGAGGGAGTGCATGCAGTTATACCACCAGGTGAGAGGTGGGGCGACATGCATGGATAATCCTAAGAAGAAATTTCTGGGTAGGATTCATGGAGATGGTGTGGATCTCATGAATTGAACCTAACTACGAGGAGCCCACAAAGTAGTAGTAGCAGGATTAGTTGGATTGATGCAGTCAGATCAAAGTGACAGTGTCGGATACTAGAGCACAGATCATAGTTGGCAGCAAGTGCAGAGTGCATGGGTGCAGAGTTCAACAACGAAGTGGTTCCTGAAGACATGTGCAGTAGCTAAGCAGAAGTCAAAAGACTTTGATGACAGATGCATCATACTGATTCAGTTGTTTGGAGGTTGTTCAATTTCGAAAGTGTTGCATGAAAAGGTTGCAGGGCGAATTCTTGGAGTTGCATGTCACATGCAAAGACATTCCTTTATTTTTGAGAGGAAGTGTTGAAGATTGCAACAAGAAACAGTGAAATTGGCATCCAGAAACATCATTCCTTGATCCTAGTGAAAAACAAGAACCTTCACTAGGTGGGGCCCACACAGGTTATTTTTATGTGTATGTCTATTTTTAGAATGGATGAGCATATTCTATTTATAGTGGAATGTTGATTCTAGATGATTGAGAAAATTCTATCTTTGGATGAATTTCTATTTTTAGAAGATGGGCGAAGTCTATTTATAGATCACTAATCTAAAAAAAGAATGCATGTCGATTATTATTAGCCCTTAATAATAATCAGACAATAAATAGTAACTTATTCTCTTGGAGCACTTTATTTCAGTGAACAGATGTGGCACATCAGTGGGTTGAAGGAATTACGCAATTCCTAAGGTGGTTGGTGACTCATGCATGGAGGACTTCGTTATAACTGATAGTCACA
Organism: Pinus albicaulis; assembly: GCA_034641835.2. Lineage (NCBI taxonomy): Eukaryota > Viridiplantae > Streptophyta > Pinopsida > Pinales > Pinaceae > Pinus > Pinus albicaulis. Next base: position 504,840,659 of record CM076576.1, on the reverse strand, counting down.
AGTTGTAACAGAGTTGGAAGAGTAGTCATGTGAGTTGTTATTTAGTTTAACTCAGTTCATTGAGTTAAAATGAGTTGTGCTAGTTGTAACTGAACATACACTAGTGAAAGATGAGTGAATTAATTCACAAGTAGTGTGTTACTTGCAACTGAACAAATACAGCAGTTAACTACTTGCATGTTAGATCCAGTGGAGACCCAGTGGAGAGATAGGTGAAAGGGCATGGTTGACTATCAGTTGTGACTATATTGATGTATTAAATGTAGCCACACACACATTGGATATGCTTATGAGGATTGCGCAGTCAAGGCTGGCCATATCGAGAAATCATTCAGAGGTTCTTGACCATTAGGGATTGTGCAGTGGAGGCAGACTATCAGGAAGCAGTAAATTGATGCATGTGTGAACCAATTTTTGTATGACAATGTGAGACGATTGTATATTGTACTGAGAGCTCTTGGAGTTAGAGCTTTGCATGAGATTGTTTCATGATCCATGATATACATAATATATGATAGTTGGGGTTTTTAGCTTTAAGATTTCCTGGTAAAACATCTTGTTATGTGTGATTGATTTTTCTTCATGTGTTTGCAATTGACGATTTAATTTCCGCAAAGAATTAAGTAGAAATATTTATCTGTATTTAACATAAGGATTAAATTGTTAGATTAGGAGAGTCTAGTAATATACATGCATATTGTATAATTTCTACAGACAAAATTGAGAGAGTCTGTCGTGAGGAGCATGCAGATCAGCATATGGAAACATTGGACTGAATGCACTATTTCTAATGTGAAGTCCGGGAGAGACTGGTAGTGGTTTGGTGAGGCCAAAATAAACACATTGAGAAAGTAGAAAAGTTGGAGACTTGGTTGATGCACTTTGAAGAGCATGGTCAGTGTGACTTTTATCCTCCACCGCATCTAGGAACAACCCTGGAAAACCTTGCATCCATCACGTTGGACATCTAGTATGCTATTTTGTTTTCTTTATGTTTTATATGTGTTTTGGCGCCTCTGGCCCAACCGTTTATGGACAATGTCCCTAGTCTCTCTTTTGTATTTTTTTGCATCTCATGCAATTTTTTTGTCAACAAACCTAGTCGGGGTGAGAACACCTATTTTCTAAGTGGCTATATGTACTCCTTTTTTCCTACATGAATATAACATTGACTTAAAAAAAAACAAAGGTTCATACATCATTAAAAAATTAATTAAGGATCATACTTAAATTAATAAATTTTCATACCTATTTACTAAATAGGCCTATAAATATATATTTTAGGTTTATCTATTTAGTATTTATCAAATGTAAATATGACGATTTTATACTACATTTAAATGAACTCACATGTTTAACATAAGAAATGCTATATTTATCCATTTATTAAATGTAAATATGAAGATTTAACCTTAGATTTAAAACAAGTCATACGTTTAACACAAGAAATGTTATATTTATGTATTTATTAAATGTAAATATGAAGATTTAACCTTAGATTTAAAATGACTCACACTTTTAACATAAATCAATGAAGTTTAAAAATTAAACTTGATGGCCAAATATTAAATATAAATATAAATATTAATTTGACTATCTAAATATTACCTTTGCTAAAATTATAATGAAGGCATTAGTGTAAAGTTGATAAATGATACATGTAATTATGTGAATTGTAGATGAATCCATCTGCATTGTTAAGCTTTAGAGACAAAAGGTATTCATAATTTTAACATTGTAAATTCAAAGACCCCTTTGTCTCTAAATTTTAACATTGCAAATGGATTCATAGACACCTATAGTGAAATGTAACACTTTGGTACGAAAATTGAAATTTTCCATTTATGGAGTGACACAAGTAAAATTACCGACATAATTGACTAATTCATATACTTGTTGTACTTGTTACTTGGCCATATTTTTATTCTTGGACTATAATAGTCATTTACTCTAATCATTATTAATTTTGTCACTTATTATCTAGTCATATATTTTAATTCTAGAATAAATTAGTCATTTAAGTTAGTCATGTTTAGTTTGGTCACTTATTATCTAGTCATATATTTTATCCCTAGACTAAATTAGTCATTTAAGTTAGTCGTTTTTAGTTTAGTCACTTATTATCTAGTCGTATATTTTATTCCAAGACTAAATTAGTCATTCAAGTTAGTCATTTTTAGTTCAATCACTTAAAATTGCTCAACTTTAGTAGTAATTCACTTGAAATAATTGCGGCGACTAAAATTTTTAGTCGCCTAGTCATTAATTTCATCATTTTTTACTAGTGCTAGCTTCTTCAGGGGATATTGTTTTTCATGTAACAAGTATGGACATAAAGCAGCTGATTGTAAAAGGAGGAAGAATAGAAATACTCATTATGATTCTTATGTTTATTTCTCTGGCCACATGAGATGTTATGTTTGTAATAAGTATGGACATGTAGAAAAAGAATGCAAGATGAACAGATCTGGGAAAGTGGACAATTTTCAGCACACTGATGGAAAGCTCGAGCAAATTTGGAAAAAGAAGGAGGACTGATCAGAAACGTAGGGAATTCAAACCCTACTGCAGTCATCTGCTTCTGAAGCTTACTTCTCTGATTGACTGCAGGAATGATGTGAGATACATTATGAGAATTAGTAATGTATCGTCACAGGGGGAGCAATGTATGATGTCTCTCATGTTTGATTTGATTATTCTGGTTATATTTATTTCTGACAGTGCATCTGGTGTGAAGAAAAGACAGGAACAGAAGGTAAAATTGCAGAAGGAGATGAAGGTGTGAAATTTTCTATATTTCACTTTCTATACGCGGGTTATATTCACAAAAGTCGCGTATACACGCGAGTTTCAAGTGAATTTTGTCCCCAATAATAATGACATAGTTTCCTAAAAGCGTAGCTAATACAAGAATATCGTAAATGAGGGAAAACTATTTTGGAGTCACTTGTGAAAAGAAAAATAGATATTAATGCACATGCTCCAAAGCTCATATCCAACTAAAATTCAAAGAAAGTCTGAATGTAAGATTTACAAAACTAGCCAACCACTTGAGAATTAAAAGATGTAGAAGCACTCTCATATAATCCAAATATAGCTCAGACCCATCACCATGTGAAAAGATAAATCTACCAGACTATAGGTGCCTCACAAGAAGAGGATAATGATAGAGCCAATAACTTGTGATATTCTAAGAACGTGCAAGCATTCCAAAATGTAGATTAATAATGCCAATTACCTAGAAGTCAAGTCGTATCCACATCATTTTCTTGCAAATTGTTCTTATGATCCTAATAACCTTCCCATGGTGAACCATGAAGGAAATCCAATCCTTCAAAACCCTTCCATTATTTTGAATTGATGGTAGGGCTTACACCATCCATATTCATCACATTGTATGAATTGTTTACATTCAAGAGTGACTGTATTTTTTAAATTGATGTAACCTTTTGTGCTAGGTGGTGGTTGACACGAGTTTTGACCAGGTTCACATGTCCCCTCCCCATCACATATTCCAATTACCTATCATCATCACCCACCATTGTGGATAATTATTATTATTTAGAAAAAATATATAATTGGTTTCCACTGCGTTTTTTTTAATATATATATTTTTATGTATTTTAAGATATTTGTTTAAAAAAGATTAGGAAAGGGTAAAATTTTATTTTTAAATTTATGAATTTTTTTGTTAAATTGTCCATGAATTTTGAGAAGTCTATGGTCTAAGAAAAAATTAATCAAATACATCTAAGCTATTAAAATCACCCAGGGATTGCACCTAGCTTGGGCCACACCAACACTTAAAATGACTATATTTTGAGTTTCTTCTCCCAACTACTAGGAAGTTTTAACTTGATTTCCTTATAGAGCGAGGCTTTTTAAAACCAAATACACTTGTGAGATTTTACAAATTTATGATTTCAAATATTATTTAAAAATTATTTATTTATTTTTTCAATTAGTTTTTTATTTAAAAAATAGATCATTTTCCTTGATTTTATGTTTTTTCCATCTTTGTCCATTCCCCCCTTTATCTTTTTTCCTATTTTTTCTTTTTTTTTTATGAATTTATTTGCAACAAAAATAGGATTTTATACCATGGTTTCAAAACTATTACAATTTTAGCCTCAAAAAATAGTAGGAGGTCGTGGAGGCGCTATCGAGAGCACCACTTTTCAATTTGGGGGTTTATTTTAAGATTTTATTTAAAATATATTGGTTTTCAAGTTCATTGTTTTTCAAGAAGTTCTAAATTTGAACTTGAAAAATTGAGGTACTAATGGGAGTTCCACTTTCAAATTCAAGGTTGATATTAAGTTTTTTTTTGTGACATCTTTGGTTTTAAACAAGTTGTAACTTTGGCCCTAAAAAAAAGTTTTGTTGTTGGTACCATTTTATGATTCAAGAGTTTAATTTATTTTTTTGTTGTAAAATTTATGGACTGGTTGAGGATATGGTTGCAAAAGTTTTCATTTTAACCCTCTACCCCTAGACCCACCCTCTAGAAAATGGTGCTATTAGTAGCACCACTTTTCGGTATAATGACTGATCTTGATGTTCTTTTTCCAATTTTTTTTGGGTTTTGATGGAAAATTTCTTGTTTTGAAATCAAAATTATGATGAAGTAGAGATACAAGATTGATTTACTATTTTTGGATATAAATATAATTTTGAAATATTCTCTTTAGAGTCTTATTGAGAAAAATAATTTGTTTCTATCTTTACAATTATTTTACAACCCCATTTGGTTCTTTAGAGAGAGAGAGAGAGAGAGAGAGAGAGAGAGAGAGAGAGATAAAATTACTCTTATTATATATAAAGTTACTTTTGACATATTATCTCTAGAGTCTTGTTGAACAATATTATTTGTTTCTATATCTAAAAATTTAATGACATCCCCATTTCACCATTAAATCATAACCCCATTTGGTTATTCAAACACACACACACACACGCACACACACACACACACTTAGAGAGAGAGAGAGAGAGAGAGAGAGAGAGAGAGAGAGAGAGTTTGACTTTCCATGTTGAAGCCATAATGGTCAAGGAGGCCACAATGTTGAATCGACATGGGGCCTCTGGGTTAGGTATACATGTTGTCCATGAACGACATTTACCCTGGGTTCTATTTTAAAATGTGAGGAAGTGCTTAGTGGGTTTCCCTAAGGAAATTTTTCTATGGTATGTAAATGTGTGTATATATATGTATATACTAGTCTACACTAAAAAATCTAGAGATGCTATCCATGAATATAGAGAAGCATACATTAGATTTCCTTGAAATGATTTTCTTAAAAAATAAATAAATACATACATACACAAACTAAAATATATGCATTTTCTAGAAATACACATTCAAGAAAAACATGATAAATCCTCTTCTCTTGACTAAAATATCTCAATGAAAGTTTTTAACAATCAACAATAATAAAAAAAGATTATATATATATATATTACAACTATTCATTCTAGATATATTAAAAAAATATTAATAAATTTAAACAGAAATAATACACTGTACTCTTTAATTCATTAATAATTAAAATTACATATAAATGAATTATGAAAATATTAATAATATTAATAAATGTGCATAAAAACTCATTCTAAAGTATCAAAAGTCACCTTTTTTATTTTTAAAATAGAATAGGGAAGATAAAAACATTATAGATATTTAGGGGACGAGGTTAGGAAGAAAAGTCCAAGTAAATAACATTTCAAATATTCAATTTAATGTAATGCAAATATGAATAAGCCTAGATACATGCATAAATTCAACTGATTTTCAACAACAAACTATCTTAAAAACATTTGAATATAATTGTTTGAATTTTTTTAAGATTTGACCCTTGCATAATTGGAAGTTCTGTATGATAAGCCCACATCATATTGGCAGATGAAAAGAATATAAAATTCACATTGCTGAAATTGAAATTAAAAGGACTTATCACTAATGCATAAAGGGAATTTAATATAACACATGAGCTCATGATTAACTTCTCATAACATCAAAATAAATCATATACAAAGTAAGGAAAGAGTGCTATTAATATCAATTATATACAAATATAATCAAAGAAAGGAAAGAATATACATGCTTGGAAAATGGGGCCTCAAATGTTCAACAAGCACACTAAATTGTCTACTAGAAGTTGAAAATCCTAATAGCAGTATATATGAAGTGAAATAAGCTCTAAAAGATTGGAGTTTGGCTGCAAATATACCTCCAATTATTCTAATTACAAATTCTAAATCTCTCATTTCACTAATAGAAAATTGTGAAATTAGTGACTAGGTGACTAAAAAAGTTAGTCACCACAATTATTTCAATTGAATTACCACTAAATTTGAGCAATTTTAAGTGACCGAACTAAAAATGAATAAATAAAACGACTAATTTACTGTAGGGATAAAATATATGACTAGATAATAAGTGACCAAACTAAAAGCAACTAACTAAGATGAGTAATTTAGTACAAGACTAAAATATGTGACTAGATAAGTGAAAAAATTAACAATCATTAACGTAAATGACTACTATAGTCCAAGAATAAAAATATGGCCAAATAATAAGTACAAAAATATATGAATTAGTCATTTATGTTAGTAATTTTTAATTATGTCACTTTGGAAATGAAAAATTACAAGTTTGATACTGAAGTGTGAGTTGGACAAGTTTTATTTGTTGTAGTGTATTTGGTGGCCCAATGGGAATCTTCCATGTGGCCCAACCAATGTCCGCCATGTGGCACCGCATAGGTTCCAACACTTAACTTGTTTAAAGTGAATTTCACATCTTTTTTCAGGACAATTGCATGGAAGTTCAAGTTTTTGAGGAGGTTAGACACCTAAGGATAAATCCCAAATTTAGGGGCATTTAACTCCAGTAGTTCCAAATTCCACGTGACAAAATAAAGATTGTTAATAGAATTTTTAGTTTATGAATAGAATTTGATTCCTGAAATCTAGTACTAGTTTGTAGATGTATTTTTTCACAAAGTAAATTATTTTCAACGGAATAAGGGTTGGATTTTGGAGAAGTCTTGTAACTCGTATTTTAGAGAATTTACTTTCATCTAGGCCAGATTTCCAGTTAATGGAATTTCATTCAATCCAGATTGAGAAATATGCCATATAGTTCATTTGGGCCAGATTGCGAGTTGAGAAATAGTCTTCGACCTTATTTTGTAAAGTCATGCAAAAGAAACCTTAGTTTTTGAATCATAAAATTGCCCTAAGTGATACCTTTAACAACAGTATGGAAAAAATTCAATTTAAAATAAACATTTTATGAGATCATTGAATATTCTAATATTTTCTAATCTGTAAATTCAAAATTTGTTGAACATCTTCAAGATATTGATTTAAGTATGGGTAAGTATAAAAACCTAGATTATGACGAACAAGATTTTTGTAATGAGTAGTAAGATCCATACATCATAGAAATTTCTAGCTATTGCTAGAGGCATTGTAGTTGGAATGGTAAACACTTTATAATTTCTTATTCACCCATTAAACCCTCAGAAATCTCTATTATGACTCATGACGAGGAGGAAGTGCAACATGATATATCAAAATTATAGGAACAAGTGCATCAAATTTCACTCTCGCAAAGAGTATCAAAAAATGAAATGGAAGTTTTGAAGAAAGGCATGGAAGCTAAGATGGATGGTTTGAAGAATGGCATGGAAGCTAAGATGAATGACCTGGAATAAAAAATGAAAGATAACAAGGAAGACATGAATAATGATCTAAAAGTAGACATGGAAGGTTTGAAGGAAGGTTTGACAAAGTTGATACAAGAAATGATTCCTAATGGCGAAAAGGTAGTAGAGGAAACTCATGATGAGAAAAAACTATTTTTTAATCATGATTTAATAAGCTCTAATTTTGTATTGAAGACCCACAATATTCAAAAGATCGATATGAGGAAGTTTGATGGAAAGGGTCCTGTAACATGGATACTACAAATGGAGCAATATTTTGATCTCCATAATGTGCAAAACACACAAACTGTATTGTTGGAACAGGATCCCTTGCACGCTACGAAATTGGTCCACTTTGTACAATTTTTTATTATATTTAGTCTAACATAGGGGTTTTGGGGTGGGTCAAAGCCCCTAAAGCATCGTAAATAGGTCAAGGGTAAACCAAGAGTCTGCAAACCACAGGTTGTAGACCATTGGATGCGTAGGCTAAAATAGTATAAGCAGTTGAACCTTTTGGAGCAGTAGGAGAGATTAAGAATGATAAGAGACTGATGCTAATTGTGGATTGATGGATCTGGTTAGGGTTGTTGAGGAAGGACTCCTACTTCTGTGTGCACAGAGATTCCCTATCTTGTTGTGTGCGGACCTTTCTGCTGTGTGCGCAAGTTGGGATTTGGGTATTGTAAGTGGATTTGAAGGATTAATTAATGCAAAAGTATTGTTGATATCTGAATATGTTTGAATGACTCTGTAATGCTTGGATGATTAATATATGTTGGTGTGTTATTTATTGAAGCTGCAAATATACTTATGTTACTTGTTTATGTTGCGATCTAGCACTTTTCTGTTACATTTTCTGCAAGAAGATCTAAAATAGCTGTGTTATCTTTATATGAATTCAAGATTTGTTGATTACTGTGAGTATCATTGCGATTAAGCACGTGGATGTGAAGGGAATTTATAGATCTAGGCTCTATAATATCGATTCGGGTTGCTATAGGACTAAACTTAGCTCGGCTTGACTTACCTACCCTCTTCCAAGGTGCGGAAACCTAGTTCCAACACCCACCCATACTACTTCGGGTGAGACTTTGGCCTGTGCAAGCAGGTCATTGCCAAAAGGGACAGTAGTATAGGGGTTTTTGGCAAACCCTGAACCTCTGAACCTAGGTCAGGACCCCTTGAGCCAACAAATGGTTTTTTTGCTGGGACCTAGAGCATTTTGAGAGAGGGATCGGGTAATGCCAAGGTTGTACTGGAAGCTTGAGAAAAAGGAAATTGATGATTAGTTTGAACAACAAGTTCAGGAGTTTGTTGTAAAATAAAACCACAGTGAAAGGTTGACCTCTGAAGAGTGGGAGAATAAGTACATTTTTACAGATATCTATGAGATCTTCTTTGAAACGATCGCGTTTGAGCTCCAAGAGTGGCTCACAAGGCTGGTAGAGTTCCAAAAGTGTTGGAAGGACGAGTGGATCACAGAATGGACCCTCGAACTAATCCAACAATTAGAAAATACTGATAAAACCATCACTCGCACAGTGGACCACTGGGTAGACAGTGTGTTAGGAGGATTTGTGACAGAATTTTCCATCGATCAGTTTATATCCTACTCTGAAGAAGAGTGAATATTATTTACGGGGTTCCAAGGTAAGTTTCTGAAGACCTTACCATTGCTGATCAAGATATTATTATATGAGAAGAGTATTCTGTGTAGCCATACCGAGTAAGTGACCCCTGATCTAGATGAGAGAACAATGCGTAGTGGAAAATACTACAAGACCAACCTAGAAGGAGATAGATCTGTCTATAGTCTGGTAAGGGAAGCAACTTCACAGAGTCCTCCAGCCACACCACTTTTGAACTAGCATAAGGGTAAGAATTCACCTACACCTCCGCCACCACCATCGGAAGACAACATGGCTGTGCATATGAAGTTACAAACCTTTAAGGGTGTAGGATATGAGGACATGGATTAGTTTTGGTTTGTCAAAGAATCGGTATGGATTGCGCAGAACGTAGCTAGTGATGCGCTGAGATGGGCACAACTATCCCTTTCCTTTAAAGGAAGCACGTTGGACTGGTACATGGGATACATTGGACAACATACAAACGCAAAAATTGAGGAGGTTAAGAACGTTTTAAAGCAGCAATTCAAGAAGCCTAAGTCCTACTCACAAATAGTGGTTGATCTCAAAGATTTCAAGTAAGGACCCGCTGAGTTGGTGTGGGAGGCTGATCAATGACTAAAGAAAGAAATTAGAGAAGGAGGTTTTCAATATGATCATAGGCAACATACAGAATGGTTCATCGCCATGTTACTGCCTCACCTACGCACACCTATGGGTCAACAAACTTTCGAATCGCAAGAGAAAGCCTTGGAAGCTACAATGAAGTTAGAAGTGGCACCTCAAGATGAGACCTAATTGGACGTCTAACAGATCCAAGGGTAGCTAGAAGAAATGCACGTAGAGATCCAAAACTTACGACAAGAGCAAGGAGCAGAAGCTAGTGCTGAAAGGTGGTGCATACGATGCAGGGTGAATGGTCACACCAAAGATAACTGACCTCTACTAACAGACTATATGGAGGAAGGAGGACCTATTCTGTTTCACCCAGGGTCAAGCAGAGGACTTATTTCATTGCGTCCAAGCCCCAACAGACCTATGTTGTGGTGTGAGGATTGCTGCGTAGCTAGCTTGCATGATACAAACCATTTCCCCCACCTAGGTGCATAAATCCCAGAAGTAAAACAAGGGTGGTGCAGATTTTGTCGGTTAGTAGGAAATGATGAGAAGAATTGTCAAACGTATGATTTGATGATAGATTGGGGAAACTTGTATAGGGTACAAACGGATCATGCATCACCAAGGTCTCCGGCAGGAATAGGCGGCTCCTAGCTAGGGCCAGGGGAGGCGGTTGAGGTGGAAGTGCGGGACAAGGGCGAGGTCAAATAATCTATTATAACTGTGGAGAAGAAGGACACTTTGTAAGGGATTGCCCAAACCCCACTAGGCAATCCTGTCGGTATTGCAGACAGATGGATCATGCGATTGAAGACTGTCCAATATTGATAGCAAAAATGTAGGAAAAGAAGTCGACACCTATGCAGAATGTGTAGAGAGTTAGGGTTGAGCTGCGAGACAAGGATCTAAGTGTAAATGCGGTGACACACTATGGAATGGCCACCAAAGGACCTGAGGAGGAGGCTACGATGGAACCTTTGATATGACAAGCTCTTAGTAAACAGGTTGGTTTGGACTTAAAAAAAGGGAGAGACACATTTATCACAGCTTGCAAGGACTTTTCTGAGGTAGAGACAGCTACTACTCGGGTACCTGTGAACCTCAAGGTAGATGAGGAGGTCGAGCCCTATTTGCAGGCATGTATGAAGCTACTGTGTAACCCAAAGGTTGTGGAGAATCTTCAAGAATTAATAGATAGCTGCGCAGTGCAACCCAATCTACCTTTGGAGTTCAAGGATGTACAGAAACTATACAGGTATAAGAAATGCACCGGAAGAGAAATGCGATTGTCTATGCAGATTGGTGACTATGAGACCAGTCATGTTATTTTGGACCTAGGGTCAGAAGCGAATGTGTTACCTAAATAGACGTGGCAACGAATGGGAAAACCTAAGTTGGAATGGTCCATTATTCAGCTGTGCATGGAAAATCAGTAGAAAATCATCCCACTAGGAAGGTTGTCTAAAGTTACGGTGGATATCGCAAGAGTAAAGGCCCAAGCCAAATTTGAAGTTATTTAAATTGTAGAAGATGCGAACCCCTACCCTACGCTCTTAGGGTTGGATTGGGCCATAGATATGGGCGATATCATCAACCTAATAAAAATAAGCATGGTTTTTGAGAATAATGGTACAAGGGTGATAGTACCATTAGATCCTATGGAAGGTGAAGGATACCCAGAGCCAATGTGCGATGAAGAGGAGGTGAATCACATTTATAAGTTGACTGCGCGAGACGAAGATTGGATCAATCCCATGGCAGAAGGAGTACTCTGCTGGGAAAAGGATATTGAATGCTTCTTTGACTCGGATGGGGAGATGGAGAATTGGAAAAACCGATTGCACAATGTCTCGGCGCTGCGATGTCTTCGAGTCACAAGGGATTTCTACTGCATTTCCTCAGAGGTAAGATATCTACCCTACTTTGATGGTTCTGGTAGTATTAAGGAATTTTTGTGAACATTCGAAGCTGAGGTTCCAAGAGAACAAAGGATATGGGCCCTTAATCTAGTGATGCATGCAATGCCTGCAAGATGGTGGGAGACACAAAAAGGAGCATTCCAGGACTGGGAGGAATGTCGGGACATGATGCTCCTCTGATTTGAGCCACCGATAAAGGTGCGGATTGAACTATTCCTTGGCCCAGGGGACTTGCATAAACACTTGCTAGCCTAGATCAAAGCATGGGGTGATCGAGCTATGGAATAATGGGTTCACTTGTTCATTCATGTGTTAGGTCCAATCCTGATTGTGTGGTACCTGGATGTGGAGCTACATCAATGCACTTGCAACTGGGAAACTCTGAGGGACGAATTCCTAGGGACATTTGGATTCATAGGGGGGTCAAAAGTGCTTGACAAAGCCTTTCAGGGTATAGATACATTTTTGTTCATGGAACCTAGCCCCACTGAAGCATTCGGGGTGCCAACGTGGGATTCACAGATGCAGGATATTATCAATTGCTGCAGCTTGGAAAGCGAAGAAAGTGAAGACAACCCGCAGTCTGTCTCTATTCTGGAGTCGTAAGGAGAGTGCCCTGTGGCAGGACCCCCACTGTAAGAGTTCGATGTCACTAAGCCTCTTAGGTTGCGTGAAGCCAATATTGGGATGGAAGAACACCCTAAGTTGGCTAATATCGGGGACTATTGGAATAAAAATACAATAAGCAAAGTGGCCGAGTTACTCTCACCGAGTACCAGGACTTATTCCCAACAAATTTTTTGGAACTAAAGGGGATCATGGGGGACTTATGGGTCATGCATATCACTCTCAAACTGGATGCTCGACCCATAAAAAAGTGACCCTATAGATTAAACCTCAAATATAAGCAAAAATTCAGGGAAGAACTTGATAAAATTATCGCTGCAGGCATCATCGAACCTGTCGAATAGTCAGACTGGGTTAGCTCGATGGTGGTTCAGGAGAAAAAGTATAAAGGGGAGATTCAGATCTGTGTGGACCTACAAGTTAAATGAAGTATGTGTTCATGACCCATTTCCTACACCATTCTTAGATGAAATTTTGGATAGCATGGGGGGACAGGAAGCATACTCCTTTAAGGATGGGTTCTAAGGGTACCGTCATATTTGAAATGCTCCTGAGGATCGCATCAAAACCACGTTCTCCATGAAGTGGGGATCTTTCCAGTATACTGTCATGCCGTTCGGTCTCAAGAATGACCCTGCTATTTTCTCGTGGGTAGTGGTTGCAGTGTTCAAAGAATTCATCCACAAGTTCCTAGAAGTATACTTTGATGATTGGACCATCTTCAGCCTAGTGAAGGCGCACGTATCAAACTTGCGCATGATGTTGGATGCCTGTCGAAAGAACTAGATCTCCTTAAATATCAAGAAGTGTATCTTCTGTGTACCCTTTGGAATCCTGCTCAGCCATATAGTTTGTCGCCAAGGGATGATGGTGGATCCTGCCAAAATTGCAATAATCATCAAATTTCCAGCACTGACGATGGAGAAACAGTTGCGCTAATACCAAAAACTCATTCAAGGCTACGCACTGATCATGGCTCCTATGGAAAAATTTCTCAAAAATGATGTCTCATTCTTTTGGAATGATGAGTGTCAAAAGATATTTGAGTTACTTAAAGAAAAGATGGTCTTGGCGCCTATTCTCATATTTCCTGATTGGGAGAAGATCTTTCATGTCCACGTCGATGCATCAGAAATTTCTCTCAGGGCTATCCTTGCATAGTCAGGAGAAGGATACGTTGATCATCTAGTTGCCTTTGCAAGTCGGAAAATCTCTTGCGTTGAACGTAATTACTCCACTACAGAGCGGGAGGGGTTGGCCATGGTGTACGCTTTACAGAAATATCAACACTACTTGTTAGGAGGACACTTCAAAATGTCTAGAGACCGTTTAGCCTTGAAGTACCTGGTAAATAAGCCTATTTTGGGGGGGGGGGGAATCTACCGATGGTTACTGCTATTTCAGGAGTATGACTTTGAAATCATCATTAAGCCAGGAAAGTTGAATGTTGGGCTAGATCACTTATCACGCATAGAGAGTGGCGAGGAGTCAACCACCCTAGAGGATGGATTTCCTGATGTACAGTTGTTTTCTATCAAGGTAGTAGATGCCCACTTCTCTAATATCATTTAGTTCTTGACTATTGGGATGGCACCCGCAAAGTATTCCACGCAACAAAATAAGGAGCTAGTCACTTGAGCAATAGATTTTACCATCATTCCAGGTCAGTTGTATAAAATGGAAGCATATGAAGTATTGCAGAGATATGTTTTGGAGCATGGAAGGCATGTTATATTAGAAGAATCTCATGACGAAGTAGCAGGAGGACACTACGTAGGGAAAGCAACGGCGCAAAAGGTCTTGAGGGTTGGGCTATGGTGGCCTACACTGCATCATGATGCCCACAATCATTGTAAAACCTGTAATACATGCCAACGAATAGGGAGACCATCCTGCAGGGATGAAATTCCCCTTCAACCGTAGATGGCTCTACAAGCATTTGATAAATGGGCCATCGATTTCATAAGGCCTATCAACCCACCAGGAAAGAAGACGGGTGCACACTACATTATTACTTCCACTGATTACATAACTCAGTGGGCTGAAGCACAAGCAGTGAAAGATTTCATTGCGGATATCGCTCCACATTTCATCTTTGAAAAAATCATGACCAAATTTGGGTGTCTGAAGATCCTCATGAGCAATAGAGGTATGCACTTTGTTAACGAAACAATCCAAGCTTTGATTGTGGAATTCCAAATCCATCATGTAAAAATCACACCATATCATCCACAGGCAAATGGCAGGGTTGAAGCCTTTAAATTTTTTTTAGAGCAAGCAGAGACAAAGGTATATAATGTCGATCGTAGCGATTGGGACGTTCACGTCTTGTCAGTTCTTTGGGCGTATCAAACCACCTGCAAGAAGCTAACTGGGAAAAATCCTTTTAGGATGGTCTATGGCAAGAAGGCCACTATGCCAATGGAGTACATTCTTCCTAGTCTGTGTATCGCAGTAGCTACGAACATGGCAGATGCCGACATCATGGAGGAGCAATTAGCACAGCTTGTGGCTTTGGAGGAAGATCGATTCCTAGCTAACTTCCATCAGCAGGTGCAGAAGGCTCGTGATAAATCCTCGCATGATTGGCATATTCGTCAAAAGACCTTCGCAAAGGATGACTTAGTCCTCTTATATGATAGCCAGTTTGCAAAACATCCAAGAAAGTTCTGGAAACACTGGCTTGGTCCCTTTACTGTTACGGAGATCATGGATGGTAGAGCTGTTCGACTAGCCACCCTGTGTGGCAATATGCTACCAGGATATGTCAATGGTAGTTAGCTCAAACCATATCAGATCAAATGACTACATAGTTGGAGTAGTTGTGCAGGTGTAGATGATGGAACTACCATCGCAGTAACTTGGGATGAATCACAAGATTGTGTTGGGGGACTATTGGAACAAGATCCCTTGCACGCTGTGAAACTGGTCCACTTTGTACAGTTTTTTATTATATTTAGTCTAACGCAGGGGTTTTGGGGTGGGTCAAAGCCCCTAAAGCATTGTAAATGGGTCAAGGGTAAACCAAGAGTCTACAAACCACGGGTTCCTAACCATTGGATGCGTAGGCTAAAATAGTATATGTAGTTGAACCTTTTGGAGCAGTAGGAGAGATTAAGAATGATAAGAGACTGATGCTAAGTGCGGATTGATATATCTGGTTAGGGTTGTTGGGGAAGGACTCCTGCTACTGTGTGCGTGGAGATTCCCTGTCCTGCTATATGTGGACCCTGCTGTTGTGTGTGCAGGCTCAAATTTCGGTATTGTAAGTGGATATGAAGGATTAATGAAGACAGAAGTATTGTTGATATCTGAATCTGTTTGAATGACCTTTTAATGCCTAGCTGATTAATATATGTTGGTGTGTTATTTATTCAAGCTACGAATATACTTGTGTTACTTGTTTATGCTGCAATCTGGGACTATTTGGTTACATTTTTTGCAAGAAGATCTGAAATAGATGTGTTATCATTATATGAATTCATGATCTATTGATTACTGTGAGTATCATTGCGATTAAGGATGTGGATGCGAAGGGAATCTAGATATATAGGCTCTGTAATATCAGATTGGGTTGCTATAGGACTGAACGCAGCTCGACTTGACTTACCTACCCTCTCTTAGGGTGCAGAAACCTGGTTGTAGCACTCACCCATACTACTTCAGGTGAGACTTTGGCCTGTGCAAGTAGGTCATTGCCGAAAGGGCTAGTAGTATAGGGGTTTGTTGGCAAACCTTGAACCTCCGAACCTGGGTTAGGACCCCTTGAGCCAACATATATGCATTGCAACTTTACATTTAAAAAAAAATACATTTTTATGGTATCAATGGCTTTGATCTCGTAAAAAAATTGTCACTTGGTCAATTTTTACAAAGGAAATGATAGCACATTAGGAGGATACAAAGAGCAACACCTTCTTTAGCCAATTGATAAATCTCAAACAAAAGGGTTCAATGGTGTAGCACATTCAGGACTTCCAAAAATTGAATATAAGGGTAATTGATATTCCACAGGAACACATGATTGATGTCTTGATAGGGACTTTAAAGGATAACATCCAACATGAGGTTTGCCTTTGGGAACCTGATTCATTGGAGAAGGAATTCAGGTTGGCAAGAAGAATTGAATGTAAAATTACGAAAACAAGGAAGCCTAACATTCACATATATAAAGATGGAAGTGCTGCTACTCCTAGACATCCACAACCTACAAGGTTGACACCACAACGATTGGAAAAAAGAAGAGAAAAGATGTTTTTCTATAGTTTTGATAGAAAATACACTAAAGGTCATAAGTGTGTTGAGAAGAAATTATTTTACATAGATTTTCAAGAGGAGGAAGTAAATGAAGAAGAAAATTCAAAAGAAGAGGATATACACCAGGAACCAACCCTAGATAAATATGAAATGAGTTCGACCATATCCTGTAATGCATTGGCGGGAATTACGACTCCCCAAACTCTAAAGATATAAGGACATATCAAGAAGAAAAAGGTAATAATGTTGATTGATTTGGGTAGTACCCATAATTTATTCATTGTAAGGTAGCCAAGGAATTGAATTGCTTCCTATACCTAGCACCAGAGTGTCAGGTGTGGTTACAAATGAAAGAACTATAAATTTCTCTAGAAAAACCCATAATATCAAGTTGACCATGGGCTAATATGTATTGAATAGTCCAATTCTTTCCATTCTGATGGGAGGTGTTTATTTTGTACTAGGAGTACAATGGTTAAAATATTTGGGGACGATAACTTTTAATTTTCAAGAAATTTTCTTGAAGTTTTTTCGGAAGGAATGAAATTTGAATGACAAGGTATTGTCGGGAAGCCAGGAAAGATAATAAGCTCTAATTTCGTGACAAATCTTATGAATAAATAACAACGAAGCGTAATTACACAATTATTCTCACTAGAAATTCCAACACCAAAATCATCTATTTCTCCAGATCTCCAAAAAGTCTTGGAAAATCATTCAAAGGTGTTTGAAACTCCCAAAGGACTCCCACCTATTCGTAATGATCATGATCATGATATTAATTTGATTCTAGGAAGTGTTCCTCCAAACATCAGGACTTACAAATATCCTTATGTCCGAAAGAGTGAAATTTAATGTATGATTGCGTAAATGTTAGAGGATGGTATAATTCAACCTAGTCAAAGTTCTTTCTCTACTCCAATAGTATTGGTGGAAAAGAAGGATGGATCATGGTGCATGTTTCTGAATTATAGGGAGCTCAATAATCTCACTATTAAAGATAAATTTCACATTCCCGTGATTGGTGAATTATTGGATGAATTACATGGAGCAATTTATTTTACCATGTTGGATCTTCGTTCAAGATATCATCAAATTAGAATCAAAACAAAAGGTATTCTGAAAACAACATTTCAAACTCATGAGTGTCATTATGAATTTTGGGTCATGCCTTTTGGCCTTACTAATGCACCTTCTACATTTCAAGGGTTGATGAATTCCATTTCCGAACTCTTCCTTAGAAAATTTGTGTTAGTATTTTTTGATGATATACTAATCTATAGCAGGTCTTGGAAGGATCATGTTCAACATGTTGACAAGGTGCTCAAACTATTGGAGGAGAAACAATTATATGCAAAAACCTCCAAATGTTTCTTTGGAGTACAAGAGGTGGAATATCTGGCTCATATTCTATCTCAGGAGGGTGTTAATGCAAACCCTAACAAAATTAAAGACATTAAGGAATGGAAAATCCCCACAAACATAAAGCAGTTGCGAGGATTTCTCAGGTTAACATGGTATTAACACAAGTTTGTTAAGAATTATGGGAGAATAATAGCACCTCTAATAACGTTATTGAAGAAAGATGCATTTTCATGGACTCCTGAAGCAACTAAGGTCTTTGAAAATTTTAAAGAGGAAATGTGCCTAGCACTGGTCTTAGCTATGCTAAACTTCACAAAATTTTTTATTCTGGAAAGTGATGCCTCAGGAAATGGAATTTGTGTTGTTTTAATGCAAGAAGGAAGACCCATTGCTTTTGAAAGTCAGGGCCAATCAAAGGAAAGTATTTACAAAAAGCTATTTATGAGAAGGGAATGTTGGCAATACTACATGCACTAAAGAAAATGCGACCTTACCTAATGGGAAGACACTTAAAGGTAAAAAATTATCATGATAAACTTAAATAATTTTTGGAACAAATAATATCTTCAAAAGACCAACAAAAATGGGTCACAAATATGTCGGGTTATGACTTTGAAATCATCTACAAAAAAGGGAAGCTAAATGTTGTTGCAAATGCACTCTCAAGAAAGGATGAAGAGGTGGAAGCATTGCTTTGTGCAATCCCTTTTATCAAAACAGATTTTATAACCGAAGCAAAGGATGAATGGAAGAACGAAGAAGAGGTGTGTTTTGAATATTGCAACAAGAAACAGTGAAGGAGGCATCCTGAAACATCTTTCCTGATCCTAGTTGGAAAGTGATCACCAAAACTAGGTGGGGGCCACACAGGTGATTTTTATCGAAAAATCTATTTTTAGACTATGTCTATTTTTAGACATACGGAGCATGATTCATAGATTCTAGTTGGAGATTCTTGAAGTATGCGACATGTTGGTAAAAATAGATGAGACCCTTATTTTTAGGACCCAGGCTATTTTTAGACTGTGTCTCCTAAAAATATGGAAGTCAAATATTATTTACCCTTAATAATATTTAGATATAATAATAGTTTCTCTCTTGGAGCCTTAGGTTGACCCCCAGGTGGGCATGCACTTCAAACATGAGGAAATTCAATTTCCTCAGTTAAGTAAATATGTATTAGAGACGATTAGACTCATGTGGCAGAGTTTTGGTGGAGTTGATTGAGGAGTTAATGGAGGTGGTGTTCTGGTTAACTAGTTGAGCTAGTTGTATTTAGTTTAACTGGCTAATACACTAGAGATGAGTTGTGTGAATTAAATACTATTTAATTCACTAATTATTAACTCATTATTCAACTAAAGAACACATCAGTTTAACTCAGTGCATGGACAGTTCAGTGGCGACAAGTGAAAGAGGTAGATGAAAGGGTGAGTATAGCTATCAGTTGGAGGATCAGTTTTGCATGGGATTTGCATTACACTTGGAGGAAATTACCAATGACAATTGCGCAGTTGGAGCCAGTGAGATTCGAACCTGGATCTCTATTTAGACCAGCCTTGATTGCGCAATAGAGGCAGAGAAGTAGTGGGTGTGTTTTGAACCTGTGACTTGTTCAAAACCAAGCTAGTTTTGTGTAGCTTTGGGAGATAGTATTGAGTACTTGTGAGGAGTTTGTACTATGTATTTGCTGCATGTTCTCTCCATTTATAATATACTATAGCTGGGGGTTTTCAGCTATAAGCTTTCCCCATACATACTGAGTTAATGTGTGATTGATTTGATGTGAGATTTCTTCTATTATTTCCGCATGTGACAATTAATTGTAGAAGAAGGTTATGTGTTATGCATGCAATTCGAAATTGATGTATGATCGGGTTAATATTCATTGAATAAGTGATTTATTCAGCTAATTTCTACATGGTATCGGAGCAATATTAATTGTCGAGATCTATTACGGTGATTGCAAACTTATTTCCTCGGACAGAGCCTGCATACGGGCCAGATAGCCTCCGGATTCATCTTTCTTTGGAAAGTGAAAGGTCTGGTAAAAGCCCATGAAGTCAATCTCTGATTTGGAAATAATTTGTTCTCAAGTGTAGATCGGAAGTGATTGAGTTATCAGCTGGTGGTGAAATTCGAGTTTGCAGATTTGTGTTCTTGGTGCCGCGGTGAAAATGTCTTTCATCGGTTTGCGACTAGAATATGCCTTGGAAGGCAGTTCGAATTATGTTGCATGGAAGGACCGCATGGAGGCTGTATTAGATGATCATGGGCTGTTGGAATTCGTAGAGAAAGAGATTCCAAAGCCTACTTCTAATGATGCTGCTGTTGTGGAAGCATGGCAAAAGAAACAAGCAAAATGTCGAAGGATCCTGTTGGAGGGTGTAAAGGATCACATTGTATCCAGTTTACACGGGAAGGCCTCTCCATTTTTGATGTGGAAAGCCTTGACGGATCTGTACCAAAGCAAGAGCGATCAGAGGAAGCTGGCACTCAAAGATAGACTCAGGAACATCAAGTGTGAGAAGGGGGAAAGTATGCCGAAGTACCTCATGAGGTTCACCCAATGTCGGGATGAGCTGGGAAGTGTTGGTGTGCCGGTGGAGGATGAGGATCTGGTGAGTTTGGCGCTTCTTGGTTTGCCGAAGAGTTGGCATGCATATCAAGATAGTGTCAATGGTCGGGAAAAGTTGCCGGGATGGGAAAGACTGTGGTCTGATCTCGTGCAAGAGGAGATCCGGCGAAATACCAGAGATGGTACTTCGTCAAAGGGAGCTGATGAAGAAGACTGCGCTTTGGCTGCCAAAGCAAGGAAGGGGAAGGGCAAGGAGAAGGCTTCTCAATCCGGTGCGGATGGTAAAGAACGTGACATGTCCAAAGTGAAGTGTTTTCACTGTCACGATCATGGACATTACGCCACGAATTGCCCCAAGAAGAAGAAGAACAAGCAGGCTGCTGGATCTGCAGCTGGTGAGGCTCTTGCCTCGCAATTTGAGCTGGACTTCTCATTGATCGCATGCATGTTGTCTAGTGCATTGGGATCGGGGTGGTATATTGATAGTGGCTCTTCCTTTCACATGACGGGAGATGCAAATATTTTCAGTGACTTGGTGGAGAAAGGTCTCCAGATGCATGTTGAGTTGGGCGACGGTGGACGATACAATGCGACCGGCATTGGTACCATAACCTTTCAGAGGGAGTCAGGTAAACTCATTCTTTTACAAGATGTATTGCATGTACCATGTCTAACAAAGAATTTGATCTCAGTTGCAATGTTAGAGGATAAAGGGTATGAAGTTGTCTTTAGAGAAGGGAAAGTTTTCCTTCGGCACAAGGCAACGGGACAAGTCAAGAAGGTTGGGATTCGAGCAAAGAATCTCTACAGACTTGAAGTAGATGGGATGTCTACGGAGCTTCCTATTGTTGGGAAGCGGGAGGAAGACATGCAATTGAAGCTTGAGAGGGAGCGGGTTTTTCATGCAGGTGAAAGTGAACCTCGGGATGTGGAGCAGCCACAAGAGGATCATGGAGTGGAAGAGACCACTCATGCAGAGAAATTTCGTGCCAGACGGGCAGAGGGAGTGCATGCAGCTATACCACCAGGTATGAGGTGGGGCAACATGCATGAGTAATCCCATGAGGAGATTTCTGGGCAGATTCATGAGATGGTGTGGATCTCATGGATTGAACCTGGCTACGAGGTGCCCACAGCATGGCAGTAGCAAGATCAGTTGGAGTGATGCAGGCAGATCAAAGTGACAGTGTCGGATACTGGAGCGCGGATCAGAGTTGACAGCAAGTGCAAGAGTGCATGGGTGCAAGAGTTCAACAACGCAGTGGTTCCTGATGATATGTGCAGTTGGCCAAGCAGAAGTCGAAGACTTTGATGATAGATGCTAGATGCATCAAGACTGATTGAGTTGTTTGGAGCCTATTCAGTTTCAGAGGAGTTGCAGAGCAGATGCATGGAGTTGCATGGTGCATGCATGAGTTTGCATGGCACATGTAAAGGGTGCATGGCGAATACATGGAGTTGCATGTCGCATGCATGGAGTTGCATGGCGCTTGTGAAGGTTGCAGGGCGAATGCATGGAGTTGCATGTCGCATGCAATGACAGTCCTTTCTTGTTGAGAGGGAGTGTTGAAAATGGCAACAAGAAATAGTGAAGGAGGCCTCCTGAAACATCTTTCCCGATCCTAGTTGGAAAGTGATCACCTAAACTAGGTGGGGACCACACATGTGATTTTTGTCGAAAAGTCTATTTTTAGACTATGTCTATTTTTAGACATACGGAGCATGATTCAGAGATTCCAGTTGGAGATTCTTGAAGTATGCGACATGTTGGTAAAAATAGATGAGACCCTTATTTTTAGGACCCAGGCTATTTTTAGACTGTGTCTCCTAAAAATATGGAAGTCAAATATTATTTACCCTTAATAATATTTTGACTATAAACAACAGTTTACTCTCTTGGAGCACTTCAGTTTGACCCCCAGAGGTGGGGCATGCAGCTGACATAAGGAAATTCGAATTTCCTATGAGTTAAGTGAGCTATTGCATGTTAGACTTCAGTTAGACTCATGTGGCAGAGTTTTGGTGGAGTTGATTGAGGAGTTAATGGAGGTGGTGTTCTGGTTAACTAGTTGAACTAGTTGTATTTAGTTTAACTGGATAATACGCTAGAGATGAGTTGTGTGAATTAAATATTATTTAATTCACTAATTATTAACTCATTATTCAACTAAAGAACACATCAGTTTAACTCAGTGCATGGACAGTTCAGTGGAGCACAGTGAAAGAGGTAGATGAAAGGGTGAGTATAGCTATCAGTTGGAGGATCAGTTTTGCATGGGATTTGCATTACACTTGGAGGAAATTACCAATGACAATTGCGCAGTGAAGCCAAGTAGATTCGAACCTTGGATCTCTATTTAGACCAGCCTTGATTGCGCAATAGAGGCAGAGAAGTAGTGGGTGTGTTTTGAACCTGTGACTTGTTCAAAACCAAGCTAGTTTTTGTGTAGCTTTGGGAGATAGTACTGAGTACTTGTGAGGAGTTTGTACTATGTATTTGCTGCATGTTCTCTCCATTTATAATATAATATAGCTGCGGGGTTTTCAGCTATAAGCTTTCCCCATACATACTGTGTTAATGTGTGTGATGATTTGATGTGCGATCGCTTCTATTCTTTCCGCATGTGACAATTAATTGTAGAAGAAGGTTATGTGTTATGCATGCAATTCGAAATTGATGTATGATCGGGTTAATCTTCATTGAATAAGTGATTTATTCAGCTAATTTCTACAGTGTGGACACTCATTCAAACATTGCAGCAAGATCCTAGTACATCTGATACATTTAGTTGGAAAAAATATTTGATATGGTAGAAGGATCGCTTATATATTTGTAAGAATTACCAACTAAAACAAAAGATTCTTTTTCAATTTCACACCTCTCCCTTAGGAGGAAACTCGGGATTTTTAAAAACTTACCATAGGGTGAAGAAATAATTTTTTGGAATGGCCTTAAATATGATATTCAAAGGTTGTGGCAGAATTTTTGGTTTTCCAATAGAATAAAGTTGAGACAATTAAGACCTCGGGTCTTCTATAACCTTTATCCATTCCATGTCAATGTTGGGAGGAGGTCTCAATAGATTTTATCAGAGGTTTACCTATGTCTAAAGGAAAGAGTGTCATCATGGTGGTAGTTGATAGAATTACCAAGTATGCACACTTTTGTGCATTATCTCATCCATTTAAAGCAAGCACAACTACTATTGCATTTATGGAAACAATTAAAAAACTAAATGGAAACACAAAGATTATTGTAAGCGACAGAGATCCCAATCTTATTGGAAATTTTTGGATTGAATTATTTTCTTATTTGTGTACTCAACTAGCTCATAGATGATCTTATCATCCTCAATTCGATGGGGCAAAATGAGATAGCGAACAAATGTTTGGAAGGATATCTTCGTTGTTTTGTATATGATAAACAAATAAAATGGGTCAAGTGGTTACCTTTGGCTAAATGATGGTATAACACATCCTTCCATACTGTAGAAAAAATGACCCCATTTATGGAACTTTATGGATATCATACACTATCCATCACATCATCTTTAAGAGAAAATTTTAAGGTTCAAGCAGTGGAAGATCACAATGAGCATCAAAAAAAAGTTGTCTAACTCTTAAAGTATAAACTAAATTTGACACAAAATCGAATGAAAAAACATGCAAATCAACATCGTAGTGAAATAATTTTTGATGTAGGAGACTAGGTATTTTTACAACTACAACCATAGAAACAAATGTCGCTCAAGCAAGCTAAGAAGGATAATAAATTATTGCCAAAGTATTATGGTCCTTACAAGGTGTTGCAAAATATTGGTACTATGACATAAAAATTGGAGCTTCTTGATTCTTCTCGAGTACAACTAGTCACTACAAGAAAAAAGGGCATTAGTGAGGGGCATGCTTGTGATGGACCTTTAAGGTCCGTCACCAATGTCACATATGGTGATGGTCCTTAAAAAAGCGTCACTGTAAGTGTATATAGTGATGGTCCTTTAAGGTTTGTCACCAAAGCCATTTTCAATGACACTTTTGGTGAGGGTTGTTAAAGGCCCATCACTAACTCTCTCTTTGGTGACACTTCTAGTGACTAACTTTTAATGACCCTCACCAATTCTCTTTTTGTTAATTTTGGTGACGGTCAAAAAATTTCCGTCGTCATTGATCATTCCAATGAGTTTTTGATGACGGTATGTTCTTGTTAATATGTGTTTTGTAAAAATATAACGATTTAAGACCATTATTGTGGAGTATTTTTTATAATATGTCCAAGGCCATAGTGGTTAGAGTCCGTCAAATTTTTAAGAAATAATTAGCATATAATTTCCCTCAAGTAATGACTAGTCAACCAGAGTTTTCCTATGAGTCAACACATGATTCATATCTATTAATTTTATTGTCTAGAAAATTCCCTTTAGATAAAGTTGCACTAGTCTGTGTAGGAAATATGTTATTTAATACATAATCAAGCTCTAATAATTCTATTAATGAGAAATAACTAACACTCCTCAACAATATGGGAACACCTTAAATTAATGCTCTGGCACACACTAAAATTTATTAGCACCTTGCATGTCTTGGAACATCATTTTATATAGAACATATTGTCATGATAGTGACGCCCAAGCACATGGTGGCATGCGCTAACACAACATGTAACTCTCCTAGCATGTGTTGGCATGCATGTAGTACCTAGCATGCCCTGGAACACCTTGGTTGAATGCATTGACATACATTAACACTTGGCACATAATGCCACTTGGCATGTATTAGGACCTATTATTAGTGTGACTAGCATTCCTCTTTTGAAAAAGATAAAGTCCCGACTTATTAACCCTCTTATTGGTTCTTCCTTTTGTTGCCTTGACACATATTGACCTATAACCCCGACAAGTTGCACATCCTTAGCACCTGGCATGTATTGGAATATATTGGCACTATTAATTGGCTCATGTAATTAGCACACCCTTGAACTCCCAAGCACACTTTGAGAATTCTTGACATGCCTTGGTATTCCCTAGAATTCCTTACCAATGCTTAGCATACCTTGTCACTCACTCCTTGGCATGACAACTAGCACTTATTAACAGTAGTCCCTAGCACATGTTACTCATATTCCTTAAATTCGATGAATTTTTACCTAGTGCTCCCTTAATTTTTTTTCCTAGTACTCCTTAACACTCCTCAACATGCATTAGCACTTTATAGCACACCTTATCACCCTTAAACATGTCCTTCCACTTCATAACATGCATAACACTCCCTGACACATATTGGGGCTTGGAACGTGTTGGTGCTTCGAAAGTATTAGCATCTATGGAATACATTGATATGCCTTGGTATGATTTGGCATGCTTTAATATTAAATTTATTTGAGATCAATTGTTGGAAAGTAGATGAGAAGTAACTAAGGAAGACCTGGAACCTATTGCTACCTAGTGTTGGTGTTCCTAGCATGCCCCTAATGGAAAAGGTAAATTGGTGACTTATTAACCATATCATGTGTTCATTTCCTTGTAGTTTAACTTGTTTCTCCCTTTTTTTTGTCTTGAGAGTTCCTGACATGCATTGACACACCCTTGCACATCTTGGAATGCCTTGTCACTCGACACATATTAGTACGTTTGACATGCCTTAGCACTATTTGGCACATCTTAGCATTCCCTAGCACGCCTTGGCACTCATGTCCTAACAACTAGCATTTACATTTTTTCACGACTTGGGAACCCAATCAAGTCCTTGGCTACTGCAATTCATGTGACAATATCGGCCTGCTTCAACTGCAACAAATTGATCAATTGCACCTACTACAAGTAGATTGTTCCTTTTTCACCTAAGAACTGCATATAACTCATCGTATGCCATTCATTTCCAAGCTCAAGCTGTCCCACTTAATTAGTTAACAAGAAAAGGATCACATGATCAAGCCATGGCCATAAAACAACTAAGCAACATAGATTACCCATGCAATATTTCAAATGTATGTTTAGCTCATATAAATAGTAGAACATTAACTCAGAGTTTGAAAAAACCTCAAGATGCACAAGGCACACAGGATATAAGTTGACACAAGGTGAGTGTCCCAAAAATCATACACAAAAATGTAAAATATGCAATTATCTAGAATAGTTTTAAACATGAGCATGTAGCCAAAGTGTGCCACATCTCATATAAAAAAATAGCTAAAGGAAAAACAATGTTGTGCCTAGCACAAAGTGATCTCCCTCTGTCTAAAACTAGTGCTATGTTGAGCCCCATATAACAACCGTAGGCCTACCTCCTGTAAATCATATTTTGAACTTCTCCTAACACACTTCATCCTTAGCATACTTGAATTCGATGACACTCCCCGACACACGCTCTTATTCATTCCTTTCCATGCATTTTGACCTATTTATCCCTTGATATGCCCTAACACTCCCTAACACTCTTCATCATGCATTTACATTGTTTGACATGTATTATAACGCCTTTTCATTATTTTCCATGCCCTAACCCTCCCTAGCTATCATGCCCTTACAACTACCCTTAATTCGAAACTTGGGAACCCAACCAAGCCCTCACTTGACTACAAGAGCTTGACCAACTTACTGTTACTACAACTAGACTATGTTGTTGAATTATGTAGCTTGGGAGGTAATCCACAGGCCTATTAAGATGGGTTTGCGTGAGTTTGGTCATACAAGGATTTATGGGCAAAGAAGCCAAGCAAAGGGATTTTTTATCCAAGATGGGGTTTAAAATCTAAAAGAAAATTAAAAAGGAAATCTAATATTTCCTAATGTCTAAGTGGATAAAAGCCATAGTTTCTAGAGGGTTCATAAGGGGTCTAGGAAAAACTATTTAAGGAGGCCTTAGGATGAAGGAAAGAACATAAAGTGAGAAGGGTCTCATTTGATCAAGGGGGCGAAAAGAGATGTAGTCCTAAAATAGGTCGAGTATGAGGGCCGTGCAAATGTTGCTAAAGGGAGGTCATGATAATCCTCCAAGAGAAAGATCATCATGTGGGGGTTCACAAGAATTTTTCATACCTTAATGGTCGGTTCAAGCTATGAAGTAGGATGGAATATTGTTGGTTCTCTTATCACAGATCAAGCTTAAGAGAGGTTGCTCATGAGAATATGGGCATGTGATTTCAATGGTGTCTTTGTTGGAAGGCCACATCAAATTATGAAATGTTGAAATATGAAACAAGAAATAGTGAAATTGGAAACCAAAAAGGAAAAAAAATGCACCCACACTGGTCAGGAATTTTGATGTACCAGGAGTGAGGAATGTGGGGCATCTAATTTATTTTTCCCTTAAATAAATTTTTATTTCATCTCATAACAACTTGTGTCAGTTAACTAAGTCATGATGACTGAGTTAGCTCAAGAAATTAGAGTTGAGGGTCTAAGATGAGGCATATAGAGGGATTCTAATATTTTCGGGGTCTAGTCATAGTTGATGCATTAGTGGGGTATAGGTGTGAATTAGTTAACTCAATTAAGTGAGTTAAAATCAGTTTAAATAGTTCTAATTGAGTGATGAGATAGTGAGAGGTCTAGTGAATTAAATTTTATTTAATTCACAATGAGTGACCAATCAGATAACTGATAATTCGCTATTAATATCTGCATGCATGCCAGTTTTGAGGAAGACCTAGTTCAGATAGAGGTTAATGGGAACATAACTATCAGTTGTATTTAGAGAAAATTTTGCATGTGAAATTATAAATTCATTGGGATGCCATGATGGATTGTGCAATCAAGGAATACTTGTTTTCCTAATTAATAGGGAGTTAATTCCCAAGGAATTTCACGAGCAAGGCATGCTGAAGTAAGGCTGAGAATTGGCCAAGCACTAGACTGAGTTTGCCTAGATCAGCGGGAGATAATTGAGAGAGTGCTAGAGAATCTCATGAGAGATTAAGCACTATATTGTTTCAGGATTCCTTGACTTAATACACAATAGAGATAGAGGGGTTTTAAGTAGTTACTTTCCCCTGATATATCTTGTTTTTTGCAATTGATAATTTCTTTCTCTTACTTATATGTTATTGTGCGATCGTGTTTTTTCTTCTGCAAATTGTAGGAAGGATTCAATATATTTTTTTAGTCCATTATAAGATTAGATTGAATCTCATTGGTTAGATTTTCTACATGGTATCAAAGTAGGAATTTTTTGGGCGAAAAGTTTGCAGAGAATATCTAAAGATTTTGATGTTTAAAAAAAAAAATAGCAAATTTGGATTCCTTGCGAAAAACTACTCAAATGGAAAAACAAAATCAGTCAAATTGGAGCTCAGATGAGGGAGATATTGTTGATTTAAAATCAGCTCTTTTTTAGAAACTTTTGTAATAGCAAGACAATTACAATGTGCGCGAGTCAAGAACCTATATGAACTTGAGGTACCAGATGCATGCAAAGATTTGAGGAGCAAAGAAGAGGTTAGAGACTTGGTGGTTGAGAGGGAGCACAAGTTACCTCTCAACATGCAACCTTAGAAGCAGTCTCAGAAAGTTGTGGAGCAACCAAAATTACAGAAGTAGAGAGGATACCAAGTGGAAGCGTCCACTCAAGCAGAGACCTCCATGAAGGGGAAATTTCAAGCCAGATGGGTAGAGGGAGCACATGTAGCCATGCCTCTAGGTGAAAGGTGGGGTAATGTGTAGACATAATCCCAAGATAAGAAATTTTGGTAGGGTCCATTGAGATGGCACATCTCATGGATCAAACCTAGCTATGAGGAGCCCAAAGTAAAACAATAGTAGGAAGGATAAGTTAGATTGATGCAGCCAGATGTCAGCAAGATAGAAATCAGAGTGACAAATGTCAGATACTCGAGCGCAAATAAGAGTTGGAAACAATTGAAAGGGCATGGATGCAGATGTCACCAGCAGTGCAAAGAATCGAGTAGACACTTACAGTAGCTAGGAGAAGTCATAAGACTCTGATGAAAAATGCATTATAGTGATTCAATTGTTTGTAGGCTATTCAGTTTCAGGATTTGTAGGTTCAAACAACACTAGAGAAGTGTTGCATGCAGTACATTCCAAAGGTGTCAGATGGGGATACATTGAATTCCTTTCAGTTTGTTGAGAGGGAGTGTTGAAATGTGCAACAAGAAATAGTGAAATTGGCAACTAAAAAGGACAAAAAAGACTGCCCCCACACCGGTGAGGAATTTTGATGTATCAGGAGTGAGGAATTTGAGGTGTCTAATTTATTTTTCCCTTAAATAAATTGGACAATAAATTGTAATTTCATCTCATAACAACTTGTGTCAGTCAACTAAGTCATGATGACTGAGTTAGCTCAAGAAATTCAAGTTGAGATGATCGACGTGGATATTGGTGGCCACCCAACTATTCCACTTAGGCCCTTGCCATTGTCTATTTCAGTTTTTCAATTTCCTTAATTATAGCACAATTTAATATTTTTGTCAGTTTTTTGGGTCTTGAAATTCCAGAGCTATTTTGAGGCCCCAAACAACATCTTTTGGGGGTAAATTTTTTCACTATTTCATAGAAACCATGACATTAGTTGTAGTCCTGAGAGAGATATTTTTATCGAGGTATCATGTTCGTCAAACGAAAATCATATGACCAAGTTAAGACCCTGAGAAGTTGGTTGCCCAGCTAACCCCAACGAGGTCCATAAAATCTTAGTGTTACATATCCTCGCTTTAGGATTTTGGTTGTTTAGGGTCTTATTTTTCAATAATAAAAAGGCCCTCGAGCCTTATTTACATGATTTAGAAAAACATAACTATCAGTTGCATTTATAGAAAATTGCCCATGTGCAATTATAAAGTCATTGGGATACCATGATGGATTGCGCAATCAAGGAAGGCTAATTTTCCTAATTAATAGGGAGCTAATTCCATAGGAATTGCGTGAGCAAGGCAGGCCAAGAATTGGCTAAGTATCTATTTTGCCTAGATCAATAGGAGACAATTGGAAGAGTGCTCGAGAATCTCATGAGAGATTAAGCATTGTATTGTTTCGTGATTCCTTGACTTAATACACAATAGAGATAGATGATTTTGAGAAGTTTCTTTCCCCATATATGTCTTGTGTTGTGTGATTGATAATTTAGTTCTCTTACTTATATCTAATTGTGCGATCATGTTTTGTTTCTGCAAATTGTAGGAAGGATTGAATATCTTGTTTTAGTACATTACAAGATCATATTGAATCCTATGGTTAGATTTTCTACTTGAAATAGAGGAGAGGTTGATACCATCTTTCCTTGTGGTGGTTAGTAGGCTGCAAGGTCTGTGATAAAGACCAACATAAATGTAGGAGGGCTTGCAATATATTTTAGAGCCAAAACACAAGTAAATGCAAGCGTAATATTGACTGAGGTAACCCTATTTTGAGGGTCGACATTGAGATCTGAAGTTCATGTCAAGATTCAGTCAAAGAAATGCCTAGAATCTATGGATCCTATATGAGCTAGGTCAAGTCTCTTATGGAGGCAAGAGTTGTGTTTTTTCTATGGGTGGATAGTGTTTTTTCTACAACAATTAGAAGGACATAAGTATAATTCCCTAGTTAGGACAATTTCCTAGCATGTTTAGTTCATAAGGTATGCCCTTAAGACTGTGACAAATTTGTGTATAATAATATGGGTTTTGACCCTTAGAGTGAGATTTATTTCAACAATATAGACCACAGATCTGGAAGATGGTTTGCATATTCAGTATGTGTGGATACAACATATCCAAAGGAGGGTGGAACCTGAATAGAAGATTGAGCATGCAGAAGAAATGTGCCATATGAAGAATGAATTGAAATGCAGAGGAGTTTATCTTGGTAGATTGTCCATAGTTCTTTAGACAGAGATCTGAAGCAACCTATAAAAAATTATTCAATGGACTATTAGTGGCTGATCTGTGACCCTAGCTCAGTCATCTGTAGATTGTTAGAAGGATGATAAGAGGAGTAATTAAGATTTGTTCATAGATTGCACAACAAAGATCAAATTTTTGATACACAAGAAAAATTATTTTGAGAGGAATCGAACCATTGTTAGGTGGAAAATTTGAAGAGCCCTAGATGATGAAAATATTGTGGGCCCTAGATCAGTAAAAAAATTGACTATGGTTGGGCAGATTGATGGTAGTCAAAGTACAGTTGGAG
Organism: Pinus albicaulis; assembly: GCA_034641835.2. NCBI lineage: Eukaryota > Viridiplantae > Streptophyta > Pinopsida > Pinales > Pinaceae > Pinus > Pinus albicaulis. The sequence continues at coordinate 504,808,823 of CM076576.1, read as the reverse complement.
GGTTCTTAGGTGATTGCCAAAGAAGAGCCCTGACTCTTATTATTGTGAAGGAAAACAAGATTGGTAGAAGGGAAGATGTATAGGGCCTAAGGATGTGCAGACTTTGAAGGACTAAAGTAGTAGTCAAGTGGGCCAACCAACTAGCCCTAGTTCACTATATTGTAGAGGATTAATTAAGAAGGGCAACCTCCATAGCCTTAGAATTCTCATCTTGGAGCCGTAGTATGGAAAAAGTGGGCATACCAAAGATTTTTTCACAAATGGAGTTGTGAACAACTTATTACCACTCAAACTAGTAGTGGACCTAAAAGGGGTTCCTAAGAGGGCAATTGTTAGGACAAAGCCAATGGTGGAGGCTTAGCCCATTGTCACCATGGCTAAGGCTCCTTACTCTTCACGGACTTTCAGCGATGGGAGAAGGCTTAGTAGTTTAGGAAGTCACATGTAGTGTATAGGTTAATGAACAGGTGGGAGGTGGCCCTAAAAACCCTTTCCCTAAGATAAAATAAAGTGCAGGACTTGCTTTCCTTTTAAGAAAGGGACTTGATCTTCTAGGGAGAGAGGAGGGGTATTGAAGGGTTGAGGGAGAAGAATAAGACTCATGAAGGAAGTTCTCAGTCCCTAAAATCATTTGGAAACTTGGATTCCCAAATGGTCCTTGATGAAAGGCCTTTGACACTAAATGGGACCAGACGACGCCAACTGCACCCAGCCCAGGTTCGGGGATGGAATTTAGCAACAAATAATGTTCCTATTTTGGACAAGGTGAGGGGAAAGGATTAGGCAAGAGTTTTTACTTTGATAGGTCAAATTGATCCTATTAGGTTCTAGCCTTGGGAACAACTAGGCAAAGCTTAATCCTAGAGCTAGGGCTTGAGGTAGCCATAGATTCCACTGTTAGAATTGGCCCAAATTCTAAGGAGAGTGAGGGGACCCACTAACACAATTGCCTCTAGGAGATAGAAGTTTTGCTTTGGCCAGATTCCTGGGAAATTGATGCCCTAGGTGACCTAGTGGGGCTAGACCTAGAGAAAATGGTTTCATTTACTACAACTAGACTATGCTTTGTTCACCTAAGAATGGATTATAACTCATCTTAGGCTACTCATGTCCAATATTAACTCATCCCACTTAATAAGTTACTAAGTCAAGGCTCACGTCCAACCATGTCCATAAAATAACTAAGTAACATAATTTACATCTTGACATGCCATAACACCTGGAATGTCTAACAATCCCTTGGCATTATGTGGCACATGTTAGCATTCCATGCATTCCTTGGCATGCTTTGGAACTCCGTAATGCACCCTGCCATTTCCTGACATGCCCTAACACTCTAGCATGCCTTGGAATTGCCTAACATATAACCTTGTAACCCCCTCCTTAAAACACTTGGAACTCACTAACACTCCCTATCACACACTCTTATCTGTTCATTTCCATGCATTTTGAACTAGTTATCCCTTGTGTTTCTGTGGCACTCCCTAACACTCCCTGACACACATTGGTAGAGCTAAGCACTTGGCACATCTGGCATGTCGCCCTGGCACAATAACGTTCCTTAGAACTACCTAACATTCCTTGTCACTTCCTCATTAGCACACATAGAACTCGCTAAAAATCCCTGTCACACACTATTATTCATTCATTTCCATGAATTTGAAACTAGTGCTCCCTCGTTTTCTCTTGGCACTCCATAACACTTCCTGACATGCATTGGCACACCCTAGCACCTGATACATCTTGACATGTTTACCTGGCCTATAACATGCCTTAGAATTGCCTAGTATACCTTGTCACTCCCTCCTTATCACACCTAGAACTCACTGACACTTCCTGTGACAATATCTTAATCATTCATTTGCATGCATTATTTTCACCTAGTGATCCCTTGTGTGTCACTAGGACTCTCTAACACTTCCTAACATGTGTTGGCACACCCTGGCGCCTCGCACATCTTGGCTACATGCCACTCTGGCACATTAGCATTACTTAACATTGCATAGCATACCATGTCACTCCCTCCTTAGCACACTTGGAACTCGTTGATACTCCTTATCACACACTCTTATTCATTCATTTCCATGCATTTTGACATACTGCTCCCTTGTGTTTCCCTCGCACTCGCTAACACTCAACACACATTAGCACTTGGCACATCTTGGTATGCTTCCCTAGCACTCTAGCACCCCTTAGAACTATCTAGAATATCTTGTCACTCCCTCCTTAGCAAACCTGGAACTCCATAGCATTCCCTATAACTCCGTAACACATATTGGCTCTTGGCACTTAGTGGCACTTGACAATTCTTGGCATGTGTTTGGATGCCCTGGAATTCCTTGGCATGGTTTAAGATAAAATTTATTTGAGATCAATTATTTACAATTAAGAGAGAAGTAATAGAGGATGATTGGGCACTTAAGACACACTATAACTTAGCCCTTGGCATGTATTAGCACTAGTGTTGGTATGCCTAGCATGCCCCTCTTGAAAATCTAAGGTCCTGAAATATTAACCCTCATATGTGTTCATTTATTTCCATTTTAGCTTGGTGTTCCCTTTTGTTGCCTGGTACTCCTTAACACACGTTCAAATATGCAGCGGAAATAACACTTCATTTCATTAATATCAAAGAACTGGAATTTGTGTATAGACAGAATGGAAAATAAACTAGCTAGGGCATTGGTAGCTTATCTCTGAGAAGAGATGTTGTGGCTACAGTCCTCTGAACTCTGTGTTACAATGAGGCTTGAAGGCCTATATATTATTGAGAAACAATGGAAAACCCTAAACATCCAAAAACCTAACCCTAGGAGATGAAACACTAGAATATGGGCCCTGTCAGGGTAATTTGGTACATCAATTTCCCGGGGTCGTAACTTTGGCATACTATCTCTGTTTGATGCACATGATACATCGTTAAAAATATCTATCCGATGAATAAAAATATTGATAGAAAATATCAATTCTAGAATGGACACATATTTTTGCCACAGGTTTGATGCCCAAAAAACATCGTTTAGGGCCTCAAAACGGCTCTGGAAGTTCACGACCCGAAAAACTGCCAAAAATAGTAAATTGTGCTACAATTAAGGAAACTGAAAAATTAAAAGAAACAATGCTGGGGGTCCAAGTGGAATAGGTGGGTGGCCACCAATATCCACCTGGATCACAAAGACATCAGATAAAGTTATGAAATATGTTAGCATCGATTTCTTGGCATTGTCTTTTCAGCTAGGAGATTGTTGGAAGGTTGGGTCATCTCATCATCAATTTGAATAAGAAAATGATTGAATTTCAAAAGGCCAAAAATAAGGAACTAATGATCCCATAGACTATTTTTAATCTCGTGGATGTTAAAATTCCATTCCATTCCATAATTAAAACCAACTTGTTTAATGGTCTATATCTTCCACCATTTCCATGCCATTGTTTTTTTGAAAAATATTATTTTTTCACGGGTCCTTAACATTACACCGAAGGTGTTCCTCTACGGGATTTGTTTGGGCAGATTTGGCCAATCAAATACTTCAGTTTTCATCCTCCTCCCTCGAATCAAAATTTTTACCTCGTGCAAGATCTCACGACTACCATATTTCCGGAAATGACTTCAACGATACGGTTTTCTCTGTCTAAGGGAAGATCTCTGAGAGCTTTTCGAACGCCTAATACATAGCCTCTGATTCTCCAATTCCAATAGGATTGTGGTTGTGCATGACTGGTTGCTGGGGTGGGTTCAAACTGGCGACAAAACATGAAGTCCCTACCTACAGTTTCAGTTGCGTCAACACCAATTTCTCAGTGATATGGGCGAAGGGGACTCAAATTTTGGAATGTGTTGTATCATAAAATAATGCTTCTTGAATAGATTTATTACTTCCATATATGGATGCGAAGCAGAAAGTCTAACGCTGAGATGGCTGGACAACCAAGCTCCAACTTCAATTTTTTATGTTTCTTTTGGTACACGTGTTCCCTATCATGCCAACAAATCTAGGAATTGGCCTAAGGGCTAACAACCCTTCACTTGGGTAGTCAAGGTTGTAGATACCCCTCATTTCACAGTGTTGGATGAAGTGCATGTTGACTGGATAAGAAAGATGCTTCCATAAGGGTACGAGCACCAAATTGTAGGATGCGACTTCATGACGAGTAACTGGGCATCTCAGCTTGATGTTTTATTGCATGATTCTACTAGCAGTTTCTTAATGTATTACATGTGTAATTTGACTTTGGAGATCATTAACACAGGTGTTCACATGGTGGCTTGGCCGCAACATTTGGGCCAATTTGGCAACTTGATACTGGTGGAGAAGGAGTTGAAGGTGGGCATGGAAGTGAAGAAGTGGACAAAGGCAAACTAGAATGAATTTGTTACAATGAATGAGATTGAGAAAGCCTAATTTGAAACTAAATGGCCAAAAATTGATATGGAAAAGAAGAAACTCAGTAGTACACTCCATTGTTTGCACAGGGACAGATGGGAAAGCACTGCCGGTTCGGTGGATTGAGATTGAAAGAGAGGACTCAGCTCCATGATTCTCTTCATCCTCCTGGGGAAATGCATGGTCATTATTTCAAGCCTAATTTGGTACCTCTTCTTTATCCCGGGGAAATGTATGGTCATCATTTTGAAGTAAGAGGAAAGATTCATATCACTTGCAAGAAGAACAGATAGATAGACTGTTGTGATGATTTCCATGAAATATATAAAGGTTATACCCATGAATTTAGAGATTTTTCCATAGACTGAAAAAATTCAAGGACATGGGGACACTCATGTTCCATTCCCAACCATATTGAAAAATTGTTCTGAGTGTTCGAAATTGAGTTTCGTATGTGTAGAAGTGTGGATATCTATATACGTCTTGTTAGTGGAGCAAAGATGTTTTCTGGGACCCCATTTCGATATGTAAAACTACTTGAAATTTTTGATTAAAATATTGGGAAAGAACTTTCATACGACTTTGTTTCATCGTGACTCGGTGAAGGGCTTATTTTTTTTAGTTTTTAATTAACTTTACAGAGTGATTCACCAAGAGACGGGTTGTCTTTAACCTTTACTAAACGAGCAATTACCCCTAAAATATTTTAAAATGAATCTCACAAAGATGAAATTACCTAGATTGATTGAAGTTGAGGAAACAACATCAAAACATAAAAACAACCTTAAAAATAAATGATTCTAGATAATGTATATCCTTGAAATCAATTTTGAAATCAAATTAACATGTTGTGGAACTATGTAAATAAAATTAAAGAATAAAGAAAATAAGTAACAATACCCTATCATCTTATTTTTAAATATGTTGGTGTCCCATGTTTTGATAGTTTGGAAAATCAAAAGACAAGGCAACATCAGAACCAATCTTTAGAGTTATAGGATCTAGTCCTCTTGTTCTCAGAGAGGTATCTCTCAAATGTTTGTTTGCAAAGGTTTATCTTGTGTGCTTTGAGTATTGGTTTTAGACTAGTTATTAAGTGCAGGTGTTTGTTTATTTGTTTGGTTGAATTGATACAGCAGAACATGAAAGGTCTAGGAAAGATATATAGAATGGAGAAACATCTGGTTCATTGGGAAATGGAGTCAAGAAGAGGTCATAACATACTCATCAATGGATATGGGATATCAGAGGGAAAATCTAACTTGGCCGCAGGATCCTTTGGTTTTGGAATGAGATGGACATCAATGATTTGGAAAGAGAAGTTTAATTCTCAAACAAAGGGAATTTGAAAGCACAACTTGAACAATAAAGAGCTATTTGGTAGATAGGGCTAACCATAAATTCTACAAATCACACCTTTAAGAAAATAATGATTTCAAAACAACTTTTAAAATGAAATCTAAGATTCGGGGAACACCCTATTTCCTCAAAGATTTTATTTCAAATGACTTAGAAAACATAAAATATTCACTGATAATTGCAGTCATAGAAGAGGGAACACCTAACACATCTATGATTACAACTATAAAGACCTTTAAGAAAACTGTTTAAGCGAGGAAAAAGGGAAAGATCAGAACAGACCTCCTTGGCTCACTATAAACATAAATACTTCAAAGGGAGACTTCAATAACAGCCTTTAAGTGGCAGCAGACAAGCAGGGAGAACCATAAATCATGCTGAAACCAACTTATTCGAACTATCATAGAAATAAACAAGCATGAGGACTAAAGAGAGAGATTAAAGACTCTAAAATACCTTAGCAGAAGAAAACATGAAATAGTGAAGGATGAACAGGTCTAAGGTGCTTCCAAGAGTCATTTCTTAGCCTAAAACTTTCAACCTACTGTAGTAAGAAATTATGGAACAGAATGAAAACAAGAGAAAACATTAAACAGTTCAGAATACTTCACCAACAGCCAAGCTCATGGATCCAATGATAGAGCCTTCTCAGGAACAAGCATGCAACAACATCATCAAGGCTTCCAAGACTTCAATTTGTTCTTCAACTTCAACAGACTATGTATTATTTCAAAGAGTTTCAATATTACAACTAGTGATCAACCAACCAACACTTTCTCATCTTTTCCAGTAGTATTTATAGAAAAAGTGAGGAGGTGAAATGGGATAAAATATATTCTAAGTTCAATTAATACAGTGCACTCGTCTCCACGGAGGACAACGTTGACTTTTTTGGAGTTGACTTGGGTTGACTCGTTTGCTGATTGGAGGACTGTTGTGACACATTCTGGGTTGGCTGACCAAGGAGACTTTGCTGGTTGAAGCATCCTGTTGACCGCCGTAACGCACCACCACATTTTTCCTGTTTCTGATTTGTCTTCTACAAGATCCACTTATTGTTCTATCTGCATTTTACTTAACTATTTGTGTGATTGCTGTGAGAAAAGTAAAGTTGCTCCAAGCATAGAACATCTACAAAAATTAACATGGTATCGGAGCTGAGGTGAAGACAAACTCTATCTTTAGCAATCACCACCGGAAGAAATGGGTTCCACAAGTCTTGAATTCAAGGAGAATGACAAGCTGACTGGAAGGGATGACTTCCATGCCTGGAAGATGATATTAGATCTCAAATTGGAGGACCATGATCTCTTGGATCATGTGCTGGGTAAAATTCAAGAACCTCCATCCAATGCTACCGTTGCTGTTAGAAACAAGTATAAGAAGGGAGAGATCAAAGCAAAGCTGCTGATCAGGGAATCCATACATAAGAGCCTGGTTGCCTATATATCTGAACTAGGCACATCCAAGGAGATGTATGACAAATTGATCCTTATGTTCAAGGTAAACAATGTGAACCAAGTGTTATTCCTCAAGAACAAGTTGAAGAATATGAAGAAGGGCCGGGATGAGTCTATTCAAACTTTCTTTCTGAAATTGACCGAAACAAGGAACAATCTGCTAGCTATTGGGGAGACAATAGCTGATCGTGAGATGGTTCTCACCGCACTAGGAGGACTCCCATATGAATGGCAAGTATTCACAACTACCATTCTCAACAATAATACCATTCCTAACTTTGATGAGCTTCTGTCTAGATGTATGCAAGAAGAAACAAGGATGAAGGAATTCGATAATGAAAGAAATGCCGCCTATGGTGCTCATTCCCGAAAGAAGAACTCTGGTGGTTCTAAGGACAAAGGAAGGACAAAGACTCAAGAGAAGAAGGGTAAATGTTTCACCTGCCATAGGCCTGGACACTATGCTAGAGAATGCCCCTTCAAGAAGGATTCTCCCGATGGTGACAACAACAACCGAAGCAATGGGAATCGAAGAAATGACAAATCCAAAGGAAAGAGGAAGGCTCACTTTGGAGGAAACAATCAACCTTCTAAAAGGACCAGGAATACCAGGTATGAGGAGTCTAATGTTGTTGATAAAAGAAATGAGTATATTCTAGTATCTGCTCTCTCAGCTGCATCTCCGCCCGACACTATGGATGTCTGGCTAATCGATAGTGGTGCCTCAAGACACATCACCGGATTCAAGGAAGCACTCTCTGACATGGTTGAAAGGGATACTAATCTAGAAATTATCCTTGGGGATAATGCCACATATCCCGTGAAAGGGACAGGGACTGTGACCCTCCACTTGTCTCAAGGACAAGTCCTACATTTGCAAGATGTACTTTATGTACCTAAATTAAAGAAGAACCTTGTGTCTGTATCTGCCATGGAAGACAAAGGATTCAATGTAACTTTCTCTGATGGAAAGGTGCTCATGTGGAAGGAGAGCTTCAAGGAAGCTATCTCAATTGGTTTTAGAGTTGGTACACTCTACCAGGTTGGAGGGAGTCCGTTGGGAGCTACGACTTGTGATACTATCCGACAAACCGAACTATGGCACCGAAGATTTGGACACCTTCATTACAAGGCCCTTCCCGAAGCAAGGAAGGTGGTGACAGGGATGCCTGACTTTGGAAATAATCATGAAGGTGTATGTAAGGGTTGTGCTGAAGGAAAACATACAAGGGGACCTTTCCCCTCAAGTGTCACAAAGACATCTGAGATATTGCAACTGGTCCATTCTGATCTTTCTGGTATGTTGCCTGTAACATCCCTGGGGGGATGTTCTTACTATATGACATTTACTGATGACTTCTCTCGTAAAACCTGGATATACTTCTTGAAGAAGAAAGATGAGGCTTTCATGTGGTTCCGTACCTTCAAAGCCTTGGTGGAAAATATGACCGGAAAGAAGATCAAGATTTTGAGGACCGACAATGGCACTGAATATGAGTCAAATGAGTTCAAAGACTTTTGCAGAGAAGCTGGCATTAAGAGGGAGACTACCACCGCATATACTCCTGAGCAGAATGGTGTTGCTGAACGCAAGAATAGGACTATTGTGGAAGCTGCCCGTGCCATGCTATGTGACCAGGGTCTACCAAAGTTTCGGTGGGGAGAAGCTGCAAATACTGCTGTGTACATTCAAAACCGATGCCCTCATTCCGCTTTGGACTCCAAAACTCCCGAAGAGGTTTTCTCTGGTAAGAAACCCGATGTCTCACATTTTAGAATTTTTGGATGTCCTGTCTATTTTCATGTGCCGAAAGAAAAGAGAAGTAAGCTGGATGCTACTGGGAAGAAAGGAATGTTTGTGGGCTACAGTGAGACTTCTAAGGCCTATAGAGTCTATGTACCCGGTCAAAGGGAAGTAGAGATAAGCCATGATGTCACCTTTGACGAAGATGCTTCCCTGAAGAAAGTAGTAGATCTTCCAAGATCTGGAGAAAATCATGAAGAAAGGCCTGGAAATCTGGAAGAACCGCAGGATGAGACAATGCCTGATATTGAAGGACCAATGGACCCTATCGATCCATCTCCTTCACTGGGAAAGAGACCATCATGGCTCAGGGACACCTTCGAAGATGCTAAGGGTCATGCTGCCCCAAGGGGGACATTCCGAGAAAGCAAGAAGCCGTGTAGATACCAAGGGTATCTAGCTGCCATGAGTACTATTGTACAATCTGAACCTGGATCTTTTGAGGAAGCCGTAAAGCATCAATTTTGGAAGGATGCTATGCACGAATAATATGAGTCCATAATGAAGAATGATGTCTGGGATGTGGTCCTGAGACCGAAGGACAAATCTGTTGTCACCGCGAAATGGCTCTACAAGATCAAACATGGATCTGATGGGAGTGCTGAAAAGTTCAAGGCAAGATTTGTTGCCCGTGGCTTCTCTCAAAAGGAAGGAATAGACTATGATGACATATTTGCACCCATGGCACGATATACCACCATTCGATCAATCATAGCCCTTGGTGCTACGCAAGGATGGAGTCTTCATCAGATGGATGTCAAGACCGCTTTTCTGCATGGTGCAATAAAGGAAGAGATGTATGTAGAACAACCTCTGGGATTTGAAGTTCAGGATCGAGACACTCATGTCTGCAGATTGAAGAAAGCCCTCTATGGGTTAAAGCAAGCACCCAGAGCTTGGTACGAGAGGATGGATAGTTACTTGATGAAGCCGGGCTTCACTCGAAGCAATGCTGATCCGAACCTTTACTTCAAGGTTGTGCAGGGGAAGCCTCTCATTCTAGTGCTGTATGTGGATGACCTCTTCCTGACAGGTGCTGACCCTCTCATTCATCAATGTAAGAGGGAGCTCGCTGCTGAGTTCGAGATGAAGGACCTAGAACTGATGCACTACTTCCTAGGCCTGGAGGTCTGGCAGAGACCTGGAGAGATTTTCCTTTCTCAAGGAAAATACATTGTGAAGCTTCTGGAAAGATTTGGGATGGTGGACTGTAAGTCCGTGTTGACACTGATAGAACTCAACTTTAAGAAGTTGAGTGGCAGCGTTGTTGGGCCTATCTTGGCCAATCCTACTGAGTATCATCAACTCATAGGAGCTTTGATGTTCTTAGTGAACACCCGACCAGATATATGTTTTGCAGTGAACACTTTGAGTCAACAGATGGTTGAGCCTCATCACTTTCACTGGGTTGGTGCCATGAATCTTTTGAGATATCTTCGGGGCACGATAAACCATGGGCTGAGATACACTGCCGGGAGTGTGATACTCCGTGGATATACTGATGCCGATTGGGCTGGCAGTGTGGTGGATCGTAAGAGCACATCTGGATGCTGCTTCAATCTTGGTTCTGCTTTGATCTCATGGATGAGCAGGAAGCAGAAGTCGGTGGCTTTGAGCACCGCGGAGGCCGAATACATTGCTGCTAGTATGGCCTGTTGTGAAGCAGTTTGGTTGCGGCAGCTCTTTAGTGAGCTGTTTGGACATGTGCTAGATACCACTGTGATACTCTGTGATAATCAGAGTGGGATTCGTATGATTGAGAATCCTGTGTTCCACGACCGATCCAAGCATATTGATATCAGGTACCACTTTATCCGGGATATGGTACAGCGAGGCGCCGTAAGGCTCGATCATATAGGAACTAATGAGCAGGTCGCAGATATTCTCACTAAGCCCCTGGGGAAGGTCAAGTTCCTAACCTTCCGTGAGAGTCTTGGTGTCGTGGAAAGACCCTATGATGTGGGTCCTGTTGGACGATGAGCTCTGGGAGCTCTGGGGGGCTTTGGGGATAGCTTCTCGGAGCTATAAGCACTCATAATGTTTCTGCCCCACCCTTGTGATTATTGAGCTGGTTCGCCTCTCATTTATCTGTGCCCCGTATGCATCCTACCCATTGAGTTCAGGGCTCATGGGAAGTACCTCTCATTTGGCCAATGAGGTGGGAAAAGCTAGAGACTATTAGCAAAGACTGATGGACGCATCAGAGATTGCCGTACTCTCTATCTAGGATGGCATGGTCCAACCACTTGATCTGGGATCAAGTCTAGTGAGGTCTCGGACCTCCGCCTGACTTCGGGTCAGATGAACCAACTTCGGGTTGGTTGGAGACTCTTTGTGAGTCCGATAGAGGTTTCGGACCTCTGGGCTGAATTTGTCAGCCGGGGGATGATGTCTTTGTGACTGACCCACTTTTGTTCTGAAATAAAGAGGCCAACAAAGCAAGTTACGGCGGGATGACGCACGATGTTTGATTGCACCGATGGATGGAGTTCTCCCTAGTTGAGAGGGAGTGTTAAATTTGGACAACTAGGTCCAAACTCCATGTTGTGATGCTCAGATTAAGTGGCTAATATTTTTGTTGGATTCCTCTTTCGGAGAGGTGTAAAATCCATATAAAATATATCTTAATCCGATGAACAGAACATTTATTTTGAATTTATTATTTATAATAAATTATATGTGCAGGTCGGCCTTAAGGTTTTACACCCCCAGCAGATGTGTCACACACCCCAATGATGGATATAAATACAAGCAAAGTTGGAGAGCATTTCACAACAACTCAACTCACATCTTCTTCTCTCATCTGATTTAGTACGAGCTCCTTGGAGGACGAGTTCAGCCCACACGTGTGAAGGAGAAGAAGGACAAATCTGTATGGCTGAGCTGAAGGACGAATTTCTGCAGTTAGGGTTTTGCAGAAAGTTTGACCAGCGTTGACTTTGGTCAATGCATGGTCCAATTGGGCTGAAATTTGGT